>OY982568.1:19673831-20232805 GCA_963859945.1 Euplagia quadripunctaria | reverse complement strand
CCTCTGTGTAAGGCCTCTCTGAGGAACACTCGTGCCGCACCCAACTGATAATCTGCACCAGCTGAAAATAACAAATACTCTTTAAATAAATGGCGTAAATCTCGATTTTCGTATACCTGTCTTAATTCAAGGCATAAACTAACACCATTTTAAAATTTCAAAATTGCTATACCCACACACACACACACACACATAGGCATATTAATCAACAGGTGCACAGGAATACAAAAAAAAATATTAAAAAAACGCAATAGTATAAGCATTATAGAAAAGAATGTAGACTTAACTCCAAGTGGGATAAATAATCCTGTAACTTACAGGATTGTTAATTTTTACGACTATAAAATAACATTATGCAGTACTAACAAAATACCCGTACAAATCACTGCAATAACTTACAAAAAATCAAAGCTTCTATCGCGAATCGATGTTTTATTATTCGTTTCCAAATTTTTCCCATTTTTAAGAACCAAACACCTCACCATGACAGAACACACTGTGCCACTAACCCATTAACTAATTGACCACAGATTTTTGATAGACATCAAATAGTTAAAATTCAAGATATGCGTTAATTACTTTAGTTATTAATAGTTATTACAAGTGCGAATTCCAAAGATAGATAATGGCGTTTTACTTTTTATTGTGTTTAAAGTTTTATTGAGAATATAGTTATACATCTACGTAAATAAAAATCAATGCCTATTCCTCTATGCATTTATTAACCGTTGATTAGATTGTGATGAAACAAGGAGTTCTGAGCACGCCCGCGAGGGTTTCTGGCCCAAAAAAAATCGATATACATATAAAATAAAGCAACGCGTACCGGCTACAGTCAATACAGAATAAATGCAACTAGTGTTCGTCTACTGGTCAAAAGTCAATCATATTCATTATTATTATTATCAATATTCGTCGAAGGAAGGGAAACAATACTATTTTTTTATTGACAATACTCCTCTTCCTCTAGCCTCCTAACCTCTTCCATAGCTACTAAACAAAAAAAAAGTAACTGTTCGTAACTTTGTCTCTGTCTATTTACATATAGAATGTATTAAGTATTATGTTTTCTATTTAATTATTTCACGCACGGGAGCTCTTCGGAACACTCGCCATGCTAGAGGCGGAAGAATACAGCCGAAGAGGCTACGTTTCTGCGCAACTGCAAGGGTTCAAGGGTGTTGATGACCTCAGGAGTCCCATATTATATATTCTGGGATATTGCACCGCATGAGAATCCGTTCAGTAGTTTTTCAGTTTATCTCGAACAGACAGACAGACGCGCCGGGGGATTTTTTAATAATATGTAGTAGTGATATAGTGGCAACTTTGGGATTTTTTTTGTCATATTGTAAACAGAAATAGCGCGTGTGTATGTGTACGCGTGGCTTGAATAGCTGTCGATATATAAGGACTTTTAGTGTGATATTCTCTATTTAAAAATATTTAAGTATGTGTATTAGCCGTCTGGTTACCATAATATAGACTCTGCCTAGTTAGGGATCAGAAAGCCGTGTCTGAGATGTGTGAAGTTATTATAATTTTTCATGATATATTTCATCTTATTCCCCACGGCACTGAGCTCATAGTAAAGAGTGATTAATTCAATCCACGCACTAGGTGACCACGAAGATAATCTATAATATCGGGAGGACTTACCGGCGCCAGTAGGAGGCATCTCAGCGAGTATGGAGTTGCAAATCTCTCTGTATGGTGTTGAACGAGTCGGTGTAGATGTCAACAGGTACCTGAAATAAAGTGTTCGTATTAGAACTACGGCTAACTTTCACTGTTGGTACTGTCATCAGAATAATACCCTCCGGCCGGTTTTGGAGGATATTGACCTTGCAGTCGAGAACTTGTGAGTTTAACTCCAGAAATACAAATAACTTTACGTGGGAGAGCCATGCTTCGGCACGTATGGGCCGGCTCGACTTCGCACGGTACCACGGCTTCACAGAAAACCGGCAGTGAAGCAATGCTTGCATTGCATTTCGCCGCGTGAGTGAGGTTACCGGAGGCCCTAACCCTTCCCTCTCCCTTATTCCCGTCCTTCCCCTCTTCCCACTCTTTCCCCCCTCCCCCTCTTCTCCTACTCCCAGCTTATAGGGCGGCAACGCACTTGTGACTCTCGAGTTACAGGTGCCCATGGGCGACGGTAGTCATTTACCATCAGGTGACCCGTCTGCTCGTTTGCCCCTACACCATAAAAAAAAAACATTACTAAGTAAATGCCTCACCTAATTAATATATTTGATAACCCCTTAAAGGTTCTAAGATACTTATTTGGAGGGTACGCTTACTTCTCATACAGACTCTTATAATGTGAACTACCGGAACATAATGGACGTTGTTGGTAAATTATGTTGACTATTTTTTGTCTCTGTAATTATGTTGTTGAAAAATATTAAGTACTGAACATTGATTTTGGTTGGCAGATCATATTATCAATCTATGAAGTATTTACTGAATCCATGCGCTCCTGCCAGGTCTAGGAATATATGGTATTTGCAAAAACAACAATACAAGGTTAGCGACCATTTCTAAGGCTCCAATTAAGATTCAAGTTGGACGGTTCCGGATTACGAGGTCATTTCTGCATAATATATGGTAAGCTGATCTTTATTAAATATCAAATAGTCATAAAGAAACGGAAACCGACATCTGCCAATTAGGACATATCAGCCTTTGTGAGGACACTTCACTTCAAATACTTGACGACGATAGTGGAACGTCTTCGTTAAATATGTCGCCAGAAAATTATTCAAATATAAACTCATTGCTAAGAAAGTTATTGTAATTTAGTCAAATAATACAAATATTTGTCAAAGTGCCAGAAGCAAATAATTTGTAACATTCTCTTTTCGAATAAAAAAAAAGTAAACAAAGGCGGCCTTATATTATATTGTACTTAAATGGTGTGTTGTACTTAGGCCTGTTAGTAATAATCCAACGTGAATCGTGACATATGAAGTCGTGTTGTGAACACGTGCATGACTGTCAGTCGCAATTATTCATTCAAGTCACATTACAACAGCGTTCCGATGAGTAAGTACTGTAGAGGAATCTTTTATTATGTGGAAATATAGCGTTGTAGGGTTTGACGGAATTAGAATAGTTGAAAATGTAATGGAAATGTTTTAAAAATGTAGTTGAATACTAGGTCCAGGTCTCACGGTACTAAACATTAAAAAACTAAGTAGAATTTTCAAAGCATAAATAGTCTTGATAAAATTATAAAAACTAGAAAAGAGATTTCAAAATACTAATTAAATGTAAATTTCTGACTAATATTAAATGTAGTCAACTTATCTGTACGTTACCAAGGGTAAGAAAGAGGCCCCAGTGATCGTAAGGGCTAATGGATTGTGGGACAAACTTAACTGGTTTTGTTTTGTAGTTTAAAATTATGAAGTACAAATAAAAATCACACTTAACTAACGAAAACTGTTACATCCGACTTTACTTTTGGTTTCAAAGATTTTGAGTAAATAAGTAATATGGTTTAATGAGTTCGGAGGGGCTCGTGGCTAAGTGGTAACCGAGTAGGTTAGCAGATTACAAAGTTAAGTAGTACTAGTCAGGTCAGTCTTAGGATGAGTGACCATTCATAACACATTGAGACCTTTTCGTGCCTCAGAGAGCACGTTAAGCCGTCGGTCCCGGTTGCCACATGAACATTTGTGGCAACGGTAGTTGGAGCCCTAAAAAAAGTCCGACAACCTGGTCTAACTCCAGAACTTCGATATCGCCTAGTATTTGGGTTGTGGAGGTCTGATGGCAGTCGCTTCACGTAAAATATCGAAGTTCGGCCTTATCTATGTAGTTAGACTGAAAGCCGACCCCAACTTAGTTGAGCAAAAGGCGCGGAGGTTTGTTTAATGAGTTCGTTTTTATAGTTTTAAAGTCAAAGTTTGCCATTCAAGACATATAATTACTTACCTGTATCGTTCAACGAAGCTCTGGAAAGGTATTCTGATAGGATAGCCGGTCTGTCTAATCTTAATAGTGTCTAACATTCCAGTGTAACGGAGCTGGGCCAACACGCAGGGCATGTCGAACTTCATCGGCGACTTGTCAGTGTTCGGCTTGATGCAACGAACGAACCAGGGATTGCAGCGGGACATGGACTCGAGGAGCTGGTGAAGACTATCTGAGAACCTAATGGGAGATATTTGTTAGATTAAGTTTACTAGTTTTACAGTACAAGAAATTGACTAAGACCTATACACGCAATACAACAAATAGTCTTCGCGTCTTCTACCCAGAGCCTACCAAATACGAGTATAAACCGCATATTCCATGACAAGGGCTTTCTAGATTAAACACGGGATCCCGTGCATTTGTATAGTTTTAGTAAGGCCAAGCTCTGGCCGGCTCCAAAAAGCTGCTTCACCCTGCCTTGATACAGTTAAGCCCTTGTAATCCCCATTTAAAAAAACTTACAATCATAACTGCAGAAACAAATTAATCGCGCATTACCTAAGTGCGTTCTGAAAATTTTGATCAACCATGGGTTTAACAATCAAAATACGAAATTCTTTATCAATCAATAGTTTCGGTACGACTAAAATTTAGCGTGACATATGTTTTTGCCGCTGTTAATGTTGGACACTGTCACCATGGTGAAATAAAACAGCCATACCTAGCCGCAACAGTAGGTGTCCTAGGCTTCATAGTCACAAAGCGCCCATTGGCACCTCTCGGCAAAGTTTTATTGGCGTCATGTTGCGCTCGAAGGTGCGTCGACATCTCTGCGACTAGAGGGACCTCACTGCTGCATAATAATTCTATGACATCGGGTCTGAGGGCGTCCCGGTTCTTATCTAGGAAGCCCTCGACGTTATACCAGACTTGACCAGCGTAATGCTTTATCTGAAAATACAGTAAAGTATATAAATTTAATGGGATTTAACACAGTTCTGTTGCCTACTGCTAAAAGTTCCGCCTAAGTCGAAGAATAAAAACTAGGTATCTAGGTACATAAGCTTATCTTATCAGTAATCAGCCTAACCATACTATCTCAGTAAGAAGACTAATTGTAGGGAAGGTTACATCTACAAAGAAGTCATAAATTTATTTTATTTGTAACAAGATTCATAATTATTATGTTCTTCGTAGTAAATCGTTAACATAAAACAATATTTACAGTTAAGTTATTTTGTGTTTGAGTGTGACAATATATTGTTAAACAATTTGCTAAATAAAATGCGCATTTATGTAGAGTACCTTCAAGAGTAAAGTGAATAGGTTTCTCTTGGATAGGCGTGTACCATCTTCGTCTTCATCGTCATTTTCCATCAAGTGAGTTGGAAGATAAACGCCTTTTCCATTACCCAATAAAAAAGTGTTAAATACAAAGTGAATACTGGAATTTATCCTAATTAGGGCACAATTGCTATCAATCAGTGTCAAGCGGTGGAAATAGATATGTCTTTTACTCTCTCATCTCTATTTCCGTATGTTTTGCGCTAGTCATAAAGACAATAGAGTAAATACTACAAACGTAACATTGCTTGTGGTATGTTTGTGTAAAACAACAAACATTTGTGCTTAAGAAGCAGGGGCATACATAATACACATTACAAGTACAATCGTTAAAATAAATTTCGAAGATGTTTGGCCTGCTTCACGCTGAGGGCAAAAAACCTCAAACAAATGTAATACAAACATATATTAATATCATTCAGTCTTGACGATCGACTGTCAACGACCATGTAACATTTAAAGAACGTGTTGTGAACTCTTAGTCATCTACATCACCTTGAACTATCACGACCTAAAATATTATTTTTAATATTGAGTCATTTAAAAAGAATATTTACGTTTGAATCTAGATAGGTAGTTTGGTAAATTGAATCTAGCGTACCCCAAATTCGTTGGCTCCTAATCTTGGTCTTGAGTAAAGTTCATTCAAAGCGTGATTATAATGGCACTTCTCCAGGAAAGAGGCATCTGAAGCCCGAGGGAAGTTGCTCTCATCGTCGAGAAGATGCAAGATTCCCACAGGTTTTTTACTCAGCAATTGTATCACTACAAAAGAAATTCAACATTAAAAATCCCTTTAAAATATCATAACTCAACTTTGTTCTAAAATAAAACAATTTCAAAAATGAAGTTACCCGGAGAGTTGTCGTTCCAAGTCAAGTTTGACCATTCCAGTCTCTCTTTTTGATACTCCTGTTGCTCCAATTTAAATATATGTTTATTGAAGTAATGCTGAAGTGTTTCGTTGGCATAGTTAATGCAAAGCTGCTCAAAAGAATTCTCTTCCAAGTCTTCAAAACCAAAGATGTCCAGGAGAGATATTCTGTGAGCATCGTGTAGGCCAGCTCGATGAACTATCGAGTTGATTCGTAAAACCAGCCAGTTAAATAATGACGAGTATAGGGCTTTGGCAAATGCGTCTCTCGCATCTAAAGCTTGATCTATTGGTAGCGGTGACCTCATACGTTCTGCTCTAGCTGCTGTCACCCTAGTAGTTAAAGCCCTTGCTAGCGCTTCAGCAGGAACTTTAAGCAAGTGAGCAGCCCAGCGTACTTCCGCACCCCCACCCAATTGTACACCTTCTTGTCCGTGTCGCAACTGTCTTCTATGAAAATATACATTGCCTAAGTGCAAAACAGATGCTAAAACTCTTACAATATCTTCTCGTTCAGCGTCCCCGATACCTAAGACTTGCATAGCGCCGCAGAGCGCAGACCAATCCGCTCCAGCGCCTGCACCGCCAGAATCACCGCCTTGGTTTAAGTAGAAGTAATGTTCAGCTGTCAAAAGACCTCGAGAGCGTCTTTGTTCTTGATCTAATCCAGCAAGTAATTCATAGAAAACATGGTAGTTTCTTTCTCCTGGCGACTGTGTCACTATTCGGGATTTTTCTAGCAAGTAATGTGCAACTCTTGCTCCAGCTAAGGAGCCATCTTTAAAGTATAATTCTAAGAGTTTCCCAAAACGACTAGAGTTGTGATTTTTTGGTGTCCTTGCATTACCGAAGGCTTCGAGCAGAGGAGCTGCTTCTAATATCTGTTCAGAGACTGGTGCTCTGCCTGGGGGTGCGGGAGCGACTGCAGCGAGAAATTGGACTGCTAGTTTGGTGGATTCGGTTTTGCCAGCGCCGGATTCTCCTGAGATAAGGATGGCTTGAGGCTGTGGGAGGGCCGCACGTGCTGCGGCCGCTATGGCAAACAGATGAGGTGGGAGATCGCCTAGTGCCTCTGCTGCATGGTATCTGAAACATTATCGTTACATCTATGTGAAAACAGAACGAATATGGCAAAATCCAATTCAAAATATTATTTTTGGGGGAAATTCACTACGCACTCTTGGTTTGTGAAGGAATGCATGACCAACTACGAAGGATAACCCTAAAGAAAGTGGACAAGAAAACATACCAAACCGAAAAATCTTAAGTTTTGTAGTAAGTAAAACTCTAAAGTAAAACTGGGATAGGTGTTTCTCCTATATACGAGGAACCGTCAGAACTTGACAGCGAAATGAGAAAGACACCCCCAGACCGATTAGGTGAACGTACACGTTTTGCAGTTTTATTTCTTGGCAGCGGAAAATTAAATAAGCATACTAAACAACCTCGTTTTATGCCTCGCTGACGTCGCAGTGATTAAAAATCCGAGGATGTTGTGGATGAAGTAATGGGTTTCTCTTCTTAATCCATTTTAGAATACGAATTTTTCAACGGAAGTTACATTACATTGTTAATATGCTTACCTCCTCGCTGTCTGCAGTCCGTACAGAGCATCGACAGGCCTATAAGGATTCACAGCTACTAATATAGACCCCGCATAGGTATATATCAATCCTTGTTCGTATCTAAGCTTCAGGTTCCATAGTAGTGCCGCTTCGTGCAGGTCGTGGAGTCGAGTCATGTCATCTACACCTGTAGGACCTAGCTCTTCTCTCGGCCATACTGGATCCCCTTCATCTTCGCCATTACCCATCTGGAGGGCGAAAGTTTGTGGCTGAGGAAAAGAAAAAACAATATTTTAACGAACGATTTGATATGATAATCATTTTTAAGTTTAGGTCTTGCGCTGGCATACAACAAGCTCTTTTCGAAATTGCAGCTACGCGTATTATTTATTTATGTGCTTTAGATATCAAACCTAAATAAAACTTCTTTATACCATTCATAAAGTATGGCGTAACTTCAAACATCAATTATGCAATTGCTATAATTACCGCCATTCTAATTCCTGAACAAAATTTATAGAAAGAAATAACATAACGTCAGTAGTACGGAAAATTATAAAGCGAAGACCAAGAGCCGTAACTGTGACATAATATAATGACTCTTCACAATTGTATCAGACCATCTTTCACGACCCGCTTCTACCGAGGTCGTTTCGCTATCGAGATCATTCAAATTTGATACAATTCAGTGCTTGCACTCTTTTCGCATCTGTTTACCCTTACTGTAATAACCAAGTAATGGAGTGTAAAATTAATTCATTACGTCGTTGTTGTTGTTATAGCGGTGAAAGATACTTTGAAATTTGCATAGGCTGTCATTTTATATTACGTCTATCCTGCGCTTGAGTGAACATCACTAGCGATCAAGTCATCTGATAAACACGATACTGTTGTTAACTGACATATTATTTTGATGTAAGTCATACATCCTTACATAATTTACAAGGAAGTCTAGAGTCTATAGTGGCTGAATGTCTGTATTTCCGTATATTAAATCGAATCTTGAGAACCACTGAAGGGATTTGAATGCGGTTTTGTATTTTTGATCAGTATTAGTTGCAGACCCACCACACATCTATCGGTGAATTGAAGTGGGATCCTCAATTGCTACAAAGTACCCTGACAAATGTGGGTCGGGAAGCCAGTCTGATACTTTAAAGCTGGTCCTAAGTGCCTGATAAAAAAGTAACAGTTGCTGATGTGTTGACGAATCTGCGAAGGCCCCAAAGATGCCTCGTTTAGAGGCGAAACACGCGCATTACGGTTTTGAAAGTATCTGACGTTTTCTCATTGTATGACTGCAGGGCTGGGTCAAATTGTCCAAGATGTTTTTAAAACTGCATAATAGGTAACAGACATAACTTACAAAAATATGTGAAACATACAAGTACAATTTATACTTTGCCCCCGACGGTGATCAAACTAACAACGCAGACTCGGTAATCTATCCATGCAGTCAGGTCAATTTACTAAAGTTCCTTTTCTATTAAACTAACAATCATTTATTGTGAAACATTCCTAAATATTTACATTGTTCATTAATACATCCAGGCATAATTCCTTTAATGATTGAACAGATAATGGCCTCCATCGTATCGTACTTTTGTTACACTTGGGCAATTTCACGCTCAACGACCTTGACGACTTCGGCATTTTTTTCATTATAGACTTGAGTGTCTTTGGCTCGCAGCTGGTTTGTCTTCTAGAACGGTATTGACATGAAGAATCACAAGAACTACAAGAGAAGTAAGATTTCAACGATTCCGGGGATCTCTGCGGTGAGGGGGCGAAACGAACTCGCATTGAAGTAATCTGTCTAGATCTTCAATCTTGAATGTATTTTTTTTTATCTTTATTCAATACTTTTGCATTTGATAACGTTTTTCATGTTATTTTATTACGGTCTTAATGTGTCTTGTTCACGTTTGGTCACATTTATTACAATCACAGTTATATCCTTAAAATAAAAGATTTGCACTGTCAGCCACTGTGTTATTTGTAACAGAAAATCAACCGAAAAAACCGCAAAACATTCAGGGAAAATAAAGATATCGTGCAAAATTGCATTGCGTAGTATTGCGTGGAACGCAAGTCGCGGGCTAACTGATTATACCACATACCGGCATCCTAGAACTGTTACAGGTACATACTTTGGATAACGGCTTAGACAAGTCTAAGAACTATACTAAGATAATAAAACGCAGGCCATACCGCCAGCTAGGAAGCGAGCGACCGAGCCGGGCGAGCATCGTTTCACCTCTTTTCATACTTCGATTCACACCCCGAACTACAGAGATAAGCAACGTCAGCGATACAAACGATGCGAACGAAATATCCGACGATGCCAGCGATGCTATTAGTTCACCTCGTTAACGTAGCTTAGCTCTGTAGTTCGCGGTGTGAACCGAAATATGAAAAGAGTTATAACGATGCTCACCCAGGTCGTTAGCTGGCGCCTGCCCGCCCGGTGCACCCGCCCGCTCCCGCTTTGGCGATCTTCTTCGGACTAGTCGACGCTCGTCACTCGTCGACTCACCCGTTCGTCCGTAGTTTTCAATCTGAACACACATAGTTTAGCTTCGCTTAGTGTATATAATTTCCCTCGTCTCTCTTCGCCCGCCAGCTCGCTCCCTCGCTCGCTCGCCAGCTGGCGGTGGGGCCTGCGCTTAAAGCTAGTTTGTTTCTTTGGAATTACCAATCGGATTTGAAAAAAAGCTTTTTTTCATTTGGTAGCCAAATTCTTAAGGAACGTTACAGGCTATTGAACATCACGCTACGACCCTAAGCGGCGGAGCAGTGATAAAAAACGCAGGTGAAAATGCAGAAAACCAGTTAAGTAATACAAAGTAAAGATTACCGTTTTCTATTACAATGATTGACGGAAACGATTTAATAGCTCTGTCAGTGTATGTAAATACATATTCATGCTAACGTTGTAACAAGCTTTTCAATTATAATGTACACATTATAGATAAACACAGGTAATTGAAAAATCATATAGATTTAACTTGTATTCACGCACACTAACTTTTAAACTTTCGCTTTTCATAATATAATTCTGTATATATACGGGAATGAACGTGATCACGAAATAGGTATAACATACCTCTGAATTGCCTGACGTTTCGACCAAGTTGCACGGGCCGTGGTCACAGGCGACTCAGAGGTATAAAATATCTATTTCGTGCTCGCGTTAATTCCCGTATATATACATAATTGTATTCCCTGTCATTTTGATTTATACCAAATTATGTTAAGTAGAAAGTTTAGTAGAGATTGCGTGGTCCTTGTCGTTCTTTTTTAAATCTTGAATATATGTATATATATATATATATATATATATATATATATATATATATATATATATTAAATAAATAACATACTGAAAATATTGTTATTATGTTTTTATATTATGTTACTGAAAAATAACTTGTAATTATAACAATAAAAAATAAGTTTTAATGGTTACTAGAGATAACCGGGCAGTCGAATTTTGATCATCATTAATTTAAATTCACCTTTAAATGTTTTGTTTTATATGTTGTGTATAACATTGAACTGTCATTGTATATATATACTTTCCGTATTATAACAGGTTAAAATATATACTGGACGCCTATACATTTTAAAGCCGTTTTCCCTAAATTTATAACCTATATTAATTCAAAATTTTAGCTTTTACACATCAACTTTTAAATTATTCGGTAGAGAACTAGAGTAACCGACATCGCATATAGAATCAGTATGCTGAAGTGAAGTGGGCCGGTCATGTCTCCAGGCGGACTGATGGTCGCTGGAGTCGACACATGCTAGAGTGGAGACCAGGATTAGGCTAACGTAGTGTAGGGCGCCCTGCGGCACGATGGACCGACGACCTGAAGAAAGTGGCTGGCAGCGGATGGATGCGGATTGCCCAAGACTGGGATAGTTGGCGCTCCTTGGGGAGGCCTTCATCCAGCAGTGGACGGCGATAGGCTGATGATGAGGAGAAGATATCAACTTTAAGTATTCTAAATTTCGTATTCCTACTACTACTGAATATAATTATCAAATACATTGTCTATATATTAATACGTGAAGCGAAAACTTTGGATCCCTTTTTACGAAAATTGGGCGAACGGAGGAGTATGAAATTTCGCACACTTATAGTTTATACAGAGAGGAAGTGACGAATGCTAAAATTTTTGAACAATATTTGCTACAAAGTTAAAAAAAAATGTAAAAACGGGTACATACAGCTGTATGTACCCGCATACACTCATAGCTATGAGTGTCCAGTATATATTTTGACCTGTCATGGTACAAAAGTCTATACAATGACAGGTCAAGTAATATTGGCCAATGAAATAAACCATGATCGAAATTCGACCACCACGGGATCTCTAGTTATTATTATTACACAGTTCAATGTAATGTCATTTCGTTTTAGTGTAAAGGGTTTTGGATTAAAAGTTCCTCACTATTCAGTCAAAAGTAAGTTATTATTTATTACATGGCTAGGTTAGGAAAATTCTTATGTAGTGTCATTCGAGGGGGGAAAAGGGCGATTTTATACTGCTCTAATATCATTGAAAGTTTGTTACACTGGTTAACACTAACGGTAAATTTTTATGAATGGTTTTATAGTTCTGTGCGCCAACAGAGACGCGTATACATGCGTGTTATGAGATATTTCGGTTGATTAATGTGTGAAACGATAACGAGGTGTAAAAAACGGAAAAAATACTTAAATTACTTAGAAAGGCTTGCTGATTGGTCGTATGAATATAGAGAGATCATCATGTTACATTTAAAAAACATAAAGAGTTGTATCTACTTGTAATCAAAATATGTGAAGATAAGTCGATTTTTAAAAAGTGAATTAAGATACTTTTTCTTAATAAAAACCGAACAAGTGCGAGTCTGACTCGCACACCGAGGGTTCCGTTAACTTGTATGTAGATAGAACGTCCATCTCGGGTCTCAATTCTCAAAAACTTTTGCCCGCCTTTTTCGAAAGACAAACTTAACTTTGCGGTTGCGATGTACGACAAAGTTAACAATCCAACCGCAAAATATAAATTTGTAATACTACTTTTAAAAAAAACTATGTTTTTTATCTGATATAACTACAAATTAATGACATTCGCAATTTTTCTTTTACCTGTGCTATAAAACATTGCTTCATGCCAAATTTCAAGATTCTAGGTCGATTCTTTAGGTTTTGATTTCCTTGCGAGTAGTTGCGAGTCTGAAAATATGCGGCTTAAATTGCTGTTTCTTTTGATTGCGTTGACATAGAAGTTTGATTTTGTTACAGCTTAAAGCTATTATAGACTTGAGTATTTGATATAAATTTCAATTTAATACCTCTACGCGTTCATGAGGAAAGGGATGGTAAGTTTAAAATTATTAAAAATATTTTTAATATTTGGTGTAACTAAAAATTTACGGTTTTCGCAATTTTTCCTTTATTTGTGCTATAAGACGTTGCTTCATACCAAATTTCAAGATTCTGAGTTCACGGGAAGTACCCTGTAGGTTTTGATTCCCTTGCGAGTGTCGAAAATTTGCGGCATAAACGGCTGTATCTTTTGATTGCGTTGGCTTAGAAGTTTGATTTTTTCACAGCTCCAAGGCACAGTAGACCTGAGTATTTGATATAAATTCCAGCTTGATACCTCCACGTGTTCCTGAGAAAAAGGGTCGTGACAGACAGGCAGACCTACATAGTGATCCTATAAGGGTTCCGTTTTTTTCCTTTCGAGGTACGGAACCCTAAAAATAATATAATCCGTAATAATTCTTCATTAAACGAGCTAAATAGAAGGTATCAAGGTTCAAGAACCCTAAAACTAATCCATAAAAATAAATTACAAAAGGCAATCATTTCGATCGTTATATTTTTTAAATTCCTGTCCTTAACTCAATATTAATTACATAATGTGTAAAAATGAGTTCCTGTTTTACAAGCCCGGGAAACGCATAATTTTTAATTGTTTAGAAAATGAACCGAGTATAATCGTGGACAAGGTCTATTGGACATGTACAATGTTGATTAGACATGGCCATTAATATTGAGATCAAGAACATAACTATTGCGCGTACCAATCACACCTGTGGAATTCATGCTGTTTTTTTTTTGTAATGCTGCGAATAGGGTTACCACGTTATGAGAATATCAGGGTTTTGGGAGTCTAGATCACGCGTTTTGAAACTAAACAAAATACACCTACAATCTTAGTTAGGTATACAAATTTTAAGCTAGAAATCACTTACATATTTTCCATCTTAAATTCAAAAGATTACGGTAGGTAAAGGTTTTTCTTATTTCTATAATACAAAGGTTTTTTTAAGTATTTCTATTGGCTTCATTATTATTTTCTCATGTTTATGACTTTTTTTTACAAGTTGCCAATGTCTTTAAAGTGAAGACCTTTTTTTGAAATCTTCTTTTAATCCCACTGATTTCACGCCTTTACGGCCTTTCACGCCAAAACTACTGAACCGATTGCGATAAAACTTGGTAGGTATATAGATGGAGACCTGGATTAACATATATAGGCTACTTTTTATCAAGATATTCCCACGGGATCGGGACTTACGAGGGTGAAACCGCGGGGTTCTACTAGTATTATATATTTTGGTAAAGTGTGTCTTTAAAGTGAAGATCTTTTTTTGACATTTTTTCCAATATTTTCTTTTAATATTATATTTACTAACATTTAAGTATAATATAAGGTCAGATATTAATTTTATATAAAAAAAAACAAAGATAAATACAAACAAGAAAGTAGATGATTGTAGTCTATGATTGGTTAAAAAAAAATCTTACATTTTAGGTGAAAATCCTTTCAGCCTTCTTTCACATTTACTAGGATGGTATTTTAGAATTATGTTTATAAGTTTGCCTAACATATATCAAGTAAAAAAAGGAAAAGTCATTAGCGGAAGCGGTACACTATTAATACTTCCAAATAGAGAGCGCAAACTCATTGAGATTGACCCCTCGGACTCGACGACCACTTACCCGCAGACCCTCTAGAAAGTACTAAATCGAACAAATTTTAGTTATTATAGAATATGTGATATAACTACCAGAATAAATAAGAGAACACAGTTTGCGAAGTCATCTTAATTCTTTAATATATGTAACTGTGGAAACAGGTTTCTTAAATATATTTTCTATAGACTTATAATATTATTAAAGTTTTATTACGTTGCCTGTCAGGCATATACATATAATATAAATACAAACGAGTCGAAACTGAAGTACTAGGCGAACATAAATTTACAAGAAGCTGCATTCAAACTCTATCAACATTCCATTGACGGCCTTGCGATCAGCCGAATGTCTTTTCCGGCCAATCACAGACTACAATCGGATGAACGTGGATACGTTCGTGTTTCTATTTGTATATTATTTACTTTTAATATTGAAGAGCTATGCGCTTAGAATCTGCGTGAATTAACTAGGTAATAGTGAACTAAAATGCGAAAATTGTAGTTGTAATAATCCTGAGGGACTGATGGTGCCGAGAGCTATTTTTTCATAGATAAAATGCGGGTAGGTATACAGGAACAAACTTGAAGTATATAATAAATTTGTATGCTTAATGTGTCCTTTTAATAATTGAAATCATTATAAATACTGCTTCTATACATCGAGATTATATGTGTGTGTACGTAGTACGTAATTTCTCGATGGTTCTATACAATGAAGGATAAGCGTCGTGAATGACTACTAAATGTTTTCTTTTTTGTTCTTAGACTACCAAATGTTTACTTTGAATATAATAACAGGTTACAAATAGTATCCATGACGTGCGGTAAACTATCCCCATCGTTACTAGTTGATGCAAATTGCTGTTATTAAAAGCGGCGAGACCATCCATACGGACTTCGACGTGACCTTTGGGCACCCCTTCAATCTAGTGCCTTGAGTAAGTACATGACGAATGTGAAAAAAAAAGAAATAAGCTAAGACCTTCAACTACAAATGCCTTGCATAACACACTTCAAAGTTTGTTATTAGGTTGGTACCTAATTAATATCAGTTGGCTCCCTTAGATGGTTCTAAGGGAGCCAATCAATCAGATCATGAAAGCCATGTTCCGCTAGTAATTACTGTCTCAAATAAGCCTGCAAATTTAGACTCAATCACCGAATACGAGAGATTTAGCTCAACTCCATATCGCAAGACCGGTAACCCAAGTTGCAACCGTCACGTATTTAAAAAAACCAGTAAAGAGATTAAATAAGAAGTAAATATATACATGTAGGTATGTATGTATAGGTTACATAAGATATCCACATATCTAAGTGCTGACAGTTCGACCGTTAAGTTATTAAGTTGGTCTGTATGTGGAAGGGTTTACTAAGTAATATATAGATAACAGTACAGTAAATACCGTAGACCACTCAATAACACGCAATTCAATACAACTAACATTCAATAAACGGAAGTAATAAATAGTGTACGTATCTAATATTAGTTTTATATTGTTTTAAAACTTTGTACGTGACTTTTTTCTTACATAAGAGAGATAAGAGAAATAGCTGAATTATTTCAAGTGTAACATACACTGTAACAAACGCAAATATGTTCTATTAATTAATAATAATAATAACTGGATACATCTCACACACGGCCGTCTGATTCCAAACTAGGCAGAGCCTGTACTATGGGAACCAGACTGCTGATGAACATACTTTATATTTCTAAATACATACATATTATGGATAAATTACACCCAGACACAGAACAAATAATCGTGCTCATCACAAATATTTGTCCTTGGTGGGAATCGAACCCACGACCTCTGGCTCAGCAGTCAGGATCACTAACCACTAGACCAACAGGCCAGTCGTTATTATATAGTTATTACGATGATTGATTACACTGATGATTATGATGGCAAATGATCTCACTTTTGACATATTTTCGTGTTCACTGAGTGAGTTCACACAAGCGTCTTATTTTTTCTGTTCAAATTGTTTATAACTACATATGTATATTAAGTAAATTCTACAACCTTCTCATTAAGTTGAGTATTACCTGTAACGATGGCTGTATGTGGTATATTAAATAAATAAATAAAAATCACGGTCACGGATAAAATTATAAGCGGCAAAACGGTGTGATTCTTTCCACCCAAAGCTACACGAGTAGTTAGACGATGCGAGAATACAGATAGGTATTTTCCTTTTACAATTCTACACATTCTTGACATTCAAATAAGCATTGGCAAGCACGCGTACAGTCCGGCTGGTCGTGTATTAAGACCATTCTGTCCATAAAGTCCATTCAGTGGCTTTAGTTGAACTAGTACCCATGGTCTTGTATCAGGTAGCAGCCAGAAGAAACAAATGAACAATAACAAAACAAAGGACAAAAAAAACAAGGACGCACGGGAAATCCTTCAAACAAACTTACTGAAAATACTATCGTATTCTAAAACAAAAATACTATGCAAAAGTATATAAGAACTCTGTTATAAACACGCAAGTCATGCACAAAAGCTATGGTTGATAATTATCCAAGGTCGCACATATTTTATTATAATTTTAAATATCAACGGGTGGATAATGAACACATACATATGGACTGTAAATCCTTTTTTAAAGTATAGTAGTATTTGTATGCACTACGAGACATCACACTAATGTTGATGATCTATTTTTGTTAGATAGGGTATACCTCAAGGGTGGTCCCATGTCAAGGAAGTTAGGATCTGATGATGGGATCCTGATAAAATTGAGAGAAACCTTCGAAAATTGTAGGAACGAATAGTGTTTCTGTTTACTTTTCATTACTTTATCAGGTATTTGCGTTCAGAAATCATCACCTCATGTAGCTGAGCTGATGATGAAAAAAAATTATCAAATAAAAATCTTTTTAACAAAAAAATTAAACCAACGAAAAGAGCTAAAAAGCAAAAATAAATAACTGTAAAATTTTTGTAATTAATTTTGAGTCGGCGCCAAATAATAAAATTAATAATTATACATGATATATATTGTAGTTGTTTGGCGCCGACTCAAAATAAGATTATAAAAATGTTATAGTTATTTATTTTTTGCTTTTTAGTTCTTTTCGTTGGTTTAATTTTTTGTTAAAAAGATTTTTTCAAGTTTGTTTTACCTAAATATTAAATTGAAAATCATGTAATAGACGGACTAATTTTATTCATTCGATTTTTTTATGAATAAATTCATAAATTTCTATTGAATGATATATCTTTAGGTAGAATCAAATATTTTATAGTCTTTCATATATTTAAATTTAAAAGCTTTTAAATGCTAAATTTAATTGCATAATTTAACTTTCACTATCTTTTTTGGCAATTAATGACGATTAGGTTGACAATACGTGTTTTTAATTACTGTTTTCACTTGCCTGCGTCAACAGAGGCACAAAGCTTACAACCAAGAGAGCTTAAAATATAAAGTAGAAAATGGACACCTTACCTTGACTCGAACTTTCAATGTACCTTGACCCTGTCATCGGTGGGGATCTTTGTCACAAGGAAGAGGCGAGTCTTTTTGGTAAGGCTGTGGCATAACTTTTGATTTTGTCTATCGTGTGGATATATATGCTTGTTTATGGGACAATGTCAGCTATAATTCAGATGTTACAGCGAAGTCTAAATTTCAATCTACGACTTAGAATTACATTATTTTATTTCCACCGTGGTTGAAAAATGCCAACAATACTCGATTACTTTCCTCATTTGTAATTGAGTTCTGGTAGCAAAAGATCAAACTTGGGGAAGCATTGTGCAATTTTTAAGATTCTGTTAATAGTGATAGTAGGGCCCATCCATAAATTACGTCACACGTTAAAGGGCGGGGGTCAACGGAGTGTGACATTATGTGACAAGGGGCGGGGGGCCATAAGCTTCGTAACGTCACATGTCAAAATTTAAAGTATTAAAACACAAAACGTTAACTATTAACGAAAAACTTGAAAATATATTCTATCTTTACGCTTTTGAAGTTTTTTTTGTTGGCGAGTACTTGCTTGCAATAATAATTTTGGAACTGCTGGTATAATTTATTCAGTCCTGGGTGTAAAATTGAGATTGAGAAATTGATTGAGAGTGGTCCCACAAATATGACCTGTGACAAGGACGAGGGGAGGGTCAAAAAATCATAAAATTCGTACGACGTAATTTCAGGAGGCCCTAACCTTCCCTCTCCCCATCCTCACCTCTCCCCTTTTCTCCCCGTCTTCCCCCCTTCCCCTACTCCTACCTTAAAGGCCGGAAAATGACTTGTGACTCTTGAGTTGCAGGTGCCCATGGCCGGCGATAGTCATTTACCATCAAGTGACCCGTCTGCTCGTTTGCCCCCTATACCATAAAAAAAAAATAGACGGCCCCTAGTGAAACCAACCATTCGAATAGTTTGATAAGTTTCTTTGTTGAACAATAAATGTTGTAAATAATTGTCATGTCTCCATCTCAAGTTCAATGTTATATGTACGTGTGGTACATTCGTGTTATCCCATTTATATGTTCAAGATGTATAAATCTGTGCTATACTTGAGATATTGCTCACCTGTCCATTGATCTGAGCGGACACGAGGAGAACCCTGGCGGCTCGGTGCACCTCCACCAGCTCACCAGGTAGCGGAGTGGGTGCGCCTGTAGGTTGAAACCATACACAGGCGCCCTCACTCCACTCTGACAGGCCCCCGGAGCCCGCCATGCTGCAAAAAAGAAAAAAATGTTTTAATGAACGTTATGATGGTAGAACTATTTTTGTTGATATTAATTAATTACTAAGTATGAAAGTACCTTAAACAAACAAACCAAACAAGACATCGTCGAAATAATGTTACACCAGAAGGAAATATTGATCGAGCGAATTTGTTGAAAGAAACGAAATAATTAAAAAATAGGTAGTCATGGGGACTGCCTACAGAAGTGAAAACGTAAACGAAACGACGAACTTAAAACGTCACATTAGCAGGTTGGTAACATTAATTAATGGAGCTGACAGAACTCAATGTTTAGGTTAGCGCCCTCTAGTGGATCTATAATGTATTATTAGCGTGACGGTCACGAGTTCAGTGCTTTTTGCCCATAGCAAAAGTGCACAAACGTGCCTAAAGAAGTTTTCACTTCAATAATTGTCAAATTGTGGTGCCCTGCCTCCTTATAACCTAATCTTTCAACCTTTTCAATTTTAATTTTCCCCAGAGGCAAGTGTCGCGCAAAGGGCCTAATTTTTAAGTTCCATCTTCTCCAGTTCAAAAATAGGCAGACCGGGAAACACTACCACGGCCTAACTACCGTAAAAGACAAATATGAAACGGGAAGAAAGTTTTTTAGTAAATTTGTTGGAAGTTCTCTTATCATATTTTTAAACGTGACAAATGACTATTTCGTTTAATTATGCTACTGGATTACATATACGATAGACACGATAGTGCTGACAATGTAATATTTGTTAATCAGATTGCATACTTTATATCGATGTTGCTTAAAATTCTGGAGTAATAAGTAGGTATAAAATGATGGCGCTTGTAAATTTATTCAAGTTCGAAAACGTCGGTCACCGATGGAGGTGACTACAAACATGATCCTGTTTTTATTATTGGCTATAGGACAGGTATATAATTCATTTTTATTTTTCCATAAATCTGGTAAAGCTCTATGTACTTTATAACAGCCACAGCATTCGGAAAGTCTAACATGTAGTTTCCGAAATATATCTCATCCCATTTTTACTGCTGACGTCAAGTTTTTACATTAGTTATTCAATCTTTGTGCCGTGTTTTTTAGGGTTACGAATGTAAATAACACACGTTTTGTTGTTAATCATTGTAATGCGTTTTTATATTATTAAAAACATTTTTAACTAGAATCTCTTTGGATATTTTAAATTTATATGGGTTTTATTTATAAGTCCGGAGTGTTTAGTGTATTATCACATCAGCTTGTTACTGGCTGGTGTAAAATAATGAAGATACTACTGCAGATGTAACCTAACTAGTTTTTATATCTTATTTCAGTGTGGAGTAAACGCCCAGTATTATTTATACGACCCTTATTCATCATCAGCAACATTATTGTCGCCATCGAACCAATATACAGCACCAGCCCCAGCGTGCTCTTGCTGCTCTTCTCCTCTAAACATTCCTGCACCCCCCTCGTGCCCAATCTACGTCACATTACCCCCACAACCTCCACTATGCGTCACACCTCCGCCTTTACCTCCTATAATGTTAGACCTTCCATTACCCCCACCAATAACCGTCACACCCCCTCTATCCCCGCCGCTCGTTGTTAATCCTCCTCCACCTCCGCCCATGACCGTAACTCCGCCACCGATACCTCCAATCTGCGTCACTCCTCCTCCATTACCTCCCATGTGTGTAAATCCACCACCTCCGCCGCCGATGTACGTTAACCCTCCTGTCTTTCCACCCATAATTCTTGAATTGCCCCTGCCGCCTCCGATTGTCATCGAGTTGCCTGCTCCTCCACCAATAGTCGTACAGCCGCCACCATTGGGTCAACTGATGGTTCACCTGCCTACGTTACCGCCAATGCCTGTCCAGCCGCCTCCACTGCCTCCGATGATGGTACAGCCGCCTTCGCCGCCGCCATTAGTGATTGAGCTACCACCACCGTCACCCATAAGTATACAACCACCTCCTCCACCGCCGATGTGTGTCCAGCCTCCGCCACCGGCTCCAATAAGTGTACAACCACCTCCGTTGCCTCCAGTATGTGTGCAACCTCCGCAACCGCCTCCAATGTGTATTCAACCTCCACCGATAGAACCTTTCTGTCTGCAACCCCCACCTCCATCTCCCATCTGCTTCCAGCCCGGTCCGCCTTGCGGCTGTGGCTGTTCACCATCACCGATCTACTTGTAATAGTTGCAATAGTTCATTATTCGTTAATTAGTTATAATAATTTTATTTCGTCTACGCCAATTGTATAGTAGTGGACCCATAATTTAATCATATTAAAACTTATTTAAGAAATGCTTTGAGAGCTAGGAGAACGATGTTATAATAAATATGAAATGATTTAAGAAATTAGTTTTTTTTATTATGGAAAATTGTAAAATTCTCGAAGACTGAAATTATTCTGGATTAAACTCGAGACAGCTGAATAGACTGTTAACCGATTAATCAAACGTTAGTCTGTTTACTCGAATTTTTATCCTCATAATTCGATTGATCGAATTAGGTGGATTTATCGAATTAGCAGTAGTCCGTTATAGGAGTTACAAAGTTTAAGTTCAGAATTCAATTAGGAGTTTATACGTCAGTTTCATTTTAATGATCTACATTTCACTCAATTAATTCCGAAAGACCGATGTCTATAAATTGAATCGATATATAAGATTCTCAACTGATCAAAGTCGTAAACAGATAATTAGAAAGAGTAAAAAAGAAATCTCCGACTACCATAACAGGTCTAGTACATAATGACGGAAACAGTTTTCACTTTCCGTACATACGTCACACATGTATGTATCATTAAGGTGCAACATAACAACCTGAGTGCCCTTAGAAATCTGTTCTTGCTGACGCTCAATAGAAAATTTTCAAAATGGAAAATCTATTCTAATTATAGCACAAAGCTAATTAATAAATTAAAGGAATGTTTATACAAGGTGTATCTGATAATGGAACACTTACTAAAATCACTAAAAGGGCATAAATTCAGCATGCAGTTACAAAAAGAACCATCCGTTTACAAGTTATGACCGTTTGAATTTCCAGATATTTTTCGTCACCTGTAATTTCAACTGTTTAATCTGAAAGAAAATACAACAACACAACACAATTTTTACCTCAATTTCTCATAAAAGCAGGTAGAATGTGTAGGTACATTTACACAGTAGGTAGTAGGTAGATTTTAAATCATACGTATTTTCTATTTTCAATTTTTAAAAAATCCATAAAAACTAACTTAAGAAGTTTGTGTCATGAGCACGATCATTTGTTCTGTGTGGGTGTACTTTATCTATAATATATACGTATGTATTTAGTAATATATAAGTCTGGTCACCGTAGTACAGGCAGTGCCTAGTTTGGGATCAGACGGCCGTGTGTGAGATGTCTCAAGATGTTATTTAAAACCTTTAACTTTACGCATTCCACCTGTTTTTATGAGAAACGTTTAAAATACCTGGAAAAGGGTCATAACTTGTAAACTGATAGGGAGGGGGTTGAGTTATCGTTATTACGTGTATTTATTTATATATCTGTATTTAACGATAATATTCTGAAATGCTTTAATATATTTGGAAATAAAAAAATACACGTGATATTGGCCAAGGGGGGTTAGTCTAAAACCTCACCACGTGTCACCAGGGGGGAGGGGGAGTTTAAAAAAAAATTGCTAAAAAAAACATGACGTGATTAATGGACGGCCCCTGAACAATAGGTCGAGCATATCTATACTCGAACTGGCTGTTGCATTTAACTCCCTATTTACTTTCTTGAATTTGAGGGGCTCGTGGCTAAGTGGTAACCGAGTATAACCTACTCGGTTACACACACATTACAAAGTTAAGTAATACTAGCCAGGTCAGTCTTAGGATAGGTGACCATACTTAACACATTCAGACCCCTCCGTGCCTCGGAGAGCACGTTAAGCCGTCGGTCCAGGTTGCCATACGAACATCTGTGGCACTCGTTACGGGTAGTTGGAGCCCTAAAAAGTCCGACAACCTGGTCTAACTACAGAACTTCGATATCGCCTCGTACTTGGGTTGTGGAGGTCTGATGGCAGTAGTTTCACGTAAAATATCGAAGTTCGGCCGTATCGTAGTTAGACTGAAAGCCGACCCCAACTTAGTTGGGAAAAGGCGTGGAAGATGAAGATAAATTACTTTCTTGAATATCTTCGTTCTCTAGGTTATCTACAAAGGTTTTGTAACATTCGCGGGTCTCTTAATATAATTACTTACATTCCAAATTCTAAACAAAGTGTTCACAATTATTTATCTGTTGACCCTCTGATCAAATTATGGAAGCGGCGAACGTGCGGGTAGAAAGCCTTACTCTTGAGGTCGCTGCGAACCTAGAATACACAACTGCAAACATACGACTAGTTTTAAACGTCGTATATTTCACACGTGCCCTATTCGATAGCGCACCTTTCACATTTAGCTGACTGTAATACGTATGCTACAACCATTTGTATGCATCAGAGGTGGGTTCGGTTCGTCTTTGGCAGACGGAAGTGAGTCTCGGCCTATTGTTTCCCGGATCCAATGAACTTTTTTTAGGTCGTTATAGGTGCGTTGAATTATTTTATGCTGGCAAGACCAACATTAGGAATACTTGTTATGTTAATATTGAATCAGCTGTCTCAGCGTCTTGTTTTTAGTGAAAACAGGCAGAAAGAGAAACGTGCACGTGGATTTTGGTGTCATCATATTGTGTTAACTTTGAGCTGTTAATGCGATAAAGAGAGAGAAAGTTTGTGTGAACGGATTGCTATGTGATAACTGAAAATTGTTTTATTTACTACAAACAAATAAATAAATTTATTTCTATAAGCTTCATGAAAATGTTATTACGACTTTTCCTTTTGTCGTTTCGGAATATAAATTGTTTTGTCGTATTTCAGTTTACAATATCTAAATTGAAGCTAAATTATTTAGTTTGTTATACATGAGTTATAATATTTTGAAGTTTGTTTTTTTTAATAACGCTAACCTCAGCTTTAAGTGTTTTGTTCTTTGCAGTAAACAGTATGATTGTGGTTATAGGCTCTATGGAACTTATGTGACCACAAGCGCAGGCGCAACTCTGGCACACGGCTACATAACATCTGTTAGTTTCTTCTTTAATATGAAAAAATAACGCAGCTAAATCCATGTCAAATAATACAGACGAAAGAAAATCCATGCAAGTAATCATGACATTTTTTAGCAATAAAGCTTTTTTTTATAATTAATACAAATTAAAGGAATCAATAAAAAAGAAACAAAAAAAAAGGTTCAGGATTGGCCCTTGCTCCATTTTAAACCTATATTTCTTTCACGCATCAAACTTACGAATTAACTTGATTTTTTCATATTCATACTTTAATAGCCCCAGATTGACACAAGACATTTGCCTAGTACAACACGAGCGAAGGCACAGGTAATAATTATTATAAATACGTCACTCTGTAAAGGCAAAATCGTAAAATATCGTAATATACAACACTTTCAATCGAGAGACATGACGTTCTCGATGGCTGTAAATAGCAGAACACTAGTTAGTAAATTCCAAGAGCAAGCACCGCATCATCACTAACTCATAATGGAAAATAGAAAGCTAGTAGCACCTAACATTGCTTTGAGATAGTGTGTGGACAATAGGATACAAATTTATATTTGTGGACGGACGCTAAGGGCCTTTATACTGTACAAACTGAGATCTGGTTTAATACATTTTTAACCGACTTCAAAAAAGGAGGAGGTTCTCAATTCGACTGTATGTTTTTTTTTATGTATGTTCACCGATTACTCAAAGACGCCTGGACCAATTTGGAAGTTTTTTCTTTTGTTTCAAATTCTAATTCTTTATTTCATAAAATTGACCATCAATTATTCGAAATCGTCGATTTAATAAATAATTATTATAATTAAAAATTATAGATCAACACACACAGAGTCACCGCAACAATAGTTTGCTTCGTCAAATAAAAAATTATTAAAGAAATAAAAATGGATAACATAATATCAGATCTGCCTGTTTCGATATATAACCGCCCGTTTCCAAATGGTTGAGCCTTGTGAGAAGAAATCGGGCAAACAAACTCACGGCCACTCTTTTAAAAAGTTTGAAAGGGTGTCTTCCCAGTGGTTCCCACCGAGGGAACTTCAAATTTTATAGGCACACTTAAAGCGATTTGGGTATTTTGAGGCGCATTGATATCGATGATGCTTTTTTTAAATAAAAGATAAATTAAACATAAATTACGATTACAAAATCTAAATCGCACGTATGGGCCCGGCTCGACCGGAGTGAGACCACGGCCTAACAGAAAACCGGCAAATTGTTTGCGTTGTGTTTTGCCGAGTGCGTGAGGTTATCGGAGGCCCTAACCCTTCCCTCTTCCCCTCTCCTCCTCCTTCCCCTAATCCCACCTAAAAGACCGGCAACACACTTGTGACTCTTGAGTTGCAGGTGTCAATGGGCGGCGACCAGTCACTTACGTCTGTCCCGTCTGCTCGTTTGCCCCCATCCCATAAAAAAGTTTGAAATCCTCTCAGGACGTCATCATATTTTTTTTATTGAAAACTTCTATATATATAACCTTTTCGTTTTCTTAACAGGGAGAATGGTAACACCTCATAACTCTAGAGAATGATATAATTAGTAAGCGTATTATTGCGTCCCAGAGACCATGACGGGACTGACTGGTTTTTAGATCGCTTTGATGTTCTCACACCTATTGCCCCACCTCCTCGTGGGGCATTCCTGGCAAGCAGGGATGGTACAGTTACTATACCCGTAAGGCAAAAAAGGTAAAAAAATCAAATGCCAGGCCTTTATACAAGTGGCGCCTTAAAGGGATTGTGCACGAACTTACACTAGAAGTTAGTAAACAAGTATGAGAAAATACTAAAATACAGTAAGAGGAGTTTTTAGTTATTTTAGGCGACACTTTTCAGAGTTATTTGTATGGTATGTTTGTATTTATGGATTATTCACAATTTCCAAACGTCTTAAAAGCCTTGTAAATTTAACGGTGCTAACATAAGCTTAATCCTCCCTAAAATAAATATTAATACAATATAATATGATAACTGATAAGACATTATTAACTGAACATTTATTAATTTCAAAGGCTTCTTATATTCAATAAATGTCCACGTAAATATTTTATTTTATATGGGAAATATTTTTATGACCAAATTATGTTCCATTAATAACATTCTCATGATTACAATATAGAAAACCGATTGACAATTTTAGCAGTGTACTGAAGAAGGGTCAAAAAGTACCCCTAGCCGACGAACGTTTATGAAAGATCTAATGAATGTGGAAGAGACGCAAGTTGTATGTCAGGATTGTGGTAAATGGCGCTCTATGGTTTCTGCCTATCCCGGACGGGCATAAGGCGTGTGCATATATATTTTTGTTTCTAATTACAGTTTTCGGACGCGTCTGTCTTCTCAAACTTGCAGTATCTGACTCGTTCTTGACCAATCCTGTTTTCTAGTAATTGAGAATCGAACAGGGAGGAGGGGAAGCAGACTAAAGAAACAAGTTTTTGCCCCAGGCAATAGTCAACTGTCAACTTTCCGATACGCTACCTGTTGCTATACAATACTATTAGTTAATCTATGCGTGGCCGTACGCGTGTCATAAACTGCAATAAAATATTAAATTACGTTTATTGCCATCAATACAAATTATGAGATTTCACAACGATTTCACTGAAGTGTTAATCATAAACATTAGGAAAAGTTGTAATGTATAATGGGAATAGAACTGACACTGGAGGTTTTATTTCCTACAAACATGGTGGCAAGACAAGCACATGCCCCGCTTGGTTAGCGATTGACGGTGTCATCAAACACTTGCAATTTGAGTTTTATCACTCGCGCGTTGTCAGAAACGCTACACTAAATAAAGACCAACAGTATCTCTCAAATTGTCAGTACTCATACACACATCAAAAGTGTCTAGGAATCGAGTACATTTTTAACTATAAAAAATTATCCAATTAATATTTACCAAATCTAGTCTTCTAGAATGGCTTCTTACTTTAATTCCTAATGTTTAAGTTAACAACTTTTCCCCATATTTTGTAAAAATTAAGAAAAAATGCAATTTTTAGCCGCGTCTTCTCCGCATAAATCTGAGCATTGAGTTTGCTCCTGATCCAAAAGAGATCGGTTCTTCCACAGATCCAAAAACCGGACCAAACCATAGATGTTCCCCCTCCATATGAATGAACTTCCTGACAAAATTTCAAACGTTCTTGACGTCCAGAGGAACGTCATAACGAAACGAGATTCATCGGAAAAGCAGACACAACGCCAGTCTTTTTCCTTCCAATTTCTGTGTTCGCGAGCCCATTGTAAACGGGCCCTACGATTGCGGGGTGCTATAGGTGGAAATCTCAGTGGCCTTCGGGAACGCAGACTCACTTTACGTAAATGATTTCGGATGGTTTGGTCGCTTATTAGCAAGCCTGAAGAGCTGTGGAGCCTCGTAACCAACATTATGGCGGTCATGGAACGATTCCGTCAAGTCCACCAGTCCTGTCTGCGAGTGGTGATGCGGAATCATCCTCCATGTCACTCGGCCACACTGCCCGTGATACGATAGCGTGTCCAGTGGCGGCTTATAACGCTCTGTGTAGTGCCAAGAGCGACAGCCACAGTACGTTGCCTGGAAGCAGCTTGCAACCATCCGACGGCTCTCATCATCTCTTCTGGTGTCAAATGATGTCGTCGCTCAATATCGATGCAATTTTTTCTAGTTTGTAAAATTGTTTTGTAAAAACGCTATTACACACTTTTATAGGAATCCTGATTGACAGTTGATTTTCTATTTTTAATCAAAATTTATTAAAATAGTGAAATTCTCTAAAAAGAATCAATAACGATCCAAGAAAGTTAAAATAATAATTCTCAATTGCGGGCGATACTCTGAAACGTACTTGATCCCTAGACACTTTTGATGTGTGTAGTTAAAAAAAACTTACTTAAAGTTATATTTGGAGGAAGAAAATTTGAGAAAGATTTCGAAACATTTTCGTAGAGATGTGAAATGATAGCTAACTTCCTATAGATAGACTATTCTCTACGAATGTTGCTTATTATTACTAAATGTTGGGTTTTAAAAAAATGTTACGCACCACGAACCACAAACCCATACACAAAAAGTCACCTTTACGCAATGTCACCAAAACTCATGAATTCTTATTTTTAGTTAAATCTAGCAAATAATCTACCTAACGGAATATGTATAAATGATTTGCGTTAGTAAGGGCATCACTTGAGAACGGCTTTACCGTTGGTAAAATTTCTATTTAAACGAGAGACTTCTTTCTAACTCGCTCACTAACCTTTTTTTTAATTACGCCCTTATCACTAATCGGATATGGATGAAATTAGACACACAGGTAGGCTGATCCCGGATTAACACACTCCTAAACGGAAACCGAGATTTACTTGCAGAGTGGCGAGTAAAAGATAAAAATCTTTCTCTTTAAAGAAAAAGTACTGAGATATCACAATCTATGGAAGACACCGGAAATGTCAAAGCGCTTAATGAACTTTTAATATTCAAAGGATTAAAAGAGGCGCGGTGGTAGCGTAAAAGCCGATTCACACATATCAGTGCCGGAACTGTGCCGGAACTGGGACTGCACTGATATGTGTGAATCGGCCTTAACGGCTAGGGCCACAGACAAGATAATAGTTACTTCGTCTAAGGCGTGACTTGCGATCAAGTGTTTGCGGTTCCGAACGCCACACGCCGTCGCGTCGCCGCGTTCATTTAGCTTAGATGGAGGGGTTAACCTGAACGCTAGTAAAGTTTAACCCACGGTATACTTTGAAAAAAAAAAAAACAAAAAACATACATTTATGTCAAATAAACCATTTGCTTTTGTTTCGGCAGCCACTAACGTATTACTTACGGAATATTTTTAAGCCTCATTTACACGTTTAAAAAGCGTGATGAAATACGTTATAACCAGATGTTGGCACTAGCGAAGAATTTTGCAAAGCGTATTCGAGTCACCATAACCTTAACGTTAAAACCCCCATAAGTTAATTAAGTGTATGGTTAAACTTTCATTTGTTTCTTTTGAATGCTCTTTACACTTGAAAAAGTTATCGTGTTTTAGCCTAATATGCATAGTTCTGTAAGATTTATAATTTAAGCAAATAAAAATATTCAAGGCCGTTATTAAAAAAAGCTTAATTATATGAAGAAAATATGTAGAAAACTACTTACACTACTTTTTAAAATGTGAATAATTAATTACGTATCATATAGGTAATTATGTTATAATTAAGTTTGTGAAAATGTTTTTTTCGTTTGCAATTAGTTGTACTTTAGTATGGAATAGGCAACTTCACCCATTACTTTTTTTGAAAAAAAAAATGTAAGCCTTATTCCTTGCAAAATTTTATCATTTCTTTGCGTTTTAGCACATTTTATATTCCTTCTTCACGTCTAAAAAAAGGAAATTTTGATATGTAGACCGAACGTGTTAGACGAACACGATAATGTTGCTTTAAAACATTAATATTCAATACATTTATGTAATATGAAAATCTTATTACGATCGATAAATTGATTAAGACGTATAAACATACGTATAACAACTGGATGCGGAAGGCGGAGGACCGGGTGCTATGGCGCACATTGGGAGAAGCTTATGTCCAGCAGTGGACTATGATAGGCTGATTGATTGAAACATACGTCACGCAAATTTGATTTGGAGTAAAGGTTTGTATAAATATTTTACAGGATGGAAATGGGAGTCGTAAAAAATGGTATAACGGGGGTTTTGTGAAACTGGGAATCTGGTAAAAATAAATCTAACAGAACAGGAGTCAGGATAACCCGAATAACCATTTTGTAGCATAATTTGCTAAAACCCGGTCTAGCATGTTATGCGAAGTAGTACTTAGTGTAATTAAAATTGCTCAACAAGAAGTAACTAGTGACTGTTCTTATGATATAATTGAAGTAAAAAATTACTATTCCATTGGGTTACGTCATTAACAAAGTATTCGTGGACGTTTACATAAAGATGAACTTTGAAAGAAATAGCGAGCAAATGACATAAAATGTCAAATTGTAATCGTGATATGTCAAAGTTGATACTATGTAGATCTATTTGGTACTTTAAAAGTATTTGATTTTTTACATAGGTTTTAAATGAATATTACATTAATATTTTCAGAAATATATTAATTAGTAAGCTTTGCTTTCTCAGCATAGGTAGGGTAAAGGTATCTAACCTTATCAGTGAAAGTGAAGCATGAAGTGAACGCGGGGGAAAACTTATTATCAGATCACTGGGATAAAACTGCTCAGGAATATTCAAATTTATTTACATTTTCTCGTACAGGTTATCTCAAAACCTACAAAGTGAAGTGCGAGGCTGACTCGCGCACCGAGGGTTCCGCTAGCAAACAAACTTGTATGTAGATAGTACGTCCACGGGTTCCTGAAAAAAGGGTCTTGACAGGACAGACAACAAAGTGATCCTATAAGGGTTCCTTTTTTTTCCTTTTGAGGCACGGAACCCTAAAAAACTGCCAAATGTCGGTAATAATCATTTTTTGTATGGACTGATGAAGAAAATGAACCTATGCTCAGCACTGGACATCCTATAACTTGTATAAGGATGACGAATTAAAAAATACTAAAAAGAAATAGTGAAAAATAAGGTTGACAACCTTATTTTGATTATGAATTTCGGAGAAGCAGCCTCTTCAATAACTTTCAACGTAAACTATTGTCAAACAATCCCAAACTATCTTACCTAAAATAATTTTCGGGACTCTGAAAATAAAAAAAAAAACATTCAGTCGTAGGACTGCACGTCAGAAGTGAAAACATAACTTCACAATGTATTTATATATGCATACACACATACATCTGTATATATATAATTAAGTTAAAAATAAAAAGTAGGTAATAACATATCTAAATGTATACATAGGGTACACTGGAAGTTCTGCGCTCCTGGCCGCTCATAAATGTTTGAATTTCGAATGTTATATTTTTTTAAATAGAAGAAACTCGGCTCCGTCTTACGAATTTTTGATCAGGTCACGTGTCCTGACGCCAGTTTAACATTTTTTACCCAATCCAAAAAGTGCACAACGCTGCTGAAGAAGTTTTCACTTCAAAAACAGTTGTCAAATCGAGTAAAAACCATGTTATTAATGTTAGGTACTAATGTCGGTGTTCTAATTCATCCAACTACAGCTACTGGTGAAATGCGATGTGTATAAATTTACATTTAACAAGTACATGATTATGTATTAAGGTTCATTATAAGACGCTTTGCTATCTAGAAGAGTTTCACCACAAAATAAGTAGGTAGTTAATAAAAAGTACCTACGTTTTTAACTTAAAAAGAATCGCGATTAATTTAATTACAACTGTTAGGTTTCACCCGCGAAGTCCCGATGCAGTAGGAATATCGGGATAAAAGTAGCCTATGTATTAATTCAGGTCTCCAGCTATCTACATACCAAGTTTCATCGCAATCGGTTAGTAGTTTCTGCGTGAAAGAGTAGATAACAAACATCCATACATCCTCACAAACTATATATGTATATATATTTTTTTTTAACTAAGTACTACCTACTTAAATTGGCATACAAAACAACACTATTCACACATAAATGTACAATGTTTATGTTTAATAAATTAGCACTTTGTGTTGTGTTGTATTGTTTTAACAATTTGTAAGGATTTGTGGAATCCACACAACACACAAGAAAGTATACAAATCTAGTGTGCTGTCTTGGATAAAAATAGTATTAGAATAAACTTGGCATAATTTACGTATGAAAATTTTAATAGAAATTTTATTTTATGTTCTACTAGCAACCCGCCTCGGCTTCGCACGGGTACAAATTGTACACCTAAACCTTCCTCATGAATTACTCTGTCTATTAAGGAAAACCGCATGAAAATCCGTTCAGTAGATTTTCAGTTTAGACAGACGCGGCGGGGGACTTTGTTTTATAATATGTAGTGGTAATTGGGTGCACGCGCAATTGTAAAACCTAATAAACTTTGGGAGTTTTTATCTATCAATTGAAATTTAATTTAATAGATAATACTTGCCAAGACAAAAAATAAAATCAATAAAAATAATATGATGACACTTGTGCTTAGGGCTGCCATCCGTCCGGGTTTCCCCGGATTTCTCCTAGTTGAGAGAGCGTCCGGGGAGCGTAAGGACGGGGTTTTCAAAAAGTGTCCTGACACTCTGTACCAGGGGCAACTTATAATAATAACAAATTGAACAAGCTATTTAATTTAATAAAAAAAATGAAATCGGCGTTTTTTTTAAGGTATCCGGGAAAGAATATCGATTTCACATATGTGTCCGGGATTTTTGAAGAGCTTGTCCGACTTCGGCAATTTAAGTGATGGCAGGCCTACTTGTGCTCAATAATCGTGAAGCGATATCTATACTTATGGTAAAACGATATTATCAAAGTGTAGAAGTGTTCATTGTGAAAAACAAGGAATAATGACAATAGTCGTCAAAAGTACAGGCAAATCCGCTGTTACAGCGGTGTTAGGTTCCAAACTCCTCACTCAGCGCCTCCCAAAATACACAAATAAGTAAAATATTTAATTAATATGAATACCGCTCACACAATCTTTTATTCTGATTTAAATGTTGCAACAAAACAAAATGTAGGAATAAATACGACGTTTTAGCAGAATTATTTAAGAGTCAAGGTTCATACTTTTTTGTTGAAAATCATCATTACGAAGTATTTGGTGATATAACCGTTTAGCCTTCACCTTCAATGTCACGCAGAATTTTTAAACTAACCACATGACTTCACTCATAAGCTTCGTGACTTCACATGTCAAAGTATTAAACACAAAACAGTAAAGGAAAGACTAAATACGCTACTACACTTTGACTAAAAAAAAAATGTAGTCTCTTGTCAGTTCTGGGTGTAATATTGCAAAATATCTGACGTCACACAAGGGGGCCGGGGTTCCACAAATGTGACCACCTGTGATAAGGACGGGGGGGGTCCAAAAATTATGAAATACGTGTGACGTAGTTTATGGATGGCCCCAAAGCACCATACATTTCCATCTTACCTAACTTTCCATTTTAATTTTCCTACCTTCAATTCCTAAAGTGCCTGGTTGGTAGCAATAGGCTTCCCTCCTATTACGTGAGTGGGACCAAATTATAGTTGTCAAAATGGGATGTTTAATACGCCTCTGCCAACTCCTTCGGGGATATGTATGTATAGTAGACAGAGGACACACATTACGCTGGATATATCATAGTCCCACTTATCAGAAGCTCTACTAAGTGAGCTTATTGTCGTCAACCTGATATTTCCAGATTGTGTGATTCAATTGAGAACTTCCTAATGGAAATAAAACGCATTTTTTTAAACCATCTGGTTATTTCTAAATGTTACTTACATTCATAATTATTGTGAGATATTTGTATCTTATAAATTACAAACCTAATCCATTCTAGAACAGCAAATAATTCACTTTTCGAATGATCACGCAAGATGAATGCCCTTTTTTTTTTTCCCGGTGTTCCGTCACAGGGTCCTAATGCCGGGGACTCGGGTGTACCCTAGAAAGGAAGTCCCTGTGAGCCCCGGCAGTCTCGGGCCTGCTTCTGCTAGGGCGACGGGTAACCCATCCCGTCACCCCCAGGCAAGCGCTCCGATGCGCTCTCGTGCTGGACCATAGCCATCACCATGGTTTCCAGTGAAAGGCTACCCACACCCAAGGCCATCGCGAGGTCAGCACATTGCCGCGCTCACGCAGGGCACTCCAGCAGTGTGTGGAGTACGGTGTCCTCGCGACAGCCCATGCAATGGTGGCACACAGACTTTGGCTTCCGGACTATCCGACACTGGTACTAAAGAAAGCAGCCGTGTCCGGTAAGCCCCTGTGTCATCCGGTAGGAGAGTGCGCCATGTCGCCTCTCCAGCCAATCCTCCATGATGAGTCTTACCGCCACAATTGTGGCGTGCCCCGCGATGGGTAAGATGAATGCCCTATATTTATTTATTTACACGTATTTTTCTTATTAACCTACAGGTAAACGAATAGATTTAAATTTTTCTATGTTGTTAAATTTGCTAAATATGGTACTAGACTATGATACGTCGATTTTGCGAACTAAAACCGTTACGTAATTTGAATATCGTCTTGCACTTTTCTGTAAGAATTAATTAAAGTGTAAGATGATTCATTGTTAAACGTGGCATATCTGATTTTATTTGGTTGCATAAGTGATGGTTCGTGGGATCGGGGCCAGTGACAGAGGTGAGCAAGTGCAATCATGTCAGTGGAACAATGTAGACGTACCGAGTGGGGGAAGTAGGAAGTGTCAATTAATAGAAAATAACTCAGATTTATGTATAATGAGGTAATCAGGTTACTTAAGGTAAGGCTCGTAGGGTGATAATAAGGCTTTATTTGGTGCTTTCTTTCCCAACTCAATTCTGTCGAAGGGGACCGGGGATTAAGTATAAAAACACATAGGTATTTCACCTATGGATTTCACAGTATGATAAATAATTTCTGTTAACATGCATTAAACTGTTTCATACGGAAACTATTCACCTTCCGAATCCTGTTGAAAATAAGTATTTTTTTAAAAGGATGACATTTTAATTTCAATAAAAAGTCTGAAGGCAAAATTTAGCAAGACAACCGGCCAAACCGGCCACGGTAGCGTTCAGCTAAGAAAGAGGCCCCTCTCACCTCAGAAAGCTCTAAATATTACCATAAAATGAAGAGAATGAATAGGCATTCATTCTTCTATCTCTTAGAGCTCTTTGTCCTTCTTAAGTATCATCACTCACTGGAACTGAATGACATAACCGCTCGGTATACTTACCGAGACTGATTTAACCGACTTACATTTGGCAAAAAACTGACTTTACTTCAACGTGCAGTCTGCTATGTAACACGTTCTCAATTATATCACAGCCCCAAAACTCGTAACCGATTTAATAACTCGTTTGTAGTAAAAGTCATACCTAGCATCCATAAAATGCAAGCAATGGAACCTTGACTGAACATTTCCAAAATAAACCAATTTGTCAGTTTTGTAATTGAATAATTTAGAATGTCGACAATAATTGTTGTTCTTGAAGCGTGAAAACGTTGCATTAGTTGTCACGCGCGGGACCTGTTATAGCTGCCTGCGTAGAACTTTTACTCAGAAGCGCACCTGTGTTAATGTTGAGTTTGTAAGTAGACAAATACAGGACGCCTTGTTAAACAGCATGATGGGCTGATTAATAGTCTGCGCGGAACAATTGCCTTCTTAAACGTATTGGCAACCATCCTGATGGAATACCTGCTATCTAACCTCATTAAAGCCTACGGATTTTAGAATTTCTAATTGTAAATGTACAAAAATGCGTTTGACTTTTTTACGGATATCTAAGTATGAATAATGCACATATCCTCCTCCGAACCTTTTGTAGCCGTAACTAAGTTGGGGTCGGTTTTCAGTCTAATTACGATAAGGCCGATCTTCGATATATTACGTGAAACGACTGCCATCAGACCTCTACAACCCAAGTTAGTACTTGAGTTACCAGGCGATATCGAAGTTCTGTAGTTAGACCAGGTTGTCGAATTTTTCTTTTAGGGCTCGGCTTAACGTGCTCTCTGAGGCACGGAGGGGTCTCAATGTGTTAAGAATGGTCACCCATCCTAAGACTGACCTGACTAGTATTACTTAACCTTGCAATGTGCTAATCTATTTGGTTACTACTTAGCCACGAGCCCCTCGTTGAATAACGTTTATACATAGTTGTGATAATACATATAAGTTTACAAAACAAAGGATAGTAATTATCATGTGTGCGAGTATGTTTGTGCTATGACAGTTCTATGCAATTCAGGTGAATAGAATCCGGTAATCGGTATTTTAATATCGTAAAACCACAGATTTAAAAAGACAAGAAAAAATGCAACTATGCTTAGTTTGTACTAGGACCGGTGTGCTACGATGGGCTTCGTGGCAATTCTTCTAATTATTATCCTAAGTGCAACATCATAGATCATAGACACTGAACCCTGTACCACTCTCCAAGAAGCTATGACGACGTTACTAGCTAAGCAGCGGAATCACAAAATTACTTAAGTAGAATTAAAAAGTATATTGTGTATAAAATGTAAGTAGGCTGTGTATTTTTACCGAGTTTCATGGTCAGTGTTTTTGTGTGTCACAACCGTTTGAATGGAATTACTTAGACACACTGTAATTTAAAAAGTTATTTCACTCGCGTTTTACTTTAAATATGTATTTGTATAATAGAATCTTGCAATTGAATCTGTACTTACTTTTAGACTTTCGAATAATTTTAACCACAGACAATCCTTTTTTTATCAAAAAACTTTGAAAACGTTTAGACAAACAATCTACAGTGTAAGTGAACATACGCTTCAAAATTTCGGTTCGGACGCAGTTTGTTATCAAAACAAGTCAATTACCTTATGGCAAGCGGTTACCTATACAATACTTTTTTTTTTCCACCCATTTTCGAAGGCCGATAACATAAACTTATACCGCATGCAGAGTGCTTATATTATATATATGTGCGTATGAAATTTCGTACACTTTGTAATTAATTATTTTTAGTCTCAATTACCGGATTAAAATAACCTGGATAGAAGGCAATTTAACTTTTTTAAATTTAATTACTTATTAATTAAAGTGTGTAATTTATTAGACTATATTTAAGTAAATATTTTCACAATAAAAGTTTGTTATTAACCTTCTATCTTAGTAATACTCAAGAGTGTGGTGCGCGTTGTAAGAAGTGCGTATTTGGCACTTCACTACATATTATAAAATAAAGTCCCCCGCCGCGTCTGTTCGCGATAAACTCTAAAACTACTGAACGGATTTTCATGCGGTTTTCACCAATAGATATAGCGATTCATAACGAAGGTTTAGGTATGTAATTTGTTAAGGTTTTCTGTAAATTGGTTGAAATATGATAACGATTGTTGAAGATGTCTCTGCTTGCTACCCGTCACAAAAAATATGTAGTATATTTGAACTGAACTTCAACGTGCCAATCGCACACTATACCTTGAAATTAAAAATGTGAATTTGAAGAGACTGGACTCTAGCTGGTTTCCGAATTTGTCCGGACATGTCTGTGTAAAAAAATAAATAAACAATATCATTGATATGGACATGAACGTTGTTGAGACATTGTTTAGAAATGTACATCGGCATGTACATGACTCAACTATGTATCAGCTATATATAACGATCCTAAAATATGCCTTTCTGTAACACGTTATATAATACATAAATACTAGTAATTAAAATACTCATTACAATCACGTTGGTTTCACAAGCGATGTTTCCGCAATAATTAGATGCCGTAGAATAAGCGGAGACTGGTTTGGTCACATTAGTTTAACCGGACTAACTCGAAAGTTATGAAATTAGTTGCTAGCGATTGCTTTCGTTGATAATCATGTCCTTGTTTAGTTTGCTTTCATTTTTTTTTTTAATTTTGTTTTTGACTTTAGTCTAAGGACTAAAGTCGACATCAACTTCGAAACATACAAATTCTTTAACAGTTTTATTTACCCCAAATTTGGCGGAAAATAATTGGTAGGCATTTAGATAATAAAAAGATTTAGAAGCTTTAGGGACTTCGTCTCACGTCTCCTCTTCGTCTTCGTGAAAGTATGGATGGATGGATGTATATATGGATGGATGGATGGATGTTTGTTACTCTTTCACGCAAAAACCACTGAACCGATTGCGACAAAACTTGGTATGTAGATAGCTGGAGACCTGGATTAACGCACAGGCTACTTTTTATCCCGATATTCCCACGGGATCGGGACTTATGCAAGTGAAACCGCGTGGCGCTGCTAGTATTATAAATGTGAAAGTTTGGATGGATGGATGGATATTTGTTACTCTTTCACGCAAAAACCACTTTATGTAGATAGCTGGAGACCTAGATTAACACATAGGCTACTTTTTATCCCGATATCCAATACCAAATGTCAGGTGAGACAGCGTAAAATTTAGCCACGCTCACTGTTCCACGTGTCTAATATAGCGTTGGAACAACGAAGATACAACATAGAGCAGTTGAAACAAACGCAGCGGTAGACATTGAAAATGCTAGACCAATGAGACCTGCAGTGTGTGCACTTAAAACAACTATGCTGAGTGATGGAGCATAATGTATGCTTGTCTTTATTACAGTTAAGGCCAATACAAATAGAACGATTACAAAAAAAAATTAAATACATGCACTGATATATAAATATTACAGGTTTACTAAAAGCAATTTGACTATTTAAAAATTCATTACGTAACGTAACTTAGTCCGAAACATTAATTACAAATTTGATAGTGGAGACTCGTGAAAGAGTGTGGCAACAAATTAATTGGGTAATTTTGCATGTGCGTACCATGTGGGTGTAAATAAATGTTTACGATACAAAACAATAGACTGTGGGATGATCACCTACGATTATTTAAATCTCCACCTGGACACAATAGCATTATAATATGTCGTATGTTTTGTAAAACTCTTCAGCTATACGGTCGCCCGGTAAATTTCCTTTTTTTTTTTTTTTTTTTTCGTGTGGAAACCCCCTCGGGTCATCACCTCACCTAAAACCACACGGTGTTCCGTCACAAGTGGGCCTAACAAATATTGATATAATTCTCGTTAATGTTGCGCTAGTCTCTATTGATTCCACTCAAAATTGGGTGGGTGAAATTTAATTTTTTGAAATTAAAGGTTATATACAAATTCGTCTAGTTGTTACAAATATATAGCATATGACCGTAAAAATTATAAAATAAAAAGCGATTAATAAATTACACGTTTACAAAAACTTGAAAATAAACACTTATATAACGACGACAAAACTGTAAATAACTAAAGAGTAATATAATAGAATATTTGTAACAATACCCTTGACCATTGGTCAGTAAATTTATCAGAGAATATATATATATACCATAAGGACCACACGTTGAATAAGTTTCCAGAACATTTTCCACCGAATTTTTTGAACCGAAATATTTAAAGATATCATTCTTTTCTCGACAAATAATATAATCAGGGTATTTATTTATGTCATATATTAAATTATTCTCTTTCTTGCAGTATATTCCCGGTCTTGGAAAGAGGCTCAGATCATCCCACTGCCCAAAAAAAACAATCCTAAATCCTTTTCCGAGTATCGCGCTATTTCCATCTTTCCTTTCTTATCAAAAGTTGTGGAACGCCTAGTTCATAAACAATTAAATGCATTCCTTACTGAAAACTCTCTCCCAAATCCTCTGCAGTCGGGCTTTCGCCCAGGTCGCAGCACGGTTGATGACCTGTCCTGATCTGAAAGTTCAGCATCACAGACGACATTAAGTTAGGTATGGAGAATGGGAATCTCACAGTACTTTCCTCACTAGATTTCATTACATGATTTGACGTAAGCATTTACAATAATTAACACTGATTTGGCGCGAGTGTCCATGTGGAGCAGGCAATATGGGCTAGAAGTGAATTCCTTTAAAACGCAAGTGCTAGTTGTAGGAAGTCCCAGGATGATATCTATAATACACTGTTCACAATTACCGGACATTGTATTTAATCTTACTGTGTTGCCAATGAACACTACTGTCAAGAATCTGGGCATTTTAATTGATAATACTTTATCCTGGGGTCCCCAATTGTGGGAAGTCAGTCGCAAACTGTTTGCATCAACGGGGTCCTTGCGACGACTATGCAATTTCCTGCCGACTGTCACCAAAATTGCGCTTGCACAATCCCTCCTTCTTCCTATACTCGACTATGCCGATGTCAGCAGATATCACAGAGCATCTCGACAAACTTGAACGCCTTCAAAATTTTTGTATTAGATTTATATTTGGTTTATGCAAATATGATCACGTATCAGAATTTCACATTTTGCTCAAGAGGCTCCCAATTCGCTTTCGATGGAATACTCATATTCTCACTATACTTTATAATATTCTTTTCAATCCCTGTTATTGCAGCTTATGTAAAGAAACGTTTTCCTTTTTTCGATGATACACACACGAGAACATTAAGATCATCAGAATCTCTGGAATTGGCAGTACCTCTGCATTCTACCACATTTTATGACATATCTTTTAGTGTACAGGCTGTCCGATTATGGAATGCTCTGCCTTTATCCATTAGACGTGCCCAATCACTGGCCACATTAAAAAAAATGGGCAATGAATATTACTTAGATTCTTAATTTCTCTTTTTTTCCACTGCTGCATTTATTGGAATTACATATTTAATATTATAAATCTAGAAGTATATACATATATTATGTATCTGTGTGTTTTTATTATGTATATAGTGTATATGAATATATATATATGTTAATAGGTACGATGTACCTAGTTTTTAAGCTTGAAATTATAGTTCCTCACAACTAAAATGCGTTTTTCTCTCTTTTTCTTCTGCAAACCAAGACTACCCAAACACCAAGCATCGCAGGCTGAGCGATTTTAAACTTGTGGACCAGTCCAACGGTGAGTGTCCACGTTTCGACTCCGTATGTCATTACAGGTAGGACGCACTGGTTAAATGTCCTGGTTTATAGGGATTGACGGATCGGCGACTCGCGGTTGCCTGGAAGAAATTGCATTTAGCGATAAGGCCGTCCTTGGTACATTTCAATTCTGTATACTCACTGTAACCTATCTTGTAATGGAGTACAATAAAGTTTGTTTTATTTTATAATAATCAGTTAATTTTGTGAATATGTTGCAATTGCAAAAATAATGTTATTTTTAGGTGAACGGAAACATAAAACCTATATGATTATATATTTTCACTAGTATACACAGCACGGAATTCAAAAACCTATCATTACGAATATAATAAGGAAACCAATATCAAAGGTATTAACACTGTAATTCCAAGGCAAAAACTATAAGAAGAGTGAAGTCTTCGTAACGCCCAGCTTAGTTAGAACTACAACATAAGAAAAAGGTTAAACTGGGACAATGAGCGAAGAAGGTCAGGCTAAAGTGGGCAGTCAGGTTTAGAAGAATACAATTAGAAGTCAAGACAATGAGTAATTTGCGACTTTGCTTTGTGAAGACATAAATCGGTGAATCGATAATGATGCAGTAAAAATATTAAATTGAATGTTTGTATAAGTCACCAATCAAATCTAATGACGTACATACTGCATATACGAGTACATGAACATACATAGCATAGTACACGACAGAGTACTCCTTGGAAAAGAGCCCCCGTCGGGTCTGAAACTAGTCGGGCATCCCCGAAATACAAACGTGAGTAAAAGCATATGTATACTCTTTGATAAATATGGCAGAATAGGTATTTAAAAGTTGTCAAACTGTCTGTGTCTTTTCTACCTCTGTATCTGAACCATTCGTTTCATATTTGGTACTTACTCTAGTTCTGTGGCAGTGTACATTTCCCCGCCGACCGACAAACACCACTGTTATTTGCGTCATAACAATATACATATCAGTACACCTTTTTATGCCATAAACGTGGCGGTAATCCATAGTTAAATAATAATAGAGGATGGAAAACCTACACTCGCCCTCGGTTGGTTAACCCCAACGACGACAACAACCATAGATGAACATCAACGCATTGCCAAAGAAACGTATTCGGCATTTGCCTGAGGCGTCTTCAGAAACGATTCGGCAGTAAAATTGTCTATTATTTACTCGCAGTAAATCTGGCATTTATGTTTCAAGTATTATGTACATACGTCCATTACACGACGTTCATGCAAATGTACTTGATAACGATCAATCGTGATTGAAACTGATTTAATCATGGCATGATCATCGTTTGTTATAAGCTGATGCTTCCGCCAACACGTATATTTCGCATAAAAACTTATCCATGGTCCCCTATTGCCAGCTTCATCTTCGTCCACTGTGCTACTATATTTACGGTAAAAAACACACGCCTAAGTTTTTGTAGCAAACACACATGTCGACTACGGTAGATGATCTTTTATTGATGAAATAATACAAGAGCATCGCTGTTAATTACTGTTAAATGAGGCCTGAGAAATGTTTGCATGATAAGTTAACGTTGTTTCTTTAATAAATTGAAAGATTAAGGTGCTTGTGCACTCAAGCAGGGCAGAGTTATCATAAGGCTGCCAATTGTGATACCCTGTGCCTTTCACCAATCGTCCTTGGGGTTTCAAATGATTAATTGATGTGCCAATGGGTTTAGATACCGTTAAATTTTTAAACTGAACACATTATTGAGTTCAATAGACGTAAATAACTCCATAGACAACGATACATTTCAATTAACAATAATTGCGCTGAAAGCTCTAATTTAGGGGAGAACTTTTTTAAATCAAGAAATTTACCGCTTTATAATATACATCTTACATTATATTTACGTATATATTTTGCAGAAGTGAGCTAACTTAAAGTTGAATGAAAATGATTTGACTACAGCTAGGTATGACGTCAAAATTATTATTTCATACAAATTTCTATAGAACGTACCATTTGATTTGACAGTTAAGTACCGTATTATATGTATATGTTATTTAAATATGTACATATTATATGTATGTGATGGGTGTCTTTCGGCGGTAATAGATAGGCAGTGTGCAAGTGCTACGTGAAGAATATTTCGACAGCGAGTGCAAATGCCGTTGAATTGTTGATGACGTTACGCACTGATTACTTCATCATGCAACTATAAGTAGTGCAAATTGAAAAAAGTAAAACCTTCAATGGCATGTAATTTAATTAATAACTACCCGTCCCTGCAGTTTCACCTACGTTTCTGGTCACTGCTCCGCTCTCTTGGTCGTAGCGTTATATAGCCTATATCCTTCCTCGATAAATGGGCTGCCCAACACTAAATTAATTTTTCAATTTGAACCAGTAGTTCCTGAGATTAGCGTGTTCAACCAAACAAACTCTTCAGCTATACGACCAATTTACGCCAAAATAAAACGGGATTTAAACGTGTTGAACTTTGTAACATGCAAACTCCAATTGTATTATTGTTACGTAATTATTACGGTCAGAACTTTTAAAGAATAGTTGACTACAAGCGTAAATTTAAAATACCCCCGATTTAATAAGCCTTCAACGATTGTAAAAGAACTTATAATCTACGAACAGCTGATTAAATTTTCTTGATGAACACTCTCGATTAAATCACCTTCCAAACAAAATAAAAATTGGTCTATCGGTTTAGGAGCTATGCCTCCTTTTTGCGTTGAGGGTTAAAAAGAACACTGCAGATTTCTATAGAATTTGAATTGCCCAAGTGGACAAGAAATACAGCGTTAGGTAGCACTTTGTAGTGCAGAGACTTTTTTTACAGGGTTGGCACACGTGATGCCAGGCCAATGGTGTTAGGAGTGTTTATACCTAGGTACCGGTAACAAAAAAACCTATTGATCAGACTCCACATAATTTTTGTCAATGTCATCCTCGCACCCAATGTATGGGGATAAAAAGTGGCCTATGCGTTAATCCAGGTCCCCAGCTATCTACATACCAAGTTTCATTGCTATAGGTTCAATCGTTTTTGCTTGAGAGAGTAACAAACATCCATCCATCCAAACTTTCACATTTATAATATTAGTGGGATTTTAATATTCTTGTAGCCATTTACAAAGTAAGCAACCCTGGTGTGTGTATTTTATCTCAAAAATATTCGAAACTGAACAATACAGAAATGTTATTGTTTCAGCTAAAACAATGAGAAGGTGCTTAATAAGCTGGACTACAATAGGTAGAAATATTACTGGAGGTTTTATCGGAAGAACGAAGTTACTGGACGTTTGTTTGCAAACATACTATGTGTACCTACTCAAATGACTTATTTTGAAACATTGAGATTGTCTGCTTCGTTGGAGCTGATGTTTGTATGAGATCGTGAGATCCTGGGTACGACTTTCCGTTCGGATTTTTGAAGTGAAAACTTCTTTAGTGGCGTTGTGCACTTTTTGGGATGGGTAAAAAATGTTAAACTCGCGTCAGGACACGTGACCTGATCGAAAATTCGTAAGACGGAGCAGAGTTTCTTATATTTAAAAAAATATAACATTCGAAATTCAAACATTTATGAGCGGCCAGGAGCGCAGAACTTTCAGTGTACCCTATGTATACATTTAGATATGTTATTACCTACTTTATATTTTTAACCTAATTATATAAATACAGATGTGTGTGTGTATGTATATGCAAATACATTGTGAAGTTATGTTCTCACTTCTGACGTGCAGTCCTACGACTGACTGTTTTTTTTTAGGCTTTTCTGTTAGGTTAAAGTTGTACTGGACCAAAAACATAGCTACATATACATGTAAATGTGTGTAATACACCTCTAGCTACCCATTTGTAATAGATATATGACGGCGTAAGAAAAATATGTGAGACTAAGTAAGAACAATACGAAATAAACGCTACCAGGGGACTCCCTTCGTCCACCAGAAAAATATAACCAAACCGCATTAGGGAACGTACCCATACTACGTGACCCATTCTGGGGGGGGGTCTTCAAAATACCACGCTTGGTCACAGGGGCGGAGGGGGGGCTTAGGTTTTCGTCACGTAGTCAATATCCTCTGGGGAAATCTCGTGCTTTTTCGAGCTATATGCAAATATGGCCCGCAGCGTTTACCGCTTTTTAAACTCACAGGTGGCAACAAGCAAACGTTTACGGGTCACGTAGTATGGGTACGTTCCCTTACCGGCGTAGTTATTGTGTTCTTGGTGATAAAAAGTTTGACAGAGCTCGGGGGACGGGGCTGACGTGACGAATGTTTGAGTAACGGTATCCGTTTATCTGAACAGAATACGTCGGAACTGTCAACCGTCGCCAACAACACTCGTTTGACAGCAATGACAGCTTCGATGCACTTATGTCAAATGCAGTTAAGGTCAGTGTTTGCCATTTTAAGTCAATAAAATACTAAATTCTATAACTACCACAGCTGGATGTAAGTGGCACAATACTTTAGCGCAATTAGCAGCTGTCATAGCACAAAGTACCTAATACGCAATAAGCTAAAAAGCTAAAAACGGCACAGGGTCAACATCAAGTGTGAGAACGAATTAACAAAATATAAAAAAAATACATAACCGAAAGATTATCTTTTTTCTCAAAGGCCGCTCGTTTTCAGACATAACAATAACCTGTCTGACAAATTATGGTTATTATTTACAAATCCAAAGATGTTTTTTTCACAACATGTTTATTGGATATCTTTATAATTTGAACGACATCTTACATTTTGTATGAATTTTATTGAGCTACGTGACGCATTTTAGGTTGACTGGTTTCAAAGCCTCGAAAAGATGATCAACTCTCCATGATCTAAATTAGGGTTATGCAATGAAAAGTAAGGTAGGCAAGTACCTACGTAAATAAATTTGGGTAGCTGACCTAATATTTTTTTTTCCACTAAATCGGCGGTCAGTACTACGGGCCACTTGATAGTTTTAGCGGTTAAGTGACTCATGTTAGTTTCATTTTAAGTAACAAACGGAGATCTTTGCTTCGATATGATTAATGCGCCAAATAGTACACGAGACATACAATAAGCTGGCAAAGAAATTGAAATGACTTTGTCTTAACTCAGGCAAATGACACTGACGTTGCTACTTTAACATAATTCAACGATTACGATCTTAATATTGTATGTATTTGAATTATACCTACTAATGCATACTTTAACTCACGCAATTACTTTTTATTTAATACTTACAAAATCTAAAAGTACCTAGTTCAAACAAAACACGTTAATATGGATTTTAGTAGTCAGTAACTCTTTGGCGTAAACCTATAAAAGTAGAAAATATTCCTTACTATACATTGTTCATGGCCCATGGAAACAAATGCCATTTTAATAACAATCATGCACCAGAGTCAGTGCGTGAACGTTTTATGTAAAGTTTATGCAACAATAGCAATCAATAATAACATGTGCATATTTACTTAATTTTATTATACATAAGCACTTAATATGGCCGATCAAATGATTTAGCATCCAATATGACGCTCATATCACGTTTTATTTGTTGACCTAAATAACAATCTTAACGATTTATAAATGACATTTATAAATTACTGAAAATATTAGATACTTGAACTGGTATTAATTTAAAAGATTGTTATAAAACAATTTATTTCATCTTATGGCTCGAATTTATGGTTTTAACCGTAATAAGTACAAAATTAAATATTCTGTCGACAAATTACTACTTGACCCACAATATACTGTTACTGTTTCGCGCCGATAGGTCTGTAGTCACTACCCCTCTAAATGCTAATTGGTCAGATTTGTTCTGCTACTGGTCGTGGTCGTGTCATTCAAGGTAGTTATAAACTCCCCCATTGTGTACTTAAATCAAAAAGATAGAATGTTCCCTTTTAAGACAAAACTTAAAATTCATACGGTGTGGGCCTTTTTTACATCAGATAACACATTAAAACTTTGGCAATAATAAGTGAACGCCCAAAATTGCGTACCAATATGTCTCCAAATAGCCTATAAATGTATTCCATTGACGAAATAGCGAGTGTAAAGGTCAGTTACTCAATAAAGATTCTTGTAGGTCTGTTGGTGTAGCAATCTGACATGTAACGGTACTTGAGGGTGTGCCAGCGCGACGACAAGCCGACAACTTTCCTCCGCAATCGACGACACGTCTCATTCGCTTCACGGAAGCGCAAGAAAGTATGATACGGATATGTTGTTCCTCGTTTGTATAAGAATGACTGTGCGATAACGGCGATTACTCTCTAACCATGTTCTGAAATGATTTAATAGTCGTAAGCTAATTCGTCGAACTCCTATCATTTGCCTGTTTTACCTAGGGAGGTACTTGCTTAATTTGGAATCTCAATTTTTCATTCTACCGAACGGTAGAATGAAAAATCTGTTAAACATAACATCTAATATAGGTACTGATAATATAATTATTCAGAATATTTTATGACATTCTGTTTTAAGACTTCTGTGCGATAACTAGCGTAGCGCAGAATCAATTGTACAAGTCTGTTAGCAGTAGAAAACAGTGATAAGTACCTAAGTCCGTCGATAATGTCGCTAATGTCTGGCGACATTATGAACGGTATTAGCTTATTAGTTGGCATTCTGAGAATAATAACTAAACATTCTGAGCATAAAACTCCTGCAGATAAAAGATTACCATCTAATGCAACACTAAGATTGCAATCTGATGCAACACTAAAATTGCAATCTGATGCAAATAGGTATGCGTATGTGTGAACTAAGTGTCAGCGATATTCCATCAGCTATGATATTAGAGGTGTAGGTGTATAACGGGACTTAATCGTTCGGGCAATGTCTGCCCAGGAGGTGCAAAAAATTGCCAGCTTTCTATTCGTCTAACATTGCAGTAATTAAATAATAATTGAAAAGTAAGTTACATAAATTCCAAAACATTCATTGATACATACTTAGACTTATAAAATAGAAAAGATTCTATGTTAATTTACCTTCTCAATCTGAATCTTCGAGAAACGCGTTAGATAGTTTTAAACGTGAAAACAAGCCAGTAAAATCGAACAGCTCAACCACAAAAATACATCATAAAGGTAACAAAAAGTAGTTGGTAAAATTAGAAAATTACACCAGATGCTCACGAGACTTTCTAACAGTTGGTCGCTAACTGCGTAACCATTCGCTATTATATTATAATGTGGGCATTACATGTATGTAGTATAGGCAAACAGGCAACTCGGCATCGCTTGATATATTGTTCGGGAACTGCAAAACAATTACTCTAACGGCTTCGCGGTTAAAGGATACTGTGGCAGCTTTATTTGATGAATTTTTCCGTACGTGATTATATTATTATTCTCCTCATCGATGCCGCTGATCCTGAGCTTATGCCGCACAATAATCATAAATTATGTTTTCAGTAGCTTTTAAACTGAAAGACATAGCAAGCAGCTAGACCATAAATTCATCACAAATTTATCTTTCTCTCTTTTCTCTTTATAGTATAAAAAGTTGAAGATTGCTTGAATTTATCTCAAAAACTATCCGTCCGATTTTGTTGTAAATAGGTAACTCGTGCTATGGAAGATTTAATATCAACGCAATATTTTTATTTAATGTAAATGTAGATACCGAAATTCCATCTCATCATACATACGTAATTAAGAACGGCGATCGAGTGAGATGCGCGAGCGCAAATACTCGCGGTACAGTTTGAGGCACGCGAGGTGTGGCACCTGCCACTTTCGACTGTTTCGGAGTAATGCGTTTCATTCAAGTTTTTCCTCTTAACGTCAGTCAATACCAGTGATAACTAATGTATATTTTGTAATTAGCTTGTTTTTTATTGTCCTTTTTACATAAGTCATTTTTAACTCGTTATTAATTATCATTAATTGATTGTAATAAATGAGAAGAGGCCGTCAGCCGTTAAATAGGTCGTCTTAATATATAATTAATTCGACCATTATGTTATTTAATTATCATTAGGAATATCTATATCCATAGATTAATTTAAAGCTCGCCTCAGTGGAAATCTCAAAGCCGTCACATGATTATTTATAATATCAAAAATATGCACTTTAACCAAAATTTTACTAGTATCTATGCTTATATGTGCCCATTGTATGTATCCTATCAAAAACATAACCTATAAATCGCAAGTCTCGCGTGTTGACGCGTGACGTGACGTGACGCGTGATGGCAGGCCTAGCACAGATACATCTGTGCTAGGCCTGCCATTACTTAAATTGCCGACTCCGGACAAAAAGTTTAAAAAATCCGGACACATGGGTGAAACCGAGATTCTTTCCCGGATACCTTAAAAAAAGGCGATTCTATTTAAATTTTTAGCTCGTTAACGATTCATCTAAAAATTATAATTGTCCCCTGGCACAGAGTGTCCGAGTTTTACCCGGACACTTTTTGAAAACCCCGCCCGGACGCTAACCGGACGCCCTCTAAACTAGGACAAATCCGGGGAAACCCGGACGGATGGTAGTCCTACTCCAGACTCACACAGTGACCACAGCCCACACTGTTAATTGCCGTATCTTTTGATTGCGTTTACTTAGAAGTTTGATTTTTACAGCTTGAAGGGACCGCTGACATAAGTATTTCTAGATAATTTCAACTTCATGCCTCCACGGATTCTTGAGGAAAAGGGTCTTGACATGACATGGTCAGACAGATATAACAACAAATTAAGGGCTTTCGGATTTTTTCCTTTACCTGCGCTGTCAGACCTTGCGTCAATGGACTTGTAGGTTTTGATTTACCTGCGAAATGTTCAAATTTGGTCAAATCTACGGCTTAAGTGGCCATATCTTTTGATTGCGTAAGCTTGATTTTTTTTTAGCTTCAAGGGACCGCAGACTTATGTATTTGGTATTAATTTCAACCTGATGCGTCCACGGGTTCCTGAGAAAAAGGGTCGTGACAGACAGACAGACGGACAACAAAGTGATCCCATAAAGGTCCTTTTTTCCTTTTGAGGACCGGAACCCTAAAAATTTTTTAACTTTTAAAGAAATTGGCGCGATGCGGGTTTGCCTGTAATATGAGCACAGATTAGGGCTGCCATCCGTCCGGTTTTCCCGGATTTATACTAGTTTAGGGGAGCGTCCGGGTGGGGTTTTCAAAAATTTTCAATGGTTTTTGAAAATGCCAGGGGACAATTATAATTGTTAGATAAATTGTCAACAAGCTAAAAATTTCAATGGAATCGGCCTTTTTTTTAAGGTGTCCGGGATAGAATCTCGATTTCACCTATGTGTCCGGATTTTTTTAAGTTTTTGTACGGTGTCGGCAATTTAAGTGATGGCAGGTCTAGCACAGATGTATCTGTGCTCATGTTACAAGTTGGTCAATTCATACCAGCTGGGCTCAACGGGCTGAGTATGAATTGGCCAACTTTTTTTTAGTACACTTGTCAACTTCCTACTAGCCTTTTACTTCCTACTAGCATTAATATGCTCGGATTGCAGTGTCAATTAAGGAGCGTGTCTTTAACGTCTGTTTCTTTATGTTTCAATCAAAATGTTTGCTTTTATATGGTAACACATAAACTTACGGCCTACATAGTAGGTTTACGAGTAATGATACCCACTTTACATGATTCGTTTGGCACACATCGATGGCTAACTATCCCATAGATTTGTAGTCAATAAAACCGCAAGGTTTTTAACCAGACCGCTTTACTGCGTAACAGTACTACTGCTGACATAATTTACTACCAGTTTCAGAAGTACTATCAACAAAAAAATTACCACAAGAATATAATTTAAAAGTCTTTACAATTTCAATGTATTCCGCACAATCTGTGTGTGATAAAAATGTAGAATATATGAACACAAACAGGTTATTTTTCGCGTGAGATGAACGGTTAATTACTAAGTTGTGACAACTATAAATGGCTGTAGGAATTCGATGACGATTTCGACATTAACTTTGATGCTTCAAAAAACTTTGCGAAATGTTTTTATAAAATTATTTTTGATGAAGTTGCTGTTCCAATGCCACGAAAGGTCGTTTTTAACATGATTTTATTATGTCGACGTTTATACATATATTTTGTCCATGTAACGTAATCTTTTAACGCTATTTTTACTAACTTAAAGGCATTTGATTGATTAAAATTTTGCACTCACATACTATAATATCATAACATCAAGATCATCAGAATAAATAAATGATCACTTTTTGGTTCGCTTTGTTATTAAAGCGTGTTTTTTGTATTTTTATTTATTATTTAAGAAAATAAGCTAGTTTTAATTCATATATTATTGCACGATTTATTATTTTTATATATTATTATCTATACTAATATTATAAAGCTGAAGAATTTGTTTGTTTGGTTGAATGAGCTTATCTCAGGAACTACTGATTCGAATTGAAAAATTATTTTAGTGTTGGATAGCCCATTTATCGAGGAAGGCTATAGGCTATATATATATAACGCTACGACCAATAGGAGCTAAGCAGTGACCATAAACAAAGGTGAAACTCCGGGGACACGGCTAGTATATTAATATTAGTAACGGTTGTGTCAGTAAAATATGAACCACTTTTCGTTACTGACTGTACCGTAAATGCGCAAAATAATGACAGATTGCAAGTTGTAATGTTTAGGAACAGTGAGGTGTGACGTCTTGGGTAACGGTTGCCTTGTCCAGCTTTGAGGCTCCGAGACATATTTTTTGCTGCCTTTGCCTGACAGTTAGTCATACCGTTTGCTACCAGCTGGTTTATGCAAGTACTATTATGAAGTTCATTAACTTCATAAAAAGCATAGGTATATATTTCGGAAGAGTGTAGATGTACATAGAAAAGATTAGATAGTAGATCGATGGGTTTCCAAATTCAAAAAATATAGTTCGAAAGATAATAATATTGTTATTAAAAAATAATAACAGTTAGTTCCAAGTGAGGCCAAAAGGAGGAGAACAGAACTATTTTTATTACCATAGTCAGGTAAGATAAAAAAAAAGCAACAGCCTACCACCGAGAACACTATGGCTTACACATTCTGTAATTTTACCGAGAACCGTGCAAATCATGCATTATTCAGTCGGTAGTAAGTATCGGACCACTAAAATTAACATTTTTAACCGACGGAAAAGAAAAGGATAATTATCAAATTGTTATATGTACGTAGAAATGGAGAGGGCTAAACGTAGGTAATTAATAATTTTATTATTTGGCGCCGACTCAAAATTAGTTTATATGTAAGTATGAAAATCAGTTTCACACTTTTTTATGCTGCGTCAAATATGTATAAACTGCATTATTAAGCCTGCACTGAGTATTATCTGAAATATAAACTTATATTGTAACATAACTTGGGGTAATTGAGAAATTAAATGCCAATATTAGGTTAAAAAACAATGATGATAAGTACGATAACAACAAGAAAATATTGTGACACTGACGTTAGTTTTTTTTTAATGTTTGTGGAATCATGTTTTTGACAGGGATACCATGTATAAATGAAGGCAAAACTAACACTGAAGTATACATTCGCTACATTAACTACGACTACATACACAAAATAATAAGATTACTAAACTGCAATATTTTTTAATGTGACATTAAGAATTATTATCACGTATATTATTATTTAACTATTTTATTTTAAAACGATGTTTATTTGCATTTAACCATTGATGGTTTATTTTATATAATGGCAACATTTCACTTAAAATGGAAACGGTCATTGATTCAAGTTTTAGTTTTTGTAAGATTTAATTTCAAACAGCAAGTTCTATAGAAGAGATTCAGGGTCGAAAAGTCACATTAAAATCAATAATTTTTTTTAAATAATGACGCGAACGTCTAAAAGTGAAACCATGAATGGGCAGTTTCTGTAAATAAGCTCAATACTCAAGACTTAAAGGTTTATTTATTTTTTGCTTTTTAGTTCTTTTCGTCGGTTTAATTTTTTGTTAAAAAGGATTTATTGATATCTATTTCTTTGAATTTTTAAACTTAAACTTTTAAACTTGCTACTCCAATTTACCCTCAATAGTAAAACATTACGAAATATCGTGTTAATGGTAGCTGTTTATAAAAGCATCAGTTTTTCGATCAACCATCTTTTCAATCAACCATCTTTTCAATAATTGTATACAAATTATGCATAGATTAAATATAAAACGGGTCTCAATAGTAATATTTCAAGGAAAAAATTTCATTAGTTCAATCGACGTGAAATGGTATTGCAAATTGCAACATAATTTAATTTCATCTTATTTAGCCAATAATAAGTTCGTGAACCAATAGAATGTAAACTTTACAATGCATACTAAAACAAAAGGAGTTACGTTCAACGTCCTTTTAAGTCAGCGAGCGAATGGTCACAGTGCATGGTCACCTTGACCGCCGCAGGGCGGTCAACTGGGTCCAAGAGTTGAGTCGTTTCGAATCACTGGCCACTGGCCACCACAAGTGTTACGTGTGATGTAGGTAATACCTCTGTGGATGTAGGCCCCGACTGTTGATGCCATGAATGTACTTAGAAAGTTTAATATTGTTTATGATACTCTGAGATACGTACGATAAAGTTTTAGTCGATATTCTCTAACTGTTAAAATATAAATGAATCGAGTGAGCTATAGGTAGAATAAGTCTTTTAATTCGTAAGTATTGTTTTATTCCTAAATAAAATATGATAGTTAAAATACAAATCAGTGAATACTCATTTATTTATTTTCTCTGTTTTACATTGTATAAAACAGTTCAGGTGTATTCTACGTGTTAAAAGACCCGGTACTGAAAAGAAAATATGTAAACTAGGGCGAAATTGAGAATGGAAGCTGCGTACTAGAAAGCCACCATGTTTTGCCACACACGGTCAGTTTAGTTCTTTCATTTGACATTTCGTCAGCACACCAACACGCGTCGGCATGCGATCAGCAAAGAAATTGGGACAAGAATTTATGAGCCACAAACAATAGAAATTTGGGAATTGGCTGGTGAATTTGTATACCACAAATTCGTTTTACTTGGAATTTTTATGTCACTGAGCATTTAGTATTTAAAGATATTTAAAAAAGAAAACAAAAGGGCTATATACTTTGTATTTATTAAACATATAATGAAAATAAAATGCCAAAGCAATTTATAGTCAGAATATATGTATCCTACAATAAATAAAAAAACATAAAGAACATTAGTTTTGAGATTTTTTTTTATTGTTAACTATTCAAAAAATATAACATCAAGAATTTTCAAAATGAATTTTTAAAACTTTTTAATCATCATCATCATCATAAATAAAATTGAAGTGTCTGTTTGTAATGTCAAAATAATTGTTATTTTTTAAACTCATATACTCATTTGCAAGATACCAATACCTAAAAATCAGTTTTAAAATGTTTTGTCTGTCCGTTTGTTTTGGCTAATCTCCGGAACGGGTGGACCGATTCCCACAGGACTTTCACTGGCAGATAGCTGGTCTTTTAAGGAGTAACTTAGGATACTTTTATTTTTGAAAAAGAATTAGGGTTATACTAGCGAAGGAAGCCGCGCGGGAACTACTAGTTAAAAATAAATAGACAACTAACAAGAAAAGTATTAATTAAAAATTATCACAAGGAAAACCGGTATAAAAGTGGTTGTACTGTTTCTATTAGTATGGTTACTGTCCTTACTTTCAAAAACGTTTATGTATTTACAAGATAGGCAGACAAGTCGTCGTCACTCATCGTCATATCGAGTAGCAATAAGGTTTAGAGTAGGTAGTGGCGAGAGCTATTGTGTGCCGACTCCGACCGACTATTTGGTACAGCCAGCGGCAACACTACGACACTACCAAGGCTGCTTTATGTATTACTAGCTGCACCCCGCAGTTTTACCCGCGTAAGTCCCGATGCCGTGGGAATATCGGGATAAACAGTAGCTTATGTGGTAATCCAGGTCTCTAGCTATCTACATACCAAGTTTCATCGCAATCGGTTCAGTAGGTTTTGCATGAAAGAGAAACAAACATCCATACATCCTCACAAACTATCACGTTTATACTATTAGTAGGATACTTTTGATTAGTTCTTAAATCTTCAATTAGGATTATCATGTTGGAACTGCAGGCGGCTAATATACATAATAATTTCTATTTCTATTTGAAAAGACAACTCCCGCATTAGGAATTACTCCTGTGTCGCGGGGAACTTTACAAACTTACAAATAACGGACACAAAGAACACCCAGACTCGGGTGGGAATCGAACCCACGACCTATGGCACAGCAGTCAGGGTCACTAACCACTAGGCCAACAGGCCAGTCATATGATATAATAATAATATAATAAACTTATATAATAAACATTCATAGTAATATAATAAACTTCTCCGATCACTACCTGACCGATTCTCTATGTTTAAATATCTATTCAAATAAATAAAATTGAAGTGTCTGTTTGTTTGTAATGTCATAATAACAGCATTTTACTAATTGCATCCGAATGTTTATATGTAAACCAAACAATCATTTTTTTTATTTTTGTCTGTCTATTTTTCCGGCTAGTCTCCGGAATGGGTGTACTGATTTTCACGGGACTTTCACTGACAGATGGCTTGTGTTATAAGGAGTAACTTGGCTACTTTTATTTTGGAAAAAGAATTAGGGTTCCACGCAAAATATATAAATATGTACACACGAGCGAAGCCGCGCTGGGAACAGCTGGTAGGTATAAAATATTTGATGAAGTACCGCTTTTGTTTGGCTAGCGTTACACTTATAAGGATAGATCATTTTTTGTTTACTTTAAAGTTTTTTCATTATACTTTGTTTGTTACTAAGTTTTTTGTGAACAAGATAAGTATTCATTTTTTAAAATGGCTCCGCCAACGGCGATGTAGTCAATTGTTTGGTTTTTTTTTTTATTAAATACGATAATTCTGGTTAATGCAAGCCAAGTTCAAATTAAAGCAAAAGAAAATACAACACGAAACTAAGAAATCATGTAAAATGTTTTCACCAAAAAACATAATCTTAAGTACATGTAAATTGATTTTAACCAAACGAAACTAAGGGAAAGAAAGTTTTGTCATTGACTTTAGATAATTGCTTTATTTATAGTCTGTATGATCACTAGAGTGATTTCAGTTTGAGTGATTTTTCATAATTAATATCTAAAAACAAATTAAATGTTCTACTATAAACTTCGTACAATTACTATGGTACGATTCGCTACGATAATCGATAACTTAAAGATCGCTTTCACATGAAGTCGATTCAGAACGCAAATCGATTCAATGGGTTACGATTCAGAAAATAGATTCAATTCAAAAGATCGGGCATCCTTACCTCACAGTCGCAGGTACATACACTGGCTGCAAACCGATCAATTCGCATTTATGACTTCTGTGATGGAATATACTCGTACCTTACCATTTTTGGCGTTCCAAGCGACCCACGTACTTGCGATGGCTGATTGTATCTGATTTGTACAGCATATATGTATATTTATACAAACTTACGGATGCCTCGGAGTCTTGAAGATTATTGTTTGTATATTATTTTTATAAAAAAACCGGCCAAGTGCGAGTCGGACTCGCGCACCTAGGATTCCGTAAAAAAATTTTTATTATATGATGTAACTAAAAATATACGGTTTTCGTAATTTTTTCTTTATCTGTGCTATAAGACGTTACTTCGTACCAAATTTCAAGATTCTGAGTTCACGGGAAGTACTCTATTGGTTTTGGTTTGGTTTTGATCCCCTTGCGAGTGTCGAAATTTGGCGGAAATTTGCGGCATAAACGGCTGTATCTTTTGATTGCGTTGGCTTAGAAGTTTGATTTTTTTACAGCTTCAAGGGACAGTAGACTTGAGTATTTGATATAAATTCCAGCTTGATACTCTGATGATCAAAATTTCAGTACATTTAGAGGGCCCATTCCAAGCAACAGCACTGTTAGTTATAGAGGCAATAAATAAAGCCATGAAATTTCACATTCGTAAGGTTCAATAACATGATACTACTAAATTATAATAGACATTTTTGTTAAAGGCTGAATTATTATAAATTTCATGATGATTGGTTGAGTAATTAAAGCGTGATAGCGTAACAAACTCACTTTCGCATTTATAATATTAGTTAGGATAAGAATATGAGTAGAATTCGATTCTAGCCTGAGTGGTACGTACTCACCTAGTAAATCATATATCCAGGCCGCTAAATTAGGCAAACATGACGGTGCGTACAGGCGGAATGACTGCATTCCTTTAGCCCATGTTACTAATGCCGTTTGTATGCAATGGCGCAACTCGAATGCACCATAGTGCTGGAATTTCCGGATATGCCCTAGATTTACTGCGAGGCTTTAAAACATTTGGACGTAAAAGACTGGAACGAGGTTAGAAGACTTTTACTTTTTATGAAGACGCAACACTTTTTTTTTCGTTGTTTTATTAACAACAAACTGGCACGATTACTTACTTACTACGATAGAAATATACACCAATTAGTATAATTAAAAAGTAAAAAAAAAAATTTAAAAGCAGAAGACGTTCTATCGAACCAATGACTGGATATTGTTACACCGTATTTATTGCAGAATTTTAGTATCAATTGTTTATTATCCTAGATCCAGAATATAAATAAAATAATGTTTAAGTATACTTAATTTAGCTTTACACTTTTTTCAGTCAAAGTTTGAGCAATGCACCAATGCATTGCTCAAACTTTACATGAGGAATTTTGCACACACTTATAAATTACTTTGTATATATATTGTATATACAAATATTGTACAATAGTCGTGCATGTCCTAGTGTAGCTTAGCTAGTATTAAAGTTATGAAATAGACAGCGTCTTTACGTCTAAAAGCAAGTCCGTAATCTTGCAAAACTTCTTACAGTAGTATGTAGGTATTTCATAAAGCATTCTAACAACTAATCGGGACATCGTGCTGATACTTCAAGATCATTTGAATATACATGTACATATAATTATAATGACGATGCCTTCGTGTATAGGGCCGCCATCCGTCCGGGTTTCCCAAGATTGGTTCCAGCTTAGAGGGCGTCTGGGGAGCGTCCAGAAGGGGTTTTCAAAGTGTCTGTCCCAGGGGACAATTATAATTGTTAGATGAATCATTAACAAGCTAAAAATATAAATGGAATGGGCGTTTTTTTTTAACATGTCCGCGAAAGAATCTCGATTTCACCCATATGTCCGGATTTTTTTTAAGTTTTTGTCCGGCGTCGGCAATTTAGGTGATGGCAGACCTATTCATATAGCATTTATTTAGAAAAATTATAGTACTTTTGAAATTTTTATTTTGCTAATACATGTCAATCTTTTTGTTAATATCTAAAATTTATCTCTTAGGAACGGAGAAAGCATTTCCCACAGTTTGTTCATAAATAAGTAGTGTAAATATTTCTTTACCCAATTTTAAAATTCTTAGATTCAAATATTTTATACGTTATACTACATTGTATATGCATATCATAAATTTAGAAAAAAATAATTTGATGTTGTAGAGTGTAGTCAAGAGGCTTGCGAAATGATGCAGTCACCTTGCGTCTTGCCTACGAACAACCTCTCGCATTATTGGTCCTAGTTTGTGATATTATATACATAATATATGTATAAACATTACGTCTTCTTGCAGGAGGTAATTTGCTTAATAATCTACGCTTGCATAATATCTAATATTCAACACTTGTGTTTTACACATTTTAATAATATACACGTTTGAGGTCAAGGGGCGACAGGTCAATGTCATAAATAATAGAGTAATTAAAAAAGATGTTAAGTTGTTTCTTATATCAGATCCTGTTTTATAATAAACTCCGCTATTGTCACGTTGATTTAAACAGATTTAAAAATGACATCACATGTATAGGCATGTATATTCACCTTTAGCGCTTGCCGAATTCTAGCGCAAAAAGTTTGGAAGAGTTTTTGTGAGGTCAGAGCTCCGTTTATCGTGAACTTGTTTTTCGTTTTTCATTCATGATAACATATTTAGTTAACCGAATGGTAAACTAATTTCCAACTTGGTCTTAAGTTAAGTTCGTCTGTTTCGTTAGTTGACTTTTTAATTTATGTCGTATTGGTAACAAGTCAAGAAATGTTCTATCGGATAACTTTGTCCTTGATTGATAGTCATTTTTGGTTAAAATATTTATTACTCACATTGTCACGAACTTACTATTGTGAAGATGAACATAAAAATCTATCTGACTGACACACATAAATAAATTTAATGATGTACAACTGGAAAGTAACAACCATATTCTAGAGAACGAAGATAAGTTGTAAATCTTTCTTACAAAATTACTAAACTCTTAATCTATGAATATAAAACCGCGTAACAACCAGTATATTATATCTATGGTACCAAAACACTATTTTCAATATGTTAAAATTTATAGCGGGGCTTGTCTCCAATCTTTAAAAATGTCTTATATTTAACGGCGATAGCGTGTACGCCTTCAATTCAGGAGTTATTAACACATCAGAACATCGTATTGGAGAAATCCGTTAGAATTGTCTAAAGTCTATCATAAGATCGAGCGCTTTCTCTATAATTTTTTTAGCTCCAGTAATGACATAATCATAATTTTAGGCGTTGGTAACACCTGCCAAAAAATCTACTTAGTAATAATGTTAAATACTAAAAGTAATATTTTGAAGTATTCGGTCGAAACAATTTGATGTTTCGAAACAATGAAAATAATAACTAACAGAAAGTTTACAATTAACAGCCGATAGCGATAAATTTCTCGTGCAGAATAGTTGCAACATTGGCAACGTGCCAAATGATTTAACACATTTTATGACTTGAAAGTTACAGCTTGGTGCATTTACGCATCACTTATTATGTATTAAAAAAGTAACTATGACAACAGAATAATATTAATAATTTTGTTGTCATGCTTACTTTTTTGTCTGCTGAGTATTTCGTACTTTTATTTTTATGCAATGTAATTACTCATCAGTGTAGGATGTATTTAAAATAAAACCTTGACAGTTCAAAGCCTTCAATACACCTCAGGCGCTTTCTGAGAGACACGTTACCTCTACGACAGCGACATGAATGCTTGGCATTGAATATAATAATATATTAGTAGTACCTATCTAACTAGATATAAGTGTGGTGCAAGTTACATAAAAAAGAAAAAAAACCTCATTTTAGACAATTAAAGAACCTTCATAATACTCACAGTGACCTGGAGGTATTTGCAAAAGAATAAGAAAATTAATTCAATTAAAGGTGGCTTGGTAAAAAAGTTTCGCGCGTCATTGAACATAGTAGGTACGTAACTTTTTATTGTTAAGTTGTGTTTAGCAAACCGTGAATTTATGCACTTGGACAGGATAAAAAAACGGTCGGGCTTTTACAAAATTCTATAACCGCACAACCGCACTGCAGACGACCAGGTTTAAAACCCGAATGAATTTGCAAAACGTGATCTTACTTCATTTTGTCTATGGCTGTGTCGCTTGTGCAGGCAGAATGAATCAACCAACATTAATTTCTATTAAAAAATAGTTCTTAACTACATAGACACGCCGTCTGTAAGCAGAAGAGATAGACATCGATTACGAACGCTTATCCCGTATCTGATTATCACACAGTGCAAATTTTAAAAGGAAATATTCTCTGTAATACTTTCTTCGTTGGATAAGATAATAAACATAAGTAGGTACCTGTAAGCTTTGGGCAAGATAAACGAGGAAGGAATGCAAGCTGTTATGTTTAGATGTTGCATATTATAGCAACAATGATAAGAATTAGGTTTTACTAGCTGGTTTTCTTTAAAGGAAACGGAATAGGAGTTCAAATTTCACTTCTGTATACGAGGTGTGGAGTTCGCGTTTTTTTAAATAGTGACAATATCATGAAACAAAAAAAACTTATGACTGGACATTGACATTTTTAACCTAGTGGTGAAGCTATCGTAAAGATTAACCCAGGTATCTGAAGATATCTGTACCTCATAGTGGGGTCGCCTGGTTTAACAGGCGGCCAAGTCTGCCGGGGTTCACAGGGATTTCCTTTCTAGGGTACACCTGAGGCCCCGGCTATAAGACCGTGTGGTTTTAGTCGGTTCGAGTCCGACATACCACCTTGCCGTTTGGCCCCGGTGAGGTGATGACTGATGACCCGTGGGGATTAAAAAAAAACACAGATTAAAAAAAAAAAGGTATCTGAAGATCATTTTGATTTGGAAGAAGTATGTTCAAATGGTAATTTTTTCTAGCAAGAGCAAACTTTCTAGAATATTTTTATGGTATAAATTTTTAAAAAACTTACGAGTAAAACGGTTATAATACCTTTACTTCTAGTTAGCTTGTAGTGGTAAGTCGGATAAGGTAGGGACTTTCTTGTTTAATACCTTTACCTTTTAGGCAAACAACGGCACATAACGTGCTATCTTATCATTGGTAGAAGTTGGAGAAGAATGGAGTCATCTGATGTGACGGTAATTTTTATGTTTACTTATTATTAAGTATTCTTCTACGAGGTTAGTAGTAATTTAATAGCAAATGCAGACACATAGGTATAGTACTTAGTAGGTGTAGATAACAAGTAGGTAGGTTTGTAATTAATTAGGTTTAAACAGATTGTTGCGATATCATTCGGGAATGCTGGCCTATAATAAATTTGAAATCTGCATAGCTATTCTGATATTGCCTTAACTTAAATGTATTGGTATGTAGTTAAGTGAATCTACGTAAGCTTCTAGAGACCAATTATTACGTCAAGCCATCATTAAGGATGCGGCGAAGTCAGTCAATAAGTCGAACTAAGAACTCATGCTCTTCTTAGCTCCAGTCCATTGCAATAAAACGTTTGATAAAATGTGATGATGATACCTACTACCATTGACATTAAACACTTATATTAAATTAATATATTTAATTAATAAAATTACGTCAGTTGTTGTTCGGATTTGATTTTTGAGATTTCCCGCGTCTTTTATTAGTTATCTAGAAGTTCTAGAACCGAAATTGCGTTAAATTTGTGTTGAAAATCGGATGTTTATTGTCTTGTAACTTTTGAATCAGTTTTTGTTCTGTTATTCTGATTCCGAACATTATAAAACTACACCAATTGATAGCACGCTTAACTTTCGACGTGCGATCTCAAATAGGTATTTGAGTAATCATTCTCGTTTGCAGGAAAAAATATCAACTATCCCGATCTTAAGTCTCGTTCTGTCACTGTCACTTTAAGGTGAAATCTAGGGACAGAAGAAGATTGACTAGGCGTTTTAGTCTTCTCAGTAGGTACCTATTTAGGAATAAGTTAGTCAAACAAAAGCCAGTTTAAATCACCCCTTGTGGTAGGTAAATAGCAGATAGGTAGTTAGGTATACATATATATGTACATTTAATAGATAAAGACGCAAAGTATTGTCGGCTAAAATCCATAGCTATCATTATCCCCTAAAATCTTTTATAAACTTTATACGAAATGGATTTATAAGGACACTGGAGTGTTGGGTAAACAGGGCTGCCAGTAAGTACAACTTATTTTATACCGCCGAGTCTCAAAACTTATACAAAATCACGTACTATTATACAAAATCGGTGTTGTACAACTTTAGTAAGTCTCTCTTTGGGGATTTCAATAAAATGTTTTAACTTTAACGTATAAGGGTTTAACAGTTTCCCATAGACATGATTTGTTTTAAGTATCTCTATGCGTATGTACGTACTTTTCACGCCATAGCATCAGTAATGAAATTGTATCCAATTATACAATGCAATCTACTATACAAACAGGATACATAAGATAACCAAATTATACGAATTTGGTATCCAATTATACAATCTGGCAGCCCTGTGGGTAAATTAAATACATATAAGTAAGTACCCTGTACTGTATCCGGTCAATCTTACGGATGTCCTGGAAACGTATCCGGACGTACCAATTTGCGTGGCCGCAGAACATAAAACGCAGCTAATACCTACTAACGACCTACTGACTAATGATAGTAGGTATACATATTAAGTATACTTTTAAGTTTAAAGTAAGTAGGTAGTGGTAGAAAACATACCTTTATTTTTCTCTAAATAATGTTAAGTACATAACTGTTAGTACCATATGCATTTATGAATAACTTTCAAGAATATCGTTTCTTAATACTAAACAGTATACAAACACAACAATATACAAACAGTTTTAAAGAAATATATACGCAGTAGAGAAGGCTACGCGAAATTAAACGTCACCCCGACACGTATACCTTTAGAAGTTGACTTACAGGTAAATAAGCGACGAGACACCCGAGTTCCTTGAAAACCTCCGTCAACTTTCACTAAACTTCATAACACAAGTATTGTACACAACTGTCACAATATTATTCACTCATAGATAACAGGAAAACACTCGTATAACGGCAATTTTCACACATATTTTAATTACACGGTTAAGTTTTTATGTGAAACCTGCTCGCGGTCACCACAACGCTCTCGGGGACGAATAGAATGACTGGTCCGGAGTTTGCTTGCTTGCGCGAACGCAACACCGCATTCCATGAGTGCTAATCGAGGTTATCTTTCTCTCGCTCTTTCATAGTAACCAGGCGTTTGTACAACAGAGGAAGCAATACGCAAGATATATCCAACTTGTATAGGTAGGTAGGACCGTTATTCACATAGGTAAGGCGGTAATAATAAAATAATTATTGCGATGATACATTCATTAGAAAAACGAAATAGATTAATAAATTGGTACAATTAAGTACTCATTTTGCAAGTTGCTACAAATATGTGCATATTTAATATAAAACAGACTAGTCTTATAGTAATATATATAAAAAACTGCCAACTTTTATCGTAGATCTGCGCAAGTAGAGCGGAAGCTCGCACATATTTTTTCAGACAATTAACGATGGACGTAAAATTAATAAAACATCTGGGTAAGATTTAGAAATTGTGAATATTTACTTTTAAAAGTGAAAGCATACAAGACGTATGTATCGTGTGTCTTACAATATTACAAGATTGGTAATTGCATGATTGTGTAATTTGTAGGTAGGTAGGAAGGTAATAAACAGATTTTTCTGTAATGAGTATTTTGACCTACGCTGCAGTCCATTTAGAATGAAATATTCAGTGAAAGTTATCTCTATTCTAGAATTATACATGTAATAATAATACATCAATTTTGAATAGATAATTTATACTTTACAGCATGTTTTTTTTACTCTGTAATAATTCTAAATAGGTATAAATACTATTGTATTTTTATCTTTACTTTAAAAAGTAAAGATAAAAATATAAATACTCATGGTTGTTTACTCATAGCGCCTGCTAAAAATGTAATATCAAGAGAGGACTTACAAGTGAACAGTATTTTGCTGTTTATGAAGACTAGGGGCAAACACAGAAGTTTTAAATGTGGCATACTTGTCATCTCGGATCTTAAACAAGACAATTTGTTTATTTACTTCGTTACTAAAGAAGGTTTAAGAGTTGTAACAATAATAATAATAATATATTTAATTTTTTATATTTTTAAATATATTTTTTTTATATAATAATGTATTTAAAAATGTAATTTATATGTTTTATAAATGTTAATAAAGAGAATAATAATAATAATCTCTATGCACTTTCTTAGAAGTATGCAGCAATGGAGAACGGTTCTTTGCTGTCCAGGATGATGTGACGTGAGTATATAAAGATCAGGCGGGGTATATTTCAGGGTGACAGTTTGAGTCCCTTGTGGTTTTGCTTAGCTTTGAACCCTCTTAACACTTTGCTGGAAGGTCCAGGACTAAGCTATTTGTTTGCGGAGAGGAGGTCAGGCTATATATCATCTCCTTTTCATGGACGATTTGAAACTTTGCATGCAGAAAATTCCAATTGATAAGATTACTAGAGGTAACTGAAAACATTAATAAATGTATCAGGATGGAATTTGGTATCGATAATGTGCAGTCATGCATGTAAAAAAAGGCAGGATTGTGGAATCTGATGGGATGGAACTCTCAGATTCCACACACCTTAGATGTCTTTCCGCCAACGAAGCTTATAAGTATCTAGGTATGTCACAGTCGTTAGGTGTAAATGAATTGTCTATGAAGGAATCGTTACAGGAGCGCTTCTTTGGCCGCCTGAAAAAAGTATTGAAAAGTTTTTTGTCAGGTGGTAATAAGGTGCGGGCCTATAATGATTGGGTCATACCAGTTCTAACCTACTTCTTTGGCATACTTAGATGGACTCAAACTGAACTAGATGCCCTAGATAGAAGAGTTCGTACATTACTTACCGCGTACCGAATGCACCATCCACGTTCATCGGTCATGACATTGTATATCCCGCGGAAATATGGGGGCGTGGTTTTTTAAACGCCAAATCCATAACCGCGAGGTACCTATGCATCCTTAGAGTTTACTTCCTTTCTGTTGAACTGGATGTGTATCGGGATGTGGTGGCAGTTGACAACGGACTCACTCATCTTGCTCTAGCAAAAGAGAACTGGCGCAAACCAGCAGTACTTAGTATTACAGATCTCAAGGAGATATGGAAGAGCAAGAAGTTGCATGGACGTTTTTATCGGGCCTTAAATGGGCCCGATGTAGATTTATTAGCATTTATATTCTTGCTACGGTTCGGTGACCTCTTCGGAGAAACTGAAGGTTTTGTCTGTGCAATTACAGATGAAGTTGTTATGACGAATAACTATCGGAGATATATCCTGAAGGACGGTACAATTGACATTTGTCGGGCATGTCATCGTCCCATAGAAACCCTCAGGTATATAATTTCTGGTTGTTCTCGTCTTGCCAACGGCGAGTAATTGCATAGACATAACCAAGTGGCCAGGATAGCCCATCAGCAACTTGCTCTTAAATATAACCTTGTGGCTGTCGAGTTACCATACTGTGCCCTACCCAGTTTTCGGAAATGGTCGTGCAACATTGTATTGGGATCGATCTATCATCACTGACAGGACGATTGTTGCAAATAAGCGTGATATAGTGGTGATAGACCGATTAGAGCACCGAGTAATGATTATTGACATCACCATTCCCCATGACGACAATCTTTTAAAAGCCGAAAAAGATAAAGAAATAAAATATTTGGACTTAGCCCACGAGATTGTCGACATGTGGGATGTGGATTCAGTAATTCAAATTCAAATTCAAAATCATTTATTCAATTAAGACACTAAGTGACATGTATGAACGTTAAATTGAAGCTACTGTTAAAAATCATAGATCGACGCAAACAGACGCCACAGCATGTACTGGATTGTCGAGGTAAATTAGGTGAAAACACCAAAATCTACTGCCTGCTTGTGTCGATCTATAACTTCCAGTTTCCAAAATGCGTAGAGCCTTATGAGAAGAATACTGGCAAAGAAACTCATGGCCACTCTTTTTAAAAGTCAGATCTTCAGGTACAATGGTATTAGTGTTACATAAAAGATAAGCATGATGCAAGCTGTTGCCACCTGAATTACATTTTATTGAAATGCTCCAAAAGCTAACGTACAAACAAAAAATATCACTCAGTGATACCGTTGAAGGTTCGAACCTATTAAACATAGAAATCATTCAAGGTGCACATCAGTTACAAAGTCTACTGTTAAAACTAATTCGTGACTGGATTAAGAGGCTAGAGTTGCAGTTGAACGAACCAAAATAATAGTATAGGCTAAAGCATCGCTGACTAGGCCGACCAGTCACCCCAAGCAGCACCCGTTCACGAGTATGACGCATGGACCAGCCATCGTCTCCTTCGCCATATCAGAGGGAAAGAAACGACCCGCCCCATGACGACGCCGCAAGCAATGACATTTTAGTGAGCATGACGATAATGGTCCCTGTACCCGATACTATCACTACACTTTAAACATACACACTATTTTTTATCATCATCATCATTATTTTAGCCATAGGACATAGGCCTTCCTTAATGACTTCCAAGAAGACCGGTTGGAAGCGGCCTGCATCCACCGACGTCCTGCGATCTTTACCAGGTCATCATCGATTTTTTTTTTTTTTTTTATTTACAAATGTATTTAAAAATGTAATTTATATGTTTAATGTATGATAATAAAGAGAATAATACCAATATTTATTAATTTAACTAAACGAGGTACAGCTGATATGTAGTAGAAAATATTTGATTCTACACATAAACGATAGAGTTAAAGGACGATGTCTGAGCTAGTAAAAACTGTGTGACAGACACCGACGCCATCCCCTATTTTACAGGTTGAACATGGGTTGAACCTTACTTACTAGTTACATGGTCTAGATACATAATAGTCGTAGGCGCAAATAAATAAATGTTTTTGACTTGACCTCCGGAACCTGAGGCAGAATGTTTTAATCATGTATTAATTCTCTTATTTATTTGTGGAACATAGGTTAGTTTACAGAACTTAGTAATATGTTAAATGTACACTACGTCCTACCATATTGAATGGTGTACAAATGATTAAATTAAATTAATTTAAAATTAAATTGTTAAGACTATAAAATAAATAATAACCTAGTAATAACAATATCAACTATTCCATTACAATCAGCTACTAGTACTAATTGTTAAATTAATTAATTTTATTATTTAAGTACATGTCAAAATGTAAAACACATGTCAAAGGCAATACAATACAAACATAGAAACTATTTCAATTCAATTGTTTCTTTAAACAGCATGTACATACATTAAATACTTTATACCTTTCAATCACAAATCATTAAAATATTCATCAACGCTGTAGTATATTTTATTTAACAACATCAGTGTTAAGGTTTTTCTTAAATAAGTCTAAGTTTTTTTCGTTTCGCAAATTTTGTTGTATTATGTTGGTCCCATACAGAAAATACTTTTATGAAGTATAGTTGTTCGTGAAGATACCAAAACATGTTTCGGCGTCTGTGTCACTGTGTGATAAAACGGTGATAAAATTCATATTTAAACACCTAATATATTGTGCATAATAATATACTTTCACTTTGATATATAGATATAACGTTTCGTATACCTACTATTTTATCGTTGTGTAATTTAAATAAAATGTCAAATAGGTATAATAAACCTTTCTTTTCCATGTGTAAACCCCGATTGTCCGGTTATGTAACTAAAACCACACGGTATCACCGAGATCGGAAATTTCTTTTGCATCAGTGGATATAAAGTCAGTGTACACGCGAGCGTGAGACTTATTCTAGACTTAGCCAAGGAACAAACTCTCCTCAGTTATGTTGAGAAAAGCGAATGAATTTGCAAAGTAGGTCGCCATTGGAAGAGCTCAATTTAGTTCGCGATCGTAAGGTAATATTTCAAAACTAACTAAAAAAAGAAAATTAAATACTTACGCTTATTGCGAATTATGTTTATTTTCGTTCGCGGTTCACGTTCGCGAACTACCCAAGACTAATTTGCAGATCGCAGAACTCCAATCAGTAACAGTTATAGCTTTGCGTATCCGGTGGTAGACGTTCAGCAAAGGCTATTTTTAAGGACTAATACATCCCAAATTCTCACTGCTCTAACTTCTATAGACCAGGATCAACAACAGTGACCCAAGAAGTCTGAGCATTACACTCAGCAAGGCAAGTCACAATTCGCTTTAGTGTTCCACAGAGTTTGATTCATTTATCATTTCATCAATCGCATCTAGAAGTGTGGGTGCGAAACATCACAAATTCACAACACGTTTTTTACGTGGGAGAGCCATGCCTACCAGCCACGGCCTCACAGAAAACCGGCTCACTGCCAGCCGGCTGCTGCATTGCATTTCCCCTTACCCTTCCCTCTCCCCTATTTCCGCCCTTCCCCTCTCCCCTCTTCCTACTCTTCCCCCCTCTCCCTCTTCTCCTACTCCCACCTTAAAGGGAGGCAACGCACTTGTGACTCTCGAGTTACAAGTGCCCATGGGCGGCGGTAGTCATTTACCATCAGGTGACGTCTGCTCGTTTGCCCCCTATACCATAAACGAAAAACACATTATGTGAAATTATCCGACAGTACATACATATTTCGGCACTTTCCTCAACTCAAAGGTACTTAAATAGTGCGCGGCTATAGTGTTGGATTTTAATTATTTAATATTTCGAGTACCTAAGTACCTAGGTTGCTTTTTGCGGCGCGGGGGTAGAGAAATGAATTCTATTAGTACATTTGTATGTACTAATAGAATTCACGTCTTTACTCTTTTAAACACATGTTTAAAAGTATTACACGATTCGGTGGTGATTATTTTGTGTAAACACACCATTTAATTATTCAGCCTAGCTTATTGAGCCCCTTGTTTTCCTGTGTACCCTTGACTGTTGCCCTGGTGATACAGTGGAAGACAAATTCTAACCACTGAACCGGGCAGGAAACCCGACTAAATTACACATGTTATATTGACATAATAAGTATGTACCTATTACAAGCTTATTACAACATTATGTGCAGTTTTGATAATACCTTAATATTACATTTTCCTGTACCTATTTTAGATGTGATATTGAGCCTCTTTAATATTACTGTCTCTTTGATTATTCTCAAATAGAATAATATTTGTGACTGTGAATTACGACATTTCGAATGATTTAACGTAATGTATCGAACTATCGAGGATTATGTCATACTGTTATTTCGCCACTTATTAGTTATAATTGAACATTTATTACGATATCTTTTTTCTATCTCTTATTCTCCAATTCTTTTTTACCGTTATTAATACTGTTCAATTTGTGTTACGTTATCTTTCTTGTTCAAATCATTTAGCAACCTTAAAATATTTACATTATTTTTGTTTATTTCTCTATTTATTTTTCCATACTTCTACTATGTTCGTAGTTCTATGATGCTCTCCGAAAACTGACATTTTAACAGAAATCACCAGAATTCTGTTTAATTTTAAACACCCTCTTAATATATTTTAAATAAGCGGTCATTACGATACCTTGACACTCACTTATAACGTATTGTAAACCTTGTAGTATTGAGGATGTTTTCCATGTTATACTATTAACTACTTGGCTTTAATAGTTCTTGAAAAACTAGAGTAATCGTGGCAGTTATTATATAGGCAAGTCAGTACATCGATACTTGTGCTACAATATAGTCGAGTTAGGGATGACGATTCTTTCCGAAAAAGATCGATTTTTAAATCGATTCAAATCGTATGCTAATGAATCAATTCACAAAAAAATCGAGGTCTAAAAGATCGTTTTTTTTTTCAAGTTTGCATTTATAATGTAAATATAAACTCATTTTATTAAAACAAGAAAGAAAAATAAAATCAGTTTTTTTAGATCAAGAAATTCGATATTAACAATTATTGTTATGAAAGGAGACATTTATTTTCAAAATGTATTTATTACATGAACAAGTTAAAGTTCCCAATGCTTCATATCTAATAAACTTTTTAAAAACAATAGTGTGTCAAGTCTAGTGGGAACCAAGCGGTTCCGCTCATGACTTGCGATGTTGCCGGCAATTGAAAAAAGGCGCTCACAAGGACCAGATGATCCTACGATATTCATAAACATCATGGCTATTGATTGAAAGTCGTGTTATGGTGATGATTTTTACCTTTTTTTTTTTTATTAAATGGAGGCGAAGGAAACTAAGCATACAGCCATCTCACGAGTTTTTGAGTAATTAACCCTTTAATCGGCAACACCGCAACATTACGGACACATTTAACTAATTGTAAATAATTTTATGGTTTTACCAAAACAAAAAAACATCGAATGGCGAATTTCAAGGGTGAAATATCTATGCATTGAATAATGCATCGATTCAGTACTGTACATTGATTTAAAAAATCGATTATTCGGTTAATCGATCTCAGATCGCCATATTCTACAACTGGCTACAACCCTAACCATTAGAAACTCAAAGTCCTGTCAAACATAATACTGTTGTCAAGAATTGTTGTGAATTTTGTAATTACTGTTGTAGTGTTTCTGAAACAGTTATAATGCCAAAGGTACGCCGCAGTCGTAAGTCCCCGCCAGAAGGTTGGGAGCTTATCGAGCCTACACTGGAAGAATTAGAACAAAAGATGCGAGAAGGTATTATAACCTAACTTTTTCTCAAATATATTTACCATGAAAAACATAGTCCTTTGCAGTAACTTGAGTAGATATTCTTATTTTTAATTAAGTTATTTATCTATATATATTCTTGTTATTAATTAAGTTATTTATCTATACATATTCTCTTATTTACAGCTGAAACCGAGCCTCACGAAGGTAAAAGGAAGCAAGAATCTTTATGGCCTATTTTTAAAATTCACCATCAGAAATCTCGATACATCTACGACCTATTCTACAGACGTAAAGCGATTAGCAGGGAACTATATCAGTACTGCTTAGACGAAAAAATAGCTGACGCCAACCTCATTGCTAAATGGAAGAAAACAGGATATGAAAATCTGTGTTGTTTACGCTGTATACAGACAAGAGATACGAATTTTGCTACTAATTGTATATGCAGAGTGCCTAAGAGTAAGTTAGAAGAAGGTAGAATAGTGGAATGTGTTCATTGTGGGTGTAGAGGTTGCTCTGGATAAGGATGTGTACTTAGTATGTTTTTATTATAAGTTTATTACTACCTATAATAATACAGATAAATTGTTAGTCTGACAATCAAAACTGAGATATATGCTGCATATCTCAGTTTGGATTTTCAGACTGTATGCATATCATGTGAACACAGTTAGTTCAAAATAATTCCAGCATTTGTAATAATGTAAGTTCATTGCAAACTTGATAGTTGTGATATAACATGTACAAAATTGTCAAGAAATCTAAGAACTATTTGAATGTAACACTTCATAGTCGGTTGTAAAGGGAACACACATTGGATTACTGTAAAAAATGGTTGAACTTGTTTATTTTTTTATAACAACTGCATTTCCTATCATTGCTATGCAAATATGCTGGGCCCCATCATTCAAAACTAGTATATTAAACCATTCCGAGTTTTTACTTTTACAAAAAAATCATTGTTTGATTCACTTCATCTCATTATAAAGCAAGTTTAAAAATGTACAAACAACCGTTAGAGAGAAACACTTACATCTGACATAAAATTTTCTTTAGCCTAATGTCGAGCTAGTATATCCAAGTCAAATACAATTATTTTGTTTTTAATGTTACATGTAGAGGTGGAAATGTATTTCAATTAATGTCACCATAAAAAATAAAACAGTTATCCAACATTTTGTAATATTTTATTAATCATCTTATACTGTAATGAGATCACATTAACAGTTGCAGAAAAAACTAAAAATGAACAAAAAAAAAAAGACTAACGTTTTTATAACTATTTATAATAAACAATTTTTTTACCCAACAGGTATAATTTAGCAAAACAATTTTTCATTATGGTAATGAATTAATTTTATCAAATTAATAGCTTGTAATTTTTTAGAAAATTAGCTGATAGCAAACAAAGCTCAAACAAATATAAATAATGGAATAAAGGGCTTCTTTCATTCAGAAAGAATGACTTAATTCTATGCTCATTGATTGATTACTGCTAATGAAAAGTAATATATTTATTGATTATTATGTTATAAAGCAGGGCATGTGTTACTTATCAAGCTATGAGTAGAACCTAAGCCAAGTAAGTAATTTTTCTGTGTAAGCATTACACACAGGCCTACGGTCCTACGGATCAGAAGTGTTGAAGGAGTCGCAGTCAATATCACAATTAATCAATCAAAAATCAAATTTTACGAACTAAAGTTATCATCTAACTACTATTTAATAGCATTAATAACATATTTTCTGATGACCTGTTTTAGAAAGTCTTTTCTTAAAAATTTATCTCACTAGATAAAATATTTCTCTCTGTTAAGACAATACTAATATTCAATAGTTATCTACAAATAGAGTTGACTACAGACTTTCTATAACAGACCCTTAACAAATTATTATAATCAGTCTTTAGTATTAACAATTATGCTTAAATGGTAGTTAAAGTTTTTGAGCACTGTACCTATGTAGAAATATTTTGATTAAACTTTTTACATTAAAATCATCTACTTAGCAGACTGTGTTAAAAAACCAAAGGTTAGTTGTCTAAATTCAAATATTTACAGTCTACTAAATATTCTGATACAAGATCAATAAGATATCAAACCATGACGGTTCTCTGATCTAATTCTTTAGATAGCTCTATTATAAGATCTTTATATATGAGGGGATTCATATTCTTGCCAAGTAAGTATAGAATAAACCAATCGCCATATCCAAAACGCTTCACAATACGACGTACTGTACTCCTCTTCACGTATCTGAGCTGACCTGCTATCATTAGCGCGCGCAGTGGACGTAAAGATAATACTAGAATACGGAACAGCATTGCTAGAGTGGACACAAATGTTAAGATGATCAGCCAGAACCATAGTATTACGAAGATCTTTTCGTTGACTATATTCAAGGGAAGAACGCAGAGGCGGTCCTTAATCTGCAAAGAGCCCGAAGGTCCATAGCTTCTTAACCAGCATTTAGTAAGTTTAGGGAAGAACTGATCCATTGGGTTGACGCTTGCGAAGTCTATCATATCAGATGGTACGCGGGGGATGTGTGTGAAAGCTGCTACCGCTGCGCCGTACTTTCGAAATGCCCCACCAAGAAATAAGTCGAGAAGAAATATTTGACCAACCTGGAAAACATTTTTTTTAACTTAATGTTTCTATTTCATAAATATTTTATTTGATAGTTTGTAATTTTCTTTCTCCCCCCCTTTTTCTTAAATACTTGGTGGTGTTGCCACAGATATAGAGATGGAAGTTTCCAGTCCTTAAACTATTCCTATGTTAAAAAAACACGTTGAACTGCTACTCATTTTATCCCCGAAGGAAATGCAAACAAACAAAAACCAGTTATTTTACTTAATAGTACAATCAAGTTATTTATGACTTCTGGGTTAGTCAGTGACATATAGAAAAACTGTTCTTTACATCACTTATTATATATAATCTAGAGCTCGCAGCAGGGGCGTTGCTACCGCCCACCATATCAATGATACGGGGCCCTCGGGCTACAGAGGCCCCTAACGTGTGTAAGCAAAAATTGGTAAAATGTTATCCACAATGTCACTTAATCTCGTGCTTCCCGGGAAAAAAAATTATAAAAAAACTATCATACGTGCCTATAGTTTTCACTTCAGAAATGACAAAAGTCAAAAAAGCAATTTCTTTTTTCCCGGGTTAAGAGTGCGCCCAAAAGTTGGCAACATCCTACATCGGTTATTGTGGGATTCCCCCGTTTAAAGTATTTTTGTTTCTTTTATGAGAAATCTTTACCCTTCATTTGGGCCCCCCAACTAATTTTGATACATGGCCCCTCCAAGCCACGCTACGCAATTGGCTCTCAGTAATGTTAACTTATTGTGCCTTAGACATGCCAACGTTTAAAATCCTAACTAATATTATAAATGCAAAAGTGAGTTTGTTTATTTATTTGTTACGCTTTCAACCCTTAACTACTCAATTACCATGAAATTTTGTATAAATTCAGTCAGGGGTACAGAAAAGGACAAAAGCTGCCTTTCATTAAGAAAAAAGTACTGTCCCCGAGGAATCCCTGAAATGATTGACAAAATCTATATAAACCCAAACGGCAAATGGTAGTAAAGTAATAAATTCATAGTTTTTAAACTTCCGCGATTGCGGTTATATTGATAACTAGCAACCCGCCCCGGCTTCTTCATCAACGTATTTCTTAACGTAAGACATCTTCAACAATAATCAACGTATTTCAATCGTCAACGATCTGTTTTATTTTCTGCTAAATCTTTCAAAGCATTATATATATCGCTTAGTTGATATTTAACGGCCTATCGACTATACCCAGAATTCCCACGTAGTTTCAGATAGCAGCTTTGACTTGAGCCAGCAAAGAGATTTTTCTCCTTGGGTCGTTGTGCGAGGGCGCAGGGCCTCTGCAAGAGCGGGGCCCCGGGCGGTTGCCCTACTTGCCACCCCCTAAGGCCGCCACTGCTATTATGTAAAGGGGGGCTAGCTCTTTTTTTTCTTGTAAAGGCGGTAGTCCATAAAAGGTTGGGAAACTATCAGTGTAGAATGTTCAGAAAGCTTGTAGTTGAAATTCCGATAATTTGTGCGAGCTGTTTCTTCTTTCATCATTGTCCATGTTTTCTGTCGTGCTCGCCTCGACAGGCCGCTCCCGGTCTCGGATTATCTTCAATCGCATCCCAGCCTTGCTTGAAGAGGTTGTATCACTTGTAAACCATGGTTTTACCAGGGTAAGAGCCCCCTAAAATAGAAGATATCTTTTCCACAAGAGTCTGGGGAGATTTTCCTTACTTTTGGAATTTGATGACTGCGGGAAACTCACTTTCTCGATGTTGTAAATTTCCGTATTGACTCGTTTATTGAACTGTCGATAAATACCCAAACCCCTTGTTCCACGAACTTTTTGAACCACCCTTGTGGGTATTGAAGTTTCAAGAAACACCAAAAAATCCATAAATAGATGAAAGATATAATATCACTTACCACATTCACAAGGTTGAGAAACTCACAGAAGGCATATCTCAAGGCGTACATATTGTGAGTGTGTATGTTGGTGTAGGTCAGGTATGACACCAGCTCACCACGACGGAACTCTGACCAATCCTTGGACACTATGGGACTACCTGAAAGCATAAATACAAAAAAAAAATTGTCAACTACTTAGTTGTAATTATGTATTTATACGGGAATTAACGCGATCACGAAAAGGTATTACATACCTCTGAATTGCCTGACGTTTCCACCAGGTTGCACTGGTTGCTGACTGCAACCAGTGCCTGTGACCACGGCAATACAGCATTAATCCTTATGGATTAATGCTGTATTGCTTAAAATCACTTCGTAAATAAGCCATTACTTCTCGTAAAAAGTAAAGGATAAAAAATGGTTATTGTGGGTTATCCCTAAGAGATAGACATATACCCTTGCGGACTTTTTTGTAGACCTTTTTAAGGTGTACAATACTGTGGTACATTCTTTTTACCTATCTCGTAGGGTTCACCCAGCGTTTGCAATGTAAACGTAAAAAAAATGTGTTTATTTACGACATCACATTAGAAACCTCTAAAGTTATCAGTGTTTCTCTACTAAATTATGCATGTATTATACATATAAACGTTCCTCTTGAATCACTCTATCTTTTAAAAAAACCGCATCAAATTCCGTTGCGTAGTTTTAAAAATCTAAGCATACATTTCCGCGCTTCTTCGCACTAAAGGGTTCAAACTTTCGATTCTATTAGAAACGATAACGGGATCTCCCTTAATAGAACAACAAATACTCGATTAAATAAAATATTTAAGAAAAAATTTTCACTCTAAGGGTTTTTTCAAAGTAAGTACCTTAGCTAAACTTTATACTGATAGAAACTACAAAAAAATTAATAAAGTTTTCCATTATTATCTGTAGTGTCAGGATCCACCACAAAAACTTTTAAGAATAACGTAGAATAAAAAATATTTCACTGCAAAGTCGACATTTTAAACGAACGAAAATCGAAACCGAAATCAGACAAACAACAATTTAAACGAACAAACTCCGACTAAAGTTATAGGAGACGCGTGCGCGGGTGAAGGGTGGAAAGGGTTAGGTATATTTCTCCAAACTGTCCTCTAACTCAGGTTGTTGTTTTATTTTTACGGCGTTTGTACTTTAATAATTTGACTTTTGGCCGCATAGAATGGTCAAATACCCTGTGCGCGAATGTGCGCTGGTGCAAAGGCCTATTTACACATTTAAAACATAGTGCTTTTCTATTGCTGGGTAGGATCATCAGATCATGGAGCTTTGGATGGAGGGGTTGGCAACACACAAGTGACACAATTGGTGTTGCAAGGCTATGGAAAAAAAATTACCACTTACCATAAATAAATGTACCCAACAACATTACATAAATCTTTATATTTTAAACACAAGATAACATTCAAACTGTGAGAAGCCCTTGGGCCTCTTGTGTGTAGACTACAACAATTTTTTTAAGTGAAACATTACTTGATGGCAAACCTGGTTCCATCCATATTATTGGGTTATCGTTTGAAATAAATTGCCAGACTATGCAAGTATACTTCAGTAAGAATAATATATTGGTTCTATGTTGCCATAGTAAGGTGTAAGTTACATATTACAAATGTAGGTGCAATTTTCAATGTGCCTAAACACATGACTATTTAGTTACGTGGAAATGTATAGTCACACCTTTCAAAATATGGCAACAAATTCTCAAACATTATAATTTTATGTGCTTAAAGTTTCTTAATTTTTCATAATTCAATTACTAGATGTGGAACAGTAGGTTCCGAGTAGAAAATTGTTGTAACCCTGTTTGAGAGACATTCACACATATATTATACACTACCCTTACATCCAAATCTATTGTGTCTAATAACTAATTACTAGCAACCTCTGATCACCAACTGTAGAAATAAAAAATCTTATCTATTCTGCATCTAAAACAAGAAATAAAATAATATTCATACTCAGATCAGCAGCTAATGCCTTCAAGCGGCCTCCCTCCCATATCTTCCATAAGTACCGTGGTGTATAAAACATGACAGATTGACCCAACAGGACAAAACACACCCACTGGTAGTAGGTGTGCTTGATCTGTTCATCATTTATTCCACTGCTTGGTCCCACTCCTGGGTAGGCCATGTGCTTGCCTTCAATACCTAGAAAGATTTACTTGTTTTTAATCTTTTTTTTAATACTTTAAACTTTATATTAGACTGAACACATGGCGTAATGGTTTGAGTGGTCACCTCACCACTACACCGCGCCGAGTGTTGTGGGTTCAAATCCCACAATCAATCAATTAGCCTATTCTAGTCCACTGCTGGACATAGGCCTCTCCCAATGTGCAAATACTTGTCCTGAGTCTGGGTGTTCTTTGTGTCTGTTGTTTGAGTGTTTGTGAAGTCCTGAAGCGTCACAGGCATGTTCCTAATGCTGGAGTTGTCTTTTAAAATGAGAGAAATAATTTTTTTTTAATGTAATATGACTTCTTATTTTATCCACTTATTCTTTTGTTAATAGTTATTTCTAATTATCAAATAGTCTGGTTTTGTTAAACATTTAGGTAAAAAATAAATATACATAATTTTATATAGCTTTGGGCGGCGGGGTATGTAAAAAAGTTTTCTTAAACATTAAACTTAATACTACCCTAAGCATACAAAAGCCAGAGGGGGGCAACTGCCATCACCTATTTCCCCTAGGTTTACAGACATTTACATAGTAGCTGTATAAAATTACCAGTATAATATTGGATTAAATTCATTTAAAAACTTATCAGAACAAAAGTTATCTTTGAACTTAAGCAGCCACTGTAGACATATTTTCAATTAATTTTCAAGTTTTTAAAGGTTTGTATTATGCTGTAGCCATATACTATACTGTTGTGTACAGTTATAGCAGGTGACTAGGATTACTCTACAGTAGTGTATCATCTTCAGACAAATAGAGTAACTAATTGTATGAGAAACAAAATCTTGATTAATCATAAGAAAACTAAAATTCTACACCGGTATATTCTAGAGCAATTAAAATACTTACCAACAAACCTGCTCTTCAGCGTGTAGGTCCCATAAATCCAGCAGTAACTATTCACGGCGTCCTTATCGCTATCTTTGTCCGTGTCGCTCATACAGTGAATAGGCTCGCCAAAAAACTGTTTCGAAGTGACTAGCAACGTGAACACCAGCAACATTATTACGGTCATCTTATAGTGCATACGAAATACATTGTTATCCGTACAGACATTTTCAAACTTAAGAAATGCCGTAAACGGCATAAAAAGATCTATCATTTTGAACGACGATATTGTCTACGCTACTCACTGCACTGCACGCAAATCTAGTTTTAAAATATTTGTATATCAACTACCCGCGATATTCACAATTAATCTATTAGCATACCTCAACGACAACAATAATGACAATTAAACAACTTTCAGAGAAAATTGAAAATTGCAGTTGTTACTTCCGTTTCCATTTGTTTGTTGTATTTACCGGAAGTCTATGAAAGAGTTCGATCAAAGCTAAAGAAAGTAAAACGTATAGGTAATACTGTTTTAATTTTTTAATAACTATTAAAATATAAACTGAAGAGTGTTAAAAATAATGATTATAAACATTATTTTACCTGATTAGCTTAGTGTAAATGATTATAAACTGTTAATAAGCTGTTTTGGGACACTTGAGTAACATTTTGATCTACGTTGGACAATCAAATTGTTCTAAATGGACGTGTTCAAATTTACGACTTATGATCAATCGCGTATGTTGCAGCATATATTAAGTGGTATGACGAAAATTTTATTTTCGTCTTAAAATGCCGTTCAATATGGAATTATTCTTACAAAAGGTAAAAGTAAATAAGAGCTTCTAACTCTATGACTAAAAAAGACAGGATTTGTGACGCAATGGGTTTGAAAGGCTAAGCCAGGGAGATAATTAATTCGGCTAAGTCACGTCCCGCGCATGCTTTTGCATTATATTGGGAGATGTAGCGGCACTTAATTATTTTAATGTGAGTAGCGCTTTTGTTAAGATTTTTGAAATAACAGTCGCCATTATATTTCTCCAAGCAGTCGTCTCCCTGGTAGCTATGGATTTAAGTCGAGTCGAGTTATAATTTAAGTATACATATTTATTTATAATAAGTGGTAGGTACCATACTTAAGCCAAATTCAATATCGAATGTTTACTATCAAGTAGTTTTTTAACAACCAATGACGGACAGGTTACATAGCCGTTTGAAAATTATATATTCTTCAAATTATTTGTAGTCGTATATAGGACTTATGTATTTGAAATTAAATGAGGCAGAGGGTGAGATATAACATATTAATGTATATGTATAATGGGTTTCACGAAATCAATTAAATTATTTTGAGCATTGACGGTTGATATCATAAACTTAATATTTACTACTAAGTTTATGGTTGATACACACTTTTCAGTATGAAAACCTTTTCCAAACCATTGTTAGCGCTTCTACCAACCTACGTGAGTGATATACCTAGGGCTGCCATCCGTCCGGGTTTCCCCAGATTTGTCCTAGTCCTAGGGTAAAACACTCTGTGCCAGGGGACAATTATAATTGTTAGATGAATCGTTAACAAGCTAAACATTGAAATGGAATGGCCTTTTCCAGAGGTCGTCAAAAGGATCTTCAACATGATTAAAAAATATGTTAAGTAAAAATATGTTCAAACATCTAAGTAGTTAATTAATATATTTATATTAAATAAATTAAAATGATAGAAAAATAAAAAAATAATTTGTGTCCCAAGCATTACAGACTAATATTGTGTCTGCACATTCTGAGAGAGTCTGAAGGATCTGTCGATATATTGGAAAGATTATAAAAAAGCCCATGACCCTGTGCTTCATACATAGCTTTATTTTCTGTGATGGAGTTGTACAAGATTGATACAACTCAAGCAAATGATTCTTAGTTGTCTCGTCTATTCCTATTTTGTACATAAAATAAAATAAACTGTACATTAGCAAAATCCTTACCATTAGGGAATAAAACAAAATTACGTTGATAAATTTCGTTCGACTTTATTCAGGTTATACACATTTATTTTATAAAACAAATAATACCTCAGTACTCAAAAATAATTCAGTTTTAATTACTCCTACTTGAAACCGTAGTGATAGATTTTAACTATTATTGCATAGCATAATTAACAGGTTGTTTATATAACCAATCGTCAGTATTTACTTTGACGATCAGTGAGAGAGAGAAGAGTGGGCAGAGTGGGCTAGTGGGCGAAGGGGCGAGTGGGCAGAGTGGGGAGAGTGGTGGGCGAGTGAGTAGCAGAGTAATGTGACGTTTTAAGTTCGTCGTATCGTTTAAGTTTGCACTTCTGTCGGCAGTCCCATGACTGTCGCCTCTTTTTTTACGTATTTACTGGTTAGATTGAGTCCCAGCAAATATAATGACAGCTTGGTAAAATCGTAATGAATAATTAAGAAATAGAAAACGAATTACAATATTTCAGCATTCTGATTATGACAACCATAAACGTGATAACATACCGTTTGTTTACAAAGATTCCATATCCAATTTGGCTCAAGTAGGTGTAGTCAACTTCCGCACCTTTTCCCAACTAAGTCCCAACTAAGGGTCGGCTTTCAGTCTCACTACAATGCGGCCGAACTTCGATATTATCAGTGAAGCGACTGCCATCAGACCTCCACAACCCAAGTTCTAAGCGATATCGAAGTTCTGTTGATAGACCAGGTTGTCGGATTTTTCTTTTAATCCGACTCCAGCCTCCAGGACCCTAAAAAGTCCGACACTTTTTAGGGTCCAACTACCGGTAACGAATGCCACAGATGTTTGTATGGTAACCGGGATCGACGACTTAACGTGCTCACGGGTCTCAATTTGTTAAGACTGGTCACCCATCCTAAGTCTGACCGGGCAAGTATTACTTAAACTTGTAATGTGCTAACCTGCTCGGTTACCACTTTATAACTCGATGTAATCAAACTTTCAATAAATTTAGACATCGCAGAATCCTATTGCAATTTACTAATATTTGAAGTTTTAGTCCGAGATTGGAATAAAATTACGGAATGTAAAAAAATATTCCATAAATCAATATGAAAAGTAAAAATCGTCTTCGTTGGTAACACAAACTTTATTTGCATTTAGAATTACCCTCATTTTTGTACATCAGAAAAAGAATCCTAATATTTTACAAACACCATAGATACTTAGTTTATGAATCGTAATTAATGTATTCAAAAAACAACAGGAATGTAAGTTGATGAATTATTATTTAAATATACAATTAATTAAATATCACTTATTAAACTACTACTAGTGTTGAGCAATTTATGACATAGTCTATTGTGTGATGCAGATAAACTTACAGTTCCAGGGCTACACATGGTATGGTGTTATTTTTCTGTTTAGGCACTAGTAATTGCTTAAAATTAGAAATATAAAAAACATCATTTAATACTTTGAATAAATGTTTTTCTTGAATTAAAAAACATTTGCGAGACGTGCGACATTTATCATAATTATTTGTAGTTTAATTTCTTTCAACTTAATATAATTTTTTAACTAAATCATTGCTGAGGTATTTATGAGAGCTAATTTAATAAGTATAAATAAAAAAAAATTAATACCCCACATAAAATAATTGTTAAAGATTAGAAAAGAGCCGATATCTTCGAACGGCTGAACAGATTTTCTTGAATTATAGCTAAAGAACACTCTTGAACAAGTCACCTTTAAAACAAAAAAAAAAAAACTAAATTAAAATAGGTCAATCTGCTTAGGAGCTATGATGCCACAGACAGACACATGTTAAACTTATAAAACCTCACCTTTTTGCGGTGGGAGTTAAAAATCCTTCACCAAGATTTTAGATACACACACAACAAATGGTCAAGTTTATTTTGTAAAGTAAATAACTACACAATAATTCAGGTGGGTAACCGTAGTAAACAGAACATTACATATATAATTTTATACATTTCAAATAGAAATAAGGCCCCCTGGCCCATTTTGACATTGATCGTATTCATTATCTGTAATACGAGTATGTTAGAAGTAGTAGGTTCTTTTTACATGTCAGAGTAAGTTTTTTTACATTTCGCTTAAGTATACTATCCTGCCACTGAACTTCCAGTAACATGACGGATTCGTATCAGTAAGAGATCCTTGTTATTGGTAATACTACACATTATATCATCTTATTTGCCTCTGTTTCACAAAAATAAAGTGGTGACATTGAATTGTAGCTCTTCTCGGTACTGTCACTATTATAATTCCAAAAACTAATTACCAAATCGAAAGTACTTAATTGGTTCCAATTCTTTTCTTTTATCAATTAATTTTGACTGGCCTGTTGGTCTAGTGGTTAGTAACCCTGACTGGTAAGCCAGAGGTCGTGGGTTCGATTCCCACCCAGGACAAATAATTGTGTGATGAGCACGATCCTTTGTTCTGTCTGGGTGTTATTTATCTATAAAATGTATGTATTTAGAAATATATAAGTATGTTTATCAGCAGTCTGGTTACCATAGTACAGGCTCTGCCTAGTTTGGGATTAGACGGTCGTGTGTGAGATATGTGAAGTGAAGTTATTATTTTCGCTTGGTGCTACTTCTATAGAAGGATAGGAGCTCTTACTGCCCCCAACATTTTAAACGGCGACAATACCAATATGAGCTTTAGGACATGGAAATACATTGTGTACATTTTTCTTAATTAAATAAAACTTTGTTTGCAGAAGGCACTGTTCACACATTAAAAATATACTTAAATTGACCCTCGTACTTATGAATAATATCATTATATAATAACTTACAGTTACTAGAGTGCCAGAAGCAGACAAGCAACACTTTTAAAATATAAATGTATTAAGACTTTTTTATTTAAACACTTTGTTTCAGCGAATAATGGCATGGTTAGAAGCGCTCTATAAGCCCGCGTGCTACAATCTTTAGTAGACATTATGGAATGAAAGTTTATTAGGAATCTGGTTTTTGCTCGCAGCTTCGCTTACGTTAAAGTTAATTTTCTCTCTCAAGTATAGTACTTTACAGTAAGTACCCTATGTATATTTCTGTATCCCTGACAATCCAATCAAGTCTATACAATAAAAAAGCCATGATGATCACTTGATTAGTTAAGGCGTAAAATCTTAACAAACTCACATTTGCATCACTACATATTATAAAACAAGGTCCCCGCCGCGGCTGTCTGTTCGCTATAAACTCGAAAAATACTGAACGGATTTTCATGCGGTTTTCACCAATATATAAAGCGATTCATGAGGAAGGTTTAGGTATATAATTTGTTAAAGTTGTTTAAATTGGTTGGAATATGATGATGATTGTTGAAGATGTCTCTGCTACCCGTGCGAAGTCGGGGCGGGTTGCTAGTTTATAATATTAATAAGTATAGCATTATGACGTTACAAAATTGTAAAGCACTTCAGATAAAACTAATAATGGTTTTAAAACGTTTCTTGTGTTCTTAGATAGATGTTTGCATTCTAGCGTATTTTAAACGACTTTTTCATCAAGTGTAGTAAAAGTACAAAAACAGTCACCGCAATATATTCTAAAGTATTTTGATACAACAGCGTTAGCTCTTGAATTAAGGATACGCTTGTAGATATCTTTCCATACAAATTTTACTACTTACATTGTTACAGACAGTAGGCAGTAAAGTAAAATTAACACTCACTTAAGGTCACTCACCAAATAACATATGTCCCAGTAATTTCGTTTTCAAATAGTATCGATTAATTGTCTTTAAGATTTTAATATATAATTTCATTATTATATTGCTAACATAATGAAATTTAAGCTGAAAAGTGCCAGTTTAATAATTAATCGCTCATCGCAGTTCACTCAAATCAAATTAAATTTCAAGTTTCTTAATTAATTTTCTTCTTGCTTATATTTACAAAGATAAAATTCTATGCAGATTGTCCATTTAGGCTTATAATTTACTTTTCACTGTTGTGTTTTCGTTGGTCTGTTCTTCAAATGCCATGTTTGATAAAGCGAATATGTTATCTGGGTCCAGTGCTTTTTTCGTAGCCAAAAGGAGTTGCCTACCAGGTTCGCTTACCGTACTTGCGTACCATTTTTTACGAAGTTTGCCGACTCCGTGGTGATGTGAAATTGAACCTGTAAAATAAAAAAAACTTACAAACATATTTGTTACATTACATTATTTAAATATTATTAATTTTTATTCACTGTTTTACTTGAACGTTTACGAGAACGCAATATTTTTATTGGTTCGATAAAGGACTAATTCTAAAATCAAATTATTTGTCAGTGCTACCAACCGAAGCATTAAATGCTTTAAATGTTTAGCTTACCACCGCAGGCAATGATCTCATCTCGTGCAGCCTCTTCTATTTCTTCGTAAGTTGTTACTGGATCGGCACATTTCGCAATATTGTGGCCGAAGTAAAAATAAATACAGCAGCCAGCGTCATAACTGAAAATACAAAAAATAATATGCGTCATGTATAATTTAATACTGACAAACATTCACACCTGTACCCCTGAAGGGGTAGGCAGAGGTGTAAGTGTATTAAACACCACATTTTGTTATCTATACCTCGATCCTATTCACGTAATAAGGGCCTATTGTCGTCAACCGGACCTTGGGAATCAAAGGCGTAGGTATTTTGCTTATAGGGACGGATTCGGATTTCGGAGTCAGGGTCGCATACTTGTAACTGGTACAGGCTATGCCCGGAAAATATCTACTGATCTGTTTTGTCTTTTTTTATGGTATTAGGGGGCAAACGAGCAGACGGGCCACCTAATGGTAAATGACTACCGCCGTCCATGGGCACCTGCAACTCAAGAGTCACAAGTGCGTTGCCGGCCTTTCAGGTGGGAGCAGGGGAAGGGTGGAAAGAGAGGGGGGGGAAGAGTTAGGGCCTCCGGTAACCTCACTCACTCGGCGAAAGCAACACTTTGCAAGCATTGCTTCACTGCCGGTTTTTTGTGAGGCTGTGGTATCACTTCGGTCGAGCCGGCCCATACATGCCGAAGCATGGCTCTCCCACGATTACGTCTTTTCGGTTTTTTGCAGTTTGCAAAAGTTAGCTAGAAACGGTATATAAATAATGAAATGTTGCCTCACTCATAATGTACTTACGTCTGCGTGAGTCGATGCGACATGAGGAACTTGTGTATGCCCCTGCGGGCGCACTCGGCTCGCACGCGCTCGTTGACGTTGGCGCAGAGCGCCAGCGCGCGGTCCCACGGCACGGACGTCTCGAACGACTCCGCCACCACGTCGTACTCCATGGCTATGTCCTGGCGGGCCGCTTACAGTCTTACAATTTATTAAAAACAGTTTCCTTGTTAAGAACGTGTAATTCGTACATCCCAATCAGATGAAGTTCTTTTCAGACCATTGCTGCTCAGTTTTCAAGCAATGAGAGAGAACTAGATTTTTACGATAAATATTTTTTTTTTCCTTTTTTTTCTTTTTTAGAAAACTCCCGCATTAGGAACGACTCCTGTGTCGCGGGGGACTTTACAAACATACAAAGAACACCCAGACTCGGATGGGAATCGAACCCACGACCTATGGCATAGCAGTCAGGGTCACTAACCACTAGGCCAAATGATGACAAATAATAGAAATACGAACACTAAGATCATCTCAATTGTGAGAAGCTTTTGTACATAGACCTATTCTAAAGACTTTCACAGAGAGCATAAATATGAATATAAATTATTTATTATGATGTTATTGAACCAATGGCACCAGTATTGAATAAGCTTTGCATTGCTCAATTGAATTAGGCTAATAAGTTAGCCAATATCATTGGAGCAAGTTTAGTACTTTGCGAATTATTTCCGTACTTATAAAAAACACCATACGGCAGAGACCGCAGTGGTACTGTCTAGAACTACAGCGAGCGTCTCGGGCTACCCTTCAGCTAAACCCCCCTTAGTTGTAGTACAGAGGTTTTTTTTCCTGGCAACTCTGAAGTGCTTCCATACCGCGTTCATGACTTACCCTAAGATAAGCTATAACAAAAGTGAGCGTATATCCATTTTCGCCGTTAGAAGCTCCCGCCGGGATCCCACCATACTGAGCAGCTATAGCGTTCAGCTTCTTCTCCCTGTCGGTGACCTGTTCAGAAGTCCCCTCCATCAGAAGGGTCACCACACACAGCTTCGAAGGGTCGAATCCTTTGATCTTGGTGATGTAGAGGCGTTTTATTCCATCTAGTAGTACTCCGCCCCAGGTGTTTTCTGTCTTGAGAGCTTGGCCAAAGCGAAACTATTTGTAGGAAAATACATATGTTTCGATAAGTTTTTTTTTTATTTTCAGGTCTTGAACCTCTACAAACGTTAAAGTTGGATCTCCTAATATTTTTGGTTATATAATATTAAACAGGCTGACATATGAAGTGAGTCTAATATTAAGAAAATAATAAAATAATAATATGAATATAAATAATAATAATAAATGATTTATGGAAACCTTTCAATCTATCAATAGAAATATTTTAGAACAGTTCAATGAAAGAAAACAAGTTAGAGACAAACGGATTAACCTTTCTGACATTATGTTTCTATATTATATTCTATATTATATATTTATTTTTTATTCGGAATACCAACAGCATGAAATGCATACAATAAATGCTATAGGAAATAACACCGAAAGGTATTTAGGTACCTATGCGCAATTATACGGGAATTAATGCAATAGGTATGACATACCTCTGAATTGCATAACGTTTTATTTTTTTTCTGTAGCTCTTCAAATGCCTTCACAAAATTTTCTAAAGATTTATAAAAATGTTCTACGTGTTGTTGTTTCCGTGCAGAGAGAATAGGATAATGATGAGGTCAGAAGATCGTTATGTACCCTTTCAACTGGGGTACTAAATGAATACTTGTGTTTCAGTGGATTCACGTCAATCATGTGCAAAACTGCCAGCCTTCGATCGGAATTCTGATACCTTACTTATTAAACTAATGCCACCCGTTCATTTTGGCAAACATTTTTAATAACAGCCCTGGACCTAGTCTATATTTATATAACACTTCTGAAACCTAGTCCTGAAGCCTACCTGTTCATTATCCATAAGTCGTATGCTGGACGGTTGTAGACGTTGCCTGGCCACTTCCCGCTCGAAATAGAAGCCTGACTCCCAGTCCGGGAATACTAAAGACCCGTAGCGGACAACAGGTGGCAGTGGACGGATTTTTATTACAACCTGGAATAAAACAATAATAGTATGTGGGGTACGGACTTCTTGATGTACAATATATATTTCGAATATATATATGAGTACCTACATGTTGGTACCACTATATTTATACTAGCGGACGGACAATATATATTTATACTAGTGGACCCGACAGACGTTGTCCTGCCTGTACTTAAAAAATATTAATCTTGGAACGGGAAATAAATATTAATTCCGTCGGGTACAGCCCCTGTCCGGGTATAATAATTAGGGCTGTGTCTGGATATTAGTGTTCTGTGGTCTGATAGCTCAACTGTGCTTACGCATTTAAGCACAGTTTAGTAGTGCCATTTTTTGAGCGCCGATTAAACATCTATGGTATATTATGATCAAATACGCAACATTTTGTTGCAGTGACTTTTATATTTTAATTTAATTATTTTTAATTAACGATTTTAAATGATTGTTGAGCAATTTTATGAAATAAAGATATTAAATTTGAAAATTTTTTCACTGGAAAATTTCGCAAAAATTTCCTTAAAAATGGTTTCTGTAAAAAGTCCACTAAATCAGGCAGGACGCGTGTGTTACTTTGTACTTTTTTGAGTAAATCTTTGATAATGAAAAAAAAACATTTTCAGTTTCAACGAATTTCCCAATTTTCCGGGAAACTTTTTCATTTTTTATGTTCAATTTATGTTCAAATTTAAGGAAAGTTTAAGGTGTTTAGTAATTTCTAAGATATTAACTGTTTGATTGTATTAGCAGTTTTATAATATGTTATTTTTTCAATCATGATCACGTTATATTTTATTATGGAGGTAATATTCGATCGAAAATAAAATAGATTTTATAACTGCTCAAAGGATTTTGTATACTAGTACGTACCTCGGTGACCACGCCAAAGCACCCTTCAGAGCCCATGATGATATGCTCCCACTCCGGTCCGCAAGAGATACGTGGTACTCGACATCCCTTCTCCAGCACCCCGCGAGGGGTTACCACCTGTAAATATCATATAGACAATTAAATTCAGTATTTCTAAAAAACAATCAGAAAGACTTTACAAACACTATTTTTGAAGACAGTGTATGAAGAATGATGGTAGAATAGGGTAGATGACTGTTAAGTCAAATCAGTATCTTTTTAGTAAACGTCAAAACGGTAGCCTCCGTACATTTTTGTATGAAATACTAAGGCGTGACGTCACGCCTTAGTATTGTAAAATCATTTACTTTTAATGTTAATTTAACAATTATAATCTAAATTAAAAACGTTAAAATAAAACTGGACCACAATTTTCACAGTATTTTAAGTTATTTTATTGCGACACTTGGCGAAATAATTTATTTTGAGCATAGGCATCTACCCAATGAGTAAATACTATGACTGAAACTAGGCCAACAGTCATGTCACTGTGTGTGATGTTTCAATGTTATAATGTCAATAAGCTTAGGATTCGTTCTATTGTGAATTGATTTTTTTTTGAAAGAGTAAAATAACTGATTTTGATAGATATTTCGACCAAAAATCCAAGCAAAGGGACAAATAAAAATATGTCTTCAGTAATCAAGAAACCGCGAAATTTACATTAGTATTAGAGTTTAGTTTTAATTACTTATTTAAAATTCTTAATATATATATTATTTTATTATGGACTCTATCCCGCGCAAAACTCTTAATTAATTCATCATTGTTATCCCACTAATATTATAAATCTGAAAGTTTGAATGGATAGATGGATAGACGGTTGTTACTCTTTCACGCAAAAACCACTAAACCGATTGCGAAGAAACTTGGTATGTAGATAGCTGGAGACCTGGATTAACGCATAGGCTTTTACTTTACTTTTTATCCCGATATTCCTACGAGATCGGGACTTATGCGGGTGAAACCGCGGGGCGCAGCTAGTTTGTTATAAAAATTTGAACAACAATATTTTATTAAAATTAAAGTTCTCATGAAGATTAAAAAAAAAGCCCAAACACGAGATAGCTGAATTCCCTCGACTGGCTTCCGTCATCTTGTAGTGGCATTAGAACTACATGTGTGCCAAGTTTCAACAGAATCGGTTCACAGATGAAATTCAGTGGGTGAACACAATCGTTGATTCCCTATTTTTATTACCCCTTGGGATGAATTGAGGAGGGGTTAACTAGAATAATAGTAATGTTTGACCCACGTTGCAATAAAAAAAAAACTTTTCTAATTTAAACGGGACCAACTTTGAAGTTTACTCTATGGAGTAAGAATTATCGAGATCGGACTACCCTGTAAAAAGTTATGCGTGGTCATAAATTAAAAAAAATACATATGTCTACGGGTTGACTTCAGAACCTCCTCCGTTTTTTCGTCGATTAATAAAAGTAGTAGCCGGCTACGGCGGTCAAGGTTACTAACCTAGTTTTAACGGCATAAGTGCCTCAATTACCTTTTGTAAATTACTATTATTCATTAGGTTATTTAAATATTGTCGTTCATTATAAGCATATAGTGATCTGAAATTAACGAATAATTATGCAAAGTGAATGTATAATTAATAGGTAAGTATATTTATAATGTAAACAAACAGGAAGATTTTAAAAAGTAATAGCAAATTAATTATTTTATTCTTGTTAAACCTTATTTGTTTCAAGATATAAGATTGTCACCCGCAGGTAGGCTTATATAAGCCGACCTAGGTACCCTACTTAATTCTCTTAATATATAAACTTACTTAATTCATAAACCGTACTTTGAGCAGGACCCTTATCGAAATTTTACGTGGGAAAGCCATGCTTCGGCACGTATGGGCCGGCTCGACTCCGCTCGATACCACGGTTCACAGAAAACCGGCAGTGTAGCAATACTTGCATTTCGTTGCGTGAGTGAGGTTACCGGAAGGCCCTAACCCTTCCCTCTCCCCTATTCCCGTCCATCCCCTCTTCCTACTCTTCCCGCCCTCCCCCTTTTCTCCTACTCCCACCTTAAAGGGCGGCAACGCACTTGTGACTCTCGAGTTACAAGTGTCCATGGGCGGCGGTAGTCATTTACCATCAGGTGACCCGTCTGCTCGTTTGGCCCCTAAGCCATAAAAAAAATTGTTTGTATTTCCTTTCCTGAATAATTATGCGTCGTAAGTCACCTGTACATTATTAATCTTTACAAGAATCCAACTTTATACAAATTCATTTGAGAGGAAATCTCCATTTAAAACAAATTAAAGTATTTGTAAAGCAATAAATAATACAATGTAGTGTTTATGAAATACTTATTAATTGCTTAATTTAATAAACACAGTTAATTGTATGGTGTTTGACATACCTTAGTCTGGACAATGAGATCCTCAATATTGCCATATGTGTTCTTCTTCATACCGCTTGCCCTGGTGGCCACCCAGCCGCCGAGAGTTGAAAATTCGTAAGAATCGGGCTCGTGACCCACCGTGAATCCACGGGCCCGCATTTCTCGCTCTAAGTCTTGGCCTATAATGCCGGCCTGCAATGCGACAAGTGTTTATAAGGATGAGATTGGTTAGCTTCATGCGTGATTGTTATTGTCCTATTTTGTTTGTAAACAAAGGCTTTTGCATCGGTTCTTTGGTTTTACACTTTACTTTGGTCATTACTAGTGGCATAACCAAGTAGAAATTTAGTGACAACGCAAAAAGTGCAGTGGTTTAGTACCTATATCTCACTAACTAATGCCGCTATAGATGTTATTACTTCGATCCCTGCATAAGATGTAAGGACTGAAGTAATAACGCATCGCATACCCAAATAGGCTATTCTGCGTCTAGGGATACTTTATTAGGACGTTTGAGGAAGTATGACTGGCCTGTTGGTTTAGTGGTTAGTGACCCTGACTGCTAAACCAGAGGTCGTGGGTTCGATTCCCACCCAGGTCAAATAATTGTGTGATGAGCACGATCCTTTGTTCTGTGTCTGGGTGTAGTTTATCTATAATATGTATGTATTTAGAAATATATAAGTATGTTTATCAGCAGTCTGGTTACCATAGTACAGGCTCTGCCTAGTTTGGGATTAGACGGCCGTGTGTGAGATATGTGAAGTTATTATTATTATTATTCGCCTTCTGTTAGTTAATCCCCTATTAATTAGATCCATCATAAACCTCCAAATTGCAAGTGAAATGGATGGCGACCAAAGCTTCCTTTGGTTCTAGTATAATGTCCATTCTGGAAGTAACATAGCAGGTGACCGGGAGATAGGACACCACACCACGTAGTTCTGCTATAACCAGAATTGCTCTACTAACAAAGTTCTACAGAAGACGGCTGTTAAACACAACTAGGACATAATAGACAATGATACCATGATACAATCAGCTGTTATCAGGTACATAGTATAACGACGAGGATGTAAATTTTCGCTAACCAGACGTGAAACTTTGAGACATGTTTCCACTGTACACGAAGGATTCTTGGGGCTTTTGGAAGCAACAGAATTACTTTACAGACACTATTAGCTAACGAAAGATCTTCTCCGATGATTGCAGTGAGGGCCCGACGCTGCGTCGCCCAAGTGGAGCAAACCGCCAGCGTGTGCAGAGCCGAGTCTTCACAGTAGTCACAATTATGACAGTCGGGACCCTAACCTCCTTTTAGCGACCGAGTGCAGGTACATCGTGAAGCAGTGAAGCAAGCAGAAGCAGAAGGAAAGGGTCCCGCGCTGCCACGGTGCCCACTCGACGATGACCAGCTGGAGCGCCTCCACGGCGGCAAAGCCAGCACGTCGAGCCTCCAGCCAAGACGACCAATGAACTCTAAGTAAACTCATTAATGTTTGCATTTAAAATAATTTGTCAAAATTGTTTACAAAAATACTTCAGACAGCACAGGTACATACTCCGTTGATGTTTAAAGATGTTCAAGAATTTTAAATAAATACAATAAGGTGCAAATGTAGTATGACCTTAATATGCATAAATGAAATAAAAGAACAATACTTCAGCTTAATATGCAGGTGCCTTTATCATTGTCATCCCAATAATATTATAAATGTGAAAGTTTGGATGGATGGATGGATGTTACTCTTTCACGCAAAAACCACTGAACCGATTGCGATGAACTTGGTATGTAGATAGCTGGAGACCTGGATTAACGCATAGGCTACTTTTTATCCCGATATTCCCACGGGATCTGGACTTACGCGGGTGAAACCGTGGGGCGCTGCTAGTAATGTATATGTTATGTTAATGTTGTTGCAGATAACTAAAGTGATTAAAATATAACTGTTAATAAAAACAATGTCTAATTTATATAAGTTTACAATAGCAGTTTTTATACTTAGACTAACCAGGCCTATGTCACTATCACACTAAATACCTACCGTCTGCTCCTATACCACACATAAGATAATAGTTACCTATACGCAATCACGGTAATAAAATCTATACAGTATTCTATCTTCAAGTTCTATCGTCAAGTTCGGTATACACTCGGTACACAACCAGTCGCGAATGCGCCGCAGTGACGATCGAACTGTGTGATGCTTTTGTAAGCAGTAAGCTTGCGATTTGTGTATTTGATTGAAATAAGTACAAGTACTTACTTAATATGACAATGGATTTTTTATACTATTTTTTATACGCAAACATTTTTCAGTCATTTTAAGAGTGTTTTTTTTTATTGAATCTACTAAAAAAAATACAACATGTATTTTTATTGAACACTTCCTATTTCATTCACAACTAACTTAAATTTTTTGAATAAAAAATATACTTATTATAATATTTACAATCACAAAATTAGAAAGAAACTCTTAAATCTACTAATAAAAAAAGACAATCACAACAAATTTCATTTTTTTTAATAAAAATATATATTATAATATTTACAATCAAGTAGAAAGAAACTCAAGTAGGTAGATGAAATTAAAATACTGTAGGCAGGCACGGGCAGCCTACGTACCCGCGCGGTAGGTAATTATTTCAAAGACAGCGCCGAGTCACAATACTGGATAGATAATATGACCGTGGCGCATGGGACACAGCTGCATCGCGCGTACACGCTTTTCTTAAAGTACAAAAAACTTAATTCCAGATCGTATTGATATAGGTATTCTTTAATTACCGTAAAATTCATAGTGAAAATTGACATGGTTCCCTCGCACATAAACAACTTTTCATTTCCAAAGTTTTAGTATACAAATATCCTACATGTGTTATATGTTTATGTAAAGAGTAATAAATAAACATCTTTCATTTTCTAAATCCTCGATTATTAAACTGCATGGTGGCAAATGTTTTAAATCTTACATTGAGGGATACAAGGGAAAATAGGATTACAAGGATCATTTGAGGAACCCTTGTTTATGTGCGGAATAAGAATGTAGATGAACTAAGAGAAAAAAGTCTGGCAGCACTATTTATGAAATTATAAAAAATGATCCTTTTAACCACCGATAAAACCATTCATTGATGGAGCTATAGCTATAAAGCCCTAAGCGCTCAGAATTCACTAATTTGATTTTAAAACGAAGTTATAGGTAGGTTTAGGCTTAACAATTTAAACGTACGTAATAACGTAAGTACGTACGTAAAGTAAATACGGCTGTAGAATCTTACCTGAACTCTGGCGAGAAGTTGTTCCTTATCCAGCCACAGTATCGAGTTCATATCACTGGTGTCTAGCACCAGGATTGGTCTGGTCTCCTTGGCTGGGCAGGTAACGGAGCCAGATACTGAAGTACCACCGCCGAATGGAATGATTACGAACTTATGTCGAGATGCGCAAGACACAATTTGTTCCACCTGGAATATTGATGATTAATTTGTTACACAGCTAGCCTTACTGTTGAGTGCTTTTTATTTCTACAACTAAGTATGCAAATGCTAAGCTCGGATCTACCTGATAGTAAGCGGTGACGGTTTTTCTTCAAATATTAGATCTGCTGACCTGTGCTCAAAGCGTCGTTCTTTGAATTTGGATAGAGCTATTTTATCCCTAAATTGTCCTAAGCATTTCACTTAGAGAGTCATCTATGTTTATTAGAATTTCCTAAATAGTAGATACAGCAAAGCTGTAATTTTCAAAGTGACTACTATTATTATTATTTTATTTTAAGTGCCTATTGCTACCTCGACCATTTCTGGTCTTTTGTACCGCAATTTTGCTTTAAAGTTCACTGCTTATACTTTCCAGATCCTATCAGCAGTGATTATTTGTATTGCCTGCGGTTGCATGATGTGCAACCTTAGGTTAATACTTCAGTGCCGCATTAGTAGGCCACTCTTGACAGAATCTGCATATTGTATTCTCGTCGAACTACCATTACTAAAGTAAGTAACATTTTCTTATTTTGGTGAGAGACCCCAAAACTCCGCGTCAAAGGTTACCAAACGAGAGTCGTGGGGACTTACATTGCACACATTGACCTTTAGATACACAAGTCTGGAATTGTTGTCCGTTGATGGTACTTCACAGAAACAGGACTTTTTCTCCATTCTTTAGCTAGTTAACATTAGATGTATAATAATAGATACTTATTTATTATAATGACTTACTATGTAGTAAAACAATTGTTTTGTATAAGTTATGATTGTTATATTATGAGTTATAGTCATTTAGATAATTAATAAATCAGCCAATAACTACAGTTCACTGTTTGTCGGGCGCACCATAGATACGCTAAGAAAAATATATTAACAAATATACTCCTGAAACAGTCCAGTTGAAGTATGTTTACAATATTAACCTTGTATAAGTGTGACAGCGAATTCATAATACTAATCCTGTCCAACTAACCATCTGAGTACATTGATTAACACTTTTTGAAACGGGGTTGTCAAGGCCTCACGCTGCGAACTTATAAATGTGATGTGCTAATGAGGTGTTCAAAAATTTATCTACTGGTACATGCGAAAGCAAACATATGCTTATTGACACACGATTGAAGCGCCTTATACGAGTGTGTAAATTACGTTTAGTAGTTACCACATGTGCAAGAAAATGAAATGCAAAGAAATAGACAAAACAAGAAGAGGAGCAAGAGCTAGGAATATGAAAACGTTCTTCACTTACTTCTTACTACATATATTGAAACTAATGATCACATAAAGGAGTAGGTTGATTTGTAGGTTTACAGTATTAAAAATTTACCTGTTCATGGCTCTCCGGCCATATCACCGCATCCGGAATCCTTGGGAAAGTATTACTTCGCAACTGAGACATGTCTTTTAACGTCTGTCCGTGAGCCCTAATCAGTCTATCCATCCCGTCCACGCTCACCAATGCAATTTTTTCTAACTCCGACTGAATGTTCTTTGGTAGCCGACTGTCGGGAAACTTGGTAGGCATCTCGGGAATCTTTGGCTTCCGGGTAGGATCGATACCCAACTTGTCAATAGCCCATTGCGCTAGGAATGGAAGAGACTGACCGCCGATGGAGTATCTGTAATAGATAATGTGAAAAAATTTAAATGTGCTGCATCCTTTAAGTAACTGTCACGTACTAAAAAAGTATAGTAGTGAGGTCGAAGATGTTTCTTAGAATTTTTTTTATCTCAAAGATCAAGCGTGTTACCAGAACTGACAGTCCCAGTTACGATGAGATACTGATTTGACTTGACAGTCATCTACCCTACTATGGGCGACCATTCTACTAGGTGAATAGATTTAGTTCGGAGCGGATTTAGTGGCTCAGTGGCCCTTTGTCAGACCTGTGATAATTGGGTTCATTTTCCGATCGTAGGGTATAACTGACTCTAAGAGATATTTTGTTGTTTGTTTTATATCGGTGGTATATACCTTGCTAATTTTTATATTCTGTACATATGCGCATGTTAATCAATTCGCTGAATTTCATGATACAACTGTGAACAAGGTGTTGTGTGTCAAAATTGGACAGTACAACTGGATAATTTTTATTTGAAAAATAAATGGGACCAACTTCGAAGTATGCTATGAAAAAAGGATTATCGAAATCGGACTACCCTGTAAAAAGTTATGCGCGGTCATGGTCAGAGGTATGTACATAAAAATATAAATAATGTACGGGTTGACTTGAGAACCTTCTCCGGTTTTAACCGACGAAACAACGGAGTAAGGAGGTTCTCAAGTCAATCCGTATTTTTTTTTCGTCCGTTAACAAGCGCCGTCCAGTTCCACGAAGGCCTACTGCATTTGAAGGAGTTCAGGCATTTTGAAAACTTAAGTATTCAGATATTGAAATAAAACAATTTTTCACGGATTCTATCGCGATTTATTTGGTGTTATTTTACTATCTATACTGATCCCGACGTTTCAGATGCTTTTCAGCAGCCATGGTCACGGGTAGACTAAGATGGTGGTCGTCTCATGTATCGAAGTGCAAAGTTATCTCAAAGTACCCGAAGTTTGTTGATTGTTGGTGTTACTATTTACGCAGAATGAGCTCAAAGTGTCTTGAAGCCTTGCTGTGTTTTGTATTTTCTTGGGTTTGAGTAAGACTTCATCGAGCGTTGGTGTTTTATGTCAGCAATGTGTGAACACGTGCAACAAGGGACCAACCATTACCTGCGTTTCGATAAACCACAGGTACTCGCGAAAGAACACCGATTCCTATCAAGGATGCTCCGTGAGGCTATTGAAATTAAAAAACACCCTAATTTTAATAGAGAAGATGGTTGGAACGTACCACCAGCTTGGGATCCGGTTATTCACTTACTCAAACCCAAGAAAATACAAAACACAGCAAGGCTTCAAGACACTTTGAGCTCAGTCTGCGTAAATAGTAACACCAACAATCAACAAACTTCGGGTACTTTGAGATAACTTTGCACTTCGATACATGAGACGACCACCATCTTAGTCTACCCGTGACCATGGCTGCTGAAAAGCAACTGAAACGTCGGGATCAGTATAGATAGTAAAATAACACCAAATAAATCGCGATAGAATCCGTGAAAAATAGTTTTATTTCAATGTGTAACATTCGCGTAAACTTTCGACAATATTCAGATATTCTTACGATAGGTATTTTATTTCACCGGTAGTTATAGTCTTTTAATTGTATGCAAATTAATTTGGAGAGAACTGAAGCGTCGTGCCCCTCGCTCTTAAAATTTTCAGTTAATTTGCATAATACCGTCACTGACGATCGAACTTGAACTATTGCCCGGCATTAATCGTTGAATCTGAAATCTGAAACTAATCGTTGTAACACCAGACTTTCATTGTCTATAACAGGTAAGTATGTCTATGTGAAATTTATACGCTTTAAATCGTCTCCTCGTCAACTGTTACTGCTATCCACCACATCGAGTGTGTTCGATCTGCAGATACAACTACAATAATTGCGCGGAAATCAGCAAAAATAACGGTAGTAATTTAATTCTTTTTTCAAATAATTTAATTTAATACTCTGTTTGCTTGCCAAGGGTGTTGTGTCTGGTAATCTGTGTGACAGGGTTTCCTGGTGCCGATGCCAGTTTCCCACGGTCACAACCCACAAGGGTCATTTTAGAATATGTATTAATGTTAATAACCATAGCTTCAAGATACCTTTGTGGAAGAGGAAATTAATAATTTATTATTTGTGTATGTTAGAAATTGTTCTCCGTGAGTATTTTCTTTCTTTAAATGATTCAGACCTAGCGATACAGGGATTATAAAAACCACGCCCTAAGGTAGACCGGCAGATAATATCTTGACAATTTTTTTGTATAAGTGTAATTAATATGAAAATATGTAAAAGTTTGAACGTTATGACCTTGTTAAATTTCGAGGCCTCGGTCTCAGTCCTCCATTCCTTTTGTTTTCCTTTTATTACGCTTAACGTGTGAAAGATTTATTTTTATTCCCTGAATTATGAAATAAGGTGACCACAATATCATTTAGATTGCAGCAAAGATTAGTAAATGTTTTGTTATAGGTTTTAACAAACGTAGCATTTGAAATTGCTATTAATTGATAGCAAAGTCCAACATTTATTTGTAATGACCAATACTATCAGTAAAAGGTGGAGGAACAAATTCAATTACTCCGATAAGTTCGTACACCTTTGATTTTATTCAAAGTGTGTGCGGTAGATCCTGTAGTACCGTTGCAATGCAATGCTCATCAATACCGTTTATGCAATGAGAAAATTTAATTCGTAGTTGACGCTAGAACCACAAGTAAGACAAGTTCGGTATCCATTAAGGTTTGTAGCTTCTATCGTAATTCTTATCAGTTACAAATAACACAAATTTGTTGCACAATTTTTTTCACTAAGAGGTACAATTTTGAGTTTGTCTTATCTTTTATACGTTAAGCGTAATAAAAGGAAAACAAAAGAAGAAGACTGAGGGCCTGAAATTTAACAAGGTCATAACGTTAAAAAAAACAAGAAGTGGTGACCTGTTCTTGCTTTCTCAAATTTTCACAGTTTATTTAGTAGCATATAAGATTTCAAACAGTAGCTGTAAGGTAATGGTTTCATTTTATTTGCGTAATAAACTTTTACGTGTATGAGAATTGAAGGCCCATTTTGAACGAAGATATACAAAGTACGACAGCGTTTTGCGATATCTTGTTTTCACAAATTTTGTTTGGCCTTAGCTTAGATTTTGGCGCAAACAATTTTTCTGTAGTGTCCATAGTTTATGCGGTACAGGTGGGCCCTCAATCCTCTATGTCAGAACTGATGGCCCAACTTTACAGTCCATAACTCGCTTTTTTGACTTTCACAAATTCTGATTCTAACTTTCACAATTCTTTGGGAATATTCACTAAATCCTAAGCACAATTTTCAAAGAATTTTAATAAAGTGGCGCTCGCACCGCAGACCCTTCTCGTGTCAAATGATGTCCGTCGCTCCATATCGATGTAATATTTTTCAGTTCCGATGCAGAAATTGTAATGGTTTTGTAAAAACGCTATTACGCACTGTTATAGGAATTCTGATTGACAGTTAATTTTCTATTTAATCAAAATTTAAAGAAAATTCTTTATTCAAATGTACACCATTCATTAAAAATAATCAATAACGGTCCAGAAAAGTTAAAATAATAATCCTCCATTGCGGCGATACTCTAAAACGTACTTGATCCCTAGACACTTTTGATGTGTGTATATGTGTATATGTACATACCAGTTAATGTGGAACTTTGAACTTTTTGAGGTACCTATGGTTTAGTACTTTCAGTTTTATCTACATTTGCGATGATCCATCGATGATGAAAGAAATGCTACAATTTCTTTTGTAGGAGAAAGAGTTTTTCAGCACCCACACTATTACCACATAATATAATGCCGTAGTTTAGCCCTTTAGTCCCTAGTGGTTCATTTGGAAAAGAAGAGTTACGGATTGGCTCGGTGGAGGTATGTAGTATCCTCAAAATGAATCCAAACGCTCGCATCTGCTAGGACCATGTTCAAAGTGGTTTTTTTCCTCAAACTTCCAAAGGTCCTAGTTCTAATAGGATGCCAATCACGTTTATTGGGGGATGGACCAAATGGAGGTCTGTATAAGATCATTCCGAAAGAATTCAGAAGTGGCAAATCCGTCCGTGCTTTTTCCTTTTCTCAACTATACCCTCTATTAATAAGATGGACAGGACAGGAATAGCAACAAAGTGACTTGAACCACCTACCACCACTACCAATCAGCATCCCGGCGGCAAACGAAAAAGCAGCAGTTCGGCAGTAGTCACATAATTAGAGATGTCCTGATGATGACTACTTGATTTCAATGATTCCAAAACAATGGCAAAAAATATTTGATGACGGGAGCAAAAGAACATCATAAATAATGGTTTTGGTATGATTATGACTTCAGGCCATTCAAGTACAGTATAACCTCTGTACGTCGAACTTCATGGGACACGCCAAAAAAATTCGAGTCATAGAGGTTTCGACTTAGGCGGTTTTTGTAAGGAAACATTCTATTTGTAGAGGTTTAAATTCAATTTAAAAAATCTTGAGTTTTTAGAGGTAAAATAAATAAAAAATCTCGTTACTGAGATGATAAACATTTTAATTCGCAAGTTAAAAGTTACGTAGCATATGTACTTCACATAAAAAATCATGTCATAATCTACTTAATTTCAAAACATACGGCTAACACGGATGTTCTCTATATCTTGCATTATCTAATTCTAAGGATAAGAAGCAGAACATTATTTACTTTCGAGTTACTGCTTTTATTCTATAAAATTCCGTAAAGTATTAAATTATGTTGTTGCTTCTTTAATGAAAACCCATGGAGTGCAAGTAAACAGAAATCAATAACAATAATAATTACTCAAAATGAAACATGACACCTTGTAAACAAACACGTGTTAACGTCAGCCATACATAGCTTTAAAAATTTTTAAAATAATAAATATAAAAAAGGTTGTGACGCAGAACGTCACTTTCGCAAAATGTCACCGTAAAAAAATTGGTCACTTTCGCACAATGTCATTTTTGTAAAAGGTCACTTTCACATAATGTCACTTTCGCATAAAGTCACTTTCGCAAAACGTCACTTTCTCATAAAGTCACTTTCGCAAAATATCACTTTCGCATATGATCACTTTTTCAAATAGTCACTTTCGCAGAATGTCATTCACACTAAAAGAGACCATAAACCTAGTATACCAGCGTAATAGACGAACACTGTGTGCGAGTTAGAAAAACTTAGGAGAAGAGACAATAAACTAAACCGGGCAAACTGTTTTTAAAAAAAATTGTCCTCTAATAAAACCGTTTTAATTTTGGTGTTTTTGTCGTAATCCTTCTACATTTTAACGAATAAATACATATAAAAATAATAATGGTGTCATGTTGTTTTAGATTCTGGTGTAATATATGGCAAAAATCCAAATTGAAAAATATTTTACAGGTAAATACTAAAAGTTTAATACAACTTTCAAATTGTTCATTTTCTTAGAATATATACACACAATTATTTTGTATTACAATTAATAAATGCAGTAAACATGTTATTTTTAGGATACTGTGCTATTCGTTCGTTTATTACGCTGGTATACTAGGTTTATGGTCTCTTTTAGTGTGAATGACATTCTGCGAAAGTGACATTATGCGAAAGTGACCTTTTGCGAAAGTGACATTGTGCGAAAGTGACCTTTTGCGAAAATGACATTGTGCGAAAGTAACCAATTTTTTTACGGTGACATTTTGCGAAAGTGACGTTCTGCGTTAACCGTAAAAAATACTGTTTATTCATTACATATTATAAAACAAAGTCCCCCGCCATCTGTCTGTCTGATCGCGATAAACTGCATAAGTACCGAATGGATTTTCATACAGTTATCACGTACGGATAGAGTGATTCATGAGGAAGATTTAGGTGTATAATTTATTAGGGGTTTGTATAAATTTGCTGAAATATAACGACGATTGTTGAAGATGTCGGAAAAAAATCATGATGACTGTAAGCTTTACTGGCGTTCGCCGCGTAAACCAATAGACTTGTATGAAAACAATGTATTACGGAGTTATACATAATAATAGCTATTACAATATAGGAAAGCTCTTCTAAAATTTACACATAATAACGAAAAAATGTAGACATAATATGCTCTGCTACGCGTGCGAAGCCGGGGCGGGTTGCTAGTATAATATAATAGTTTTAAAATGCAAATAGGTATATGTAGATTGAAGTTGCAAATTATGTGATATGAAAATTCTATTACACTTAAGTAATTAAAATAGTGACAATAACATTATAATAAAATTATTTACTTACATTTTGTTATTAATGGAATCGGTAGAATAAGTAAATGTTTAATATTAGTCATGTTATAGGGTTCTTGATTATAGAAACCCCTCGCAGTGCACCCTTTTTTTTGTTCTTGTGAAAACCCCCACGGCTCATCGCCTCACCGGAACTAAGGATGAAGTGGTATGTCGGAATCGAACTGCCTAAAACTACACGGTGTCACACTTGCAACTCTTGCAACTTGAAAGGGACCCGGGTATACCCTTAGAAGGAAGCCTCCGGGAAACTCGCAGTGCACCCTGGGCAACGTGCTCGGTGGTTCCGGCTAATGTTCTGCCAAAGCAGCCGCTTTGTTTTTCATAAATATGTCCCTCGATTAAGTAAAAAATAAAAAGTTAATACTATTGTGTTAACTAATTGGTTGATATCTTTTAGCGTAACAAAGGATAATTAGGTTATGTTTGAACACGAGATGGAGGTCTTATAAGCCTCAGAGACTTGTTTGACGCAATCCTGTTGACAGGGAGGGTAATTTAGGGATGTTACGGACGTGAGTTTACTGGAACCGGAGTCGGAATCGGAGGTACAAAATCAATCGGAAGTTCCGATCTTTAAGAACCGAATTCGAAGATTCGTAACATCCCTAGAGGGTATGCATAAAGTTGGTGCTTTTAAGAAAGCCAGGACGTCTTACTAACTTAGTCAAGGTCAAGACTAAATTGTAGGCATTTTCTTAGCCGGTTATTGATATTTATAGAACCCAACATTGTTGTAGTTAGTTACTTTTTTGTACCAGCTAGGGTTTTCGCGTTCCGACTTTTTTTAATACCCGGGTATAGGGTATTATTTTTCACATACCCGGGTACGCCTGGGAACCCGGGTATTTGCAATTTTTGCAGAAAAAGAGACAATTTTCTTATAATCATGTTTTATTTTATTACGAAAGAGTGAAGTATGTCAATAAGTCTCCTTAACTTATAGTTCAATCAGTCACACAGTTAAACAGTCAACATCAATTTTTTTTAATAAAACACTTGTTGAAGAGGTTTTATAGGATAATATTTTTGGGCATATTGAACAATGTACCGATTCTCTGATGTGATGATGATGACGATGAATGTTCTTCTGATTTTAATATTTCCTTAAATTCAAATTCAAATTTATTTATTTGCAGAAAAGTCGGTACAGAAAGATCTTATATGTTTAAATATTCTAACACATGCGACTTTAGTCAATCCTATTGACATGCAAATTATCATTATAATTATTGATACAAATAATCATATAATATACAATTGAATCATGTTCAATATGTCTATACTAATATTAATTATGTCAAAAATTTAATACCATTAAATGATGTCGAGCTTTAATTTATTTTAATAATTTTTAGTTGTATTCATACATGATTTTAATTGTATTCGTGGAATATATTCATAATTTATTTCAAACAACAGAACAATAGAGGATATAATACAATATATACAAATTCAGTTGCTAATTTAACCAATAATTCATAATTTTTTTTACATATGGTAAATATTGTTTATGCACTTATCATTTGCACTCAAAGAATTCCTTGACACTGTAAAAACAGTAGGTGTTGATACTGTAAAAATTTCACTAAAAGCCATTCCGTTAGTTTTTTTTTTAAAACGTAACAGAGGCAACCTTCGGGTTTCACCTCGGAATGAAAGATAATAAGCTGTAAATTGGTATAAACCTTTGTTTTGTCGTCGTATTGAAGGTCAAAGGTCATAAAAATTGGTTTTTCACGAATATTTCGCTTTCTATTGCTTAAATGAGATTTGCACCTATCATAAAAGTTGTTGAGTATAAAATTCTCTACAACTTTTGTTTGGACTTTTTTTTCATACGATCAACCGTTTTTGCGGTAGACCGCGAAGAGTGCGCCGCGTACAGTCATATATGGCCTTTTTTTTTTTTTGTACGTGTGGAAACCCCCTCGGGCCGTCACCCCACCGGGGTTTTCGGTGGGGCGGTGTGTCGGAATCGAACCGACTAAAACCACACGGTGTGCCGTACTGCGCCTTAAGTAAGAGGGATCCGGGAACAGCTTTATTACGACATCCGGAACCCTCCTAGCAGTCATATATGGCCTAATGCAAGGTCAAGCGTGTAGTACGTTGTATAAAGTTAATTATTTACTTGGCCTAATGCAAGGTCAAGCGTGTAGTACGTTGTATAAAGTTAATTATTTACTAAAAAGTTATAATTATTAAACAATGTCCATTATTTATGTACTATTCATTAATTATTTATATTTAAGAACGTTATTGCCTCCAGCACCAGCCGAACTACTAAATATAATATTTTGCAATTGCAAAAACGGTTGTGGTTCCCGCTGTGGATGCAGAAAATCAGGGCTACTATGTTCTTTAGCTTGTGGCCAGTGCAATGGACAAACTTGCCTCAACGCTTCACTATATCCAAGTAATCCCGATGAAGAAAGCGCATACGATCCTGAATTATAATTCAATATCTTAAGACGCGGACACGATAGCACTTGTGACTTTTGAGACAACATTTAGAACGACAAAACAAAGGTTTATACCAATTTACAGCTTATTATCTTTCATTCCGAGGTTGACCCCTTTTTTTTTACCTAATATGACTGGGCTATGAGTTATTTTGATAATGCTTAGTTCTACATATAGGTACCAAGAACTTTGTTTTATCTCTGGATATGTGATTTTTATAATCTTTTACTTTTCCGAATAATTCAGGATGTTTTCTTACAGACATACCTACTTTCAATATATAAAGCGATGTTAGGCTTAGTATTTTAAGACTTTTGAATCCTGGCCTACAAGAGTCTAATGGTTCGATGTTGGCAATAGCCCGTTTGCACTTTTTTTGACAAATAAATACTTTATCTACATCGGTTGAGTTACCCCATAAAAGTAAACCATATCGCAATGTGGACTGGACATGCCCATAATACGCAGTCATTGCTGCCTTTTCATTGACTGTTTTGCGTAGCTTCCTTAATGCGAAGACAAAGCGATTAATTTTGGTACAAACGTTTTGTATATGCGATTTCCAATTACAATACCTGTCCAATGTTATGCCCAGAAATTTAGTTTCTGGAGAATTTTCTATCTTTATATTTTGATAGGTTATACTAATGTTCGGGTTATTTGTTTTATAATTTTCGAATTGTACAATTTTGGTTTTTGAAATATTTACCGATAAATTATTTTTACTTAACCAGTCTGTCACAGTAATTATTACTTTATGTAGCTGATCCCTGTAATCAGTTAATTTGTCATTTGGTAGACCACTACAACTGATATGTCGTCGGCGAATAGTGTACAGTGATATTTTGTAACTTTCGGGATATCGTTAATGTATAGCAGAAAGAGAAGGGGGCCCAGTACACTGCCCTAAGGAACGCCTGATTTATTGACATCATACCGACCCGATCTAAATGTTGTCAATGAATGTTTTTATCAGTGCCCTCTATCTCTACACATTGGGTTCAATTACTAAGGTAACTTATCCATTCTAGAGCTTTACCTCGGAGGCCGTATCGTTCACATTTATTAACAAGGATATTGTGGTCCACAAAGTCAAATGCCCGACTCATATCAAAAAATATTGCTGAGACTCGTGTTTTTTTTGTCAATATTTTCTGTAATATCTTTAACTAGATTGTATGCTGCCAGCGTGGCTGATTTATTACTTTGAAAACCATTTTGTTCATGAGCTATAATGTTAAACTTGTTTAAGAATTCAGTAATGCGCAAGTACATAGCTCTTTCGAAAATTTTTAGAATACTGGTAGTAAGGTTATTGGTTCTGAAACAGGTCTATCCATTTTGCCTACGAAAAGTAAACCATCGTTTAGTAAAATTTTATAGGTTATCTACTAGATACATTTTTTTTATTTTGTATTAATAATATTTAATTCAATTACTCACCGTTCACACACCAATATTTTCAACATTCCTATGAAAATAATAGAAATAAAACTTTTTAATCAAAACTCCAACGAAATAAAAACAAAACACGGCGACATAACCAAACCTAACCTCAAATTTACGGCAATTTTCTAAGAAAAAAACTAAAAACGGGTACTAAAAATACCATATACCCGGATCCGGGTACCCGGGTAGAAAACCCTAGCACAGATAAGATAATAGTTACTCCATAATACCAGCTATAATATATGTATAACTAGCACCGCCCCGCGGTTTCACCCGCGTAAGTCCCGAATCCGTGAGAATATCGGAATAAAAAGGCTATGCGTTAATCCAGGTTTCCAGCTATCTACATACCAAGTTTCATCGCAATCGGTTCAGTGGTTTTTGCGTAAAGGGTAACATCCATCCATCCATCCATCCATCCAAACTTTCACATTTATAATATTAGTGGGATAATACCCTTTGTTTTGTAGCACCTTTTGTTGTTGTAGGGAATCTTTCTTAAGAGTTGGCATTTGGAGATATGTATTGTGAGACCTAGAGTGAACGGCTCAGTCATCAGAGTTTATTTTGAAAATATCTGTACTTGAGGAGCTTGCTGATCACGACAGTTCACATGAGCTTTATCGTAGCTCGTGTTTTCGACTGAATCACAACTGTCTACCTGTTTTCTATTTATCTTGTCTTTTCATTTTTATGTTCATCCTAGGAAATACTTCTACCTAAGTGCATCGGTGGGTCATAGTCAGAAAAGGTGTACATTTTAAAGTAATGTATCTGATATGTAACGAAATTGAGCATCAGTGTTATGATACTGACATCATTAAACAAAGTACAAGCACAGAATACATAATAGTACAGGCACAGATAACATAATACTATCACAGTACTAGTAGTAACTTATACAAAACAGAGAAAAACAAAAAAAAACCTAACCTAACTTTATTTGAGATTTGTAATATGTAATTTTTAAATATGAATTTGGTAACGTTTTTGTTGATTTGTTATCTCTCAATCTCCTTCGATCTAAGAAAAAAGACGTGTGAATATTCATTAAACATTTTCAGGTCAAGTGCGCGCACTTTAGTTAATAATGACTCACTAGGTATAAATTATAGGAGTTAGGAATATAAAAGACTTCTCTGAGATAAATAAATAAATATTAAAATAAAAACAAGAATAGAAATCTTGTTGGTTATGTTCCTGTAAGCATTTAATTATATGAAATCGAAATTCGTTCACTTGACCTTCTTCTCCCTTGACCACTTCTTAAATAATTAAATAAAATACGCATGAGGGACAATTAAGCGTAATTATGCTTATATTTTTTTTGGTTATATATATAGGTACGTCATTGTACTGAGCAGAAAAGGATAAATGTAGATTTGTTTGGCAAGTGAAAAAAGAACAGATCCTATTTTGACCTTTGTTGAAGTCGTTTAAAAAGTTCGAATTGGTATCGTCAATATATATCACTACATATTATAAAACAAAGTCCCCCGCCGCGTCTGTCTGTCTGTCTGTTCGCGATAAACGGAAAAACTACTGAACGGATTTTCATGCGGTTTTCACCAATGGACAGAGTGATTCAAGAGGAAGGTTTATATGTAGTATACATGCATATTATTATAGAGAAAAGTCGAGAAATTCAAAGATTTGTAATGTCATGTCGTAACAAACATATTTTTGTGCGCTTACATTGCAAACGCTGACTAAACCTTACGAGATAGATCAAATTAATGTACTACGGAATTGTATATCTTAAAAAGATCAATAAAAAAGTCCGCGATGGTATATGTTTATCTGCTAAGGATAACCCACAGTAACCATTTTTATCTTTTACATATTACAAAAAATTATGGGTTATTTATCGAACTATTTTAAACAATACAGTATTATTTCTTATCCAATTAAATACATTAGGCACGTTGTGCATTTTATGTAGATCAAAATTGCCCTTTACAGCATATAATAAAAATGAGTATCTTAGAAGATATCAGAGTTTGAAAAAGCGGAGGCAGAGCGGTTGGCGAGCCGAACCGATTTTGATAATTCTTTTTTGTTAGATGGGGTACCTCAAGGGTGGTCCCATATCAAGGAAGTCAGGATCTGATAATGGGATCCTGATAAAATTGAGAGAAATCATCGAAAATTGTAGGAACGAATATTCTATTTACTTTTCATAACTTTAAGAGGTTTTTGCGTTTAGAATCATCATCATATCATGTAGCTGAGCTAATGATGAAAAAAAAATAATATTATAAAAATCTTCATTACATATTATAAAACAAATTCCCCCGCCGCGTCTGTCTGTCTGTTCGCGATAAACTGAAAAACTACTAAACGGGTTTTCATGCGGATTTCAATAATAGACAGAGTGATTGATGAGGAAGGTTTAGGTGTATAATTTGTTAAGATTTTGTGTAAATTAATTAAAATATGTTGATGATTGTTGAAGATGTATCTGCTACCTGTGCGAAGCCGGGGCGGGTTGCTAGTTACCACAAAACCACGAGATTAATTCCAACAAAATATCTAAGATCCAGCTAAACAAAGTAAATATTGTTTTACGGTAAAAGCAAACAACATTGTAGCGTGTTTGTAGTCATTGGTTGTGAATGACAAACATGCAAACACGGGAATATTTATCTACGCATTAGGTGGGTCGTAGCCTCACCATCGCCTTCTTTCACAATGTGGCATTTGATATCAAGGAGTACATCATAAGCATAATACACAATGAGCAACATTGACACATACTAATATAGAAACAATAAATGTCGGCTTAAACTCCTAACGATAATTACTAGGTAATTAATAATATACATAGAACTCAAGGAGAAGAACTTTACTTTAGGTGTTTCGATTTCATTTTTGTGAAGCACAGTGTATTTTAGAGAGACTGGCTGGCCTGGCCTGGCCTGGCCTGTTGGTCTAGTGGTTAGTAACCCTGACCGCTATTCTTATAGGTCGTGGGGTCGATTCCCACCTGAGTCTGGGTGTTCTTTGTGTCCGTTGTTTCTATGTTTGTAAAGTCCCCCGCGACACAGGAGTAATTCCTAATGCGGGAGTTGTCTTTAAAAAAAGAAAAACATCATAGTTGACTTCTGGTAAAGAGAGATAGCAGCCACGGGAGGATATTTATTTAACTACGAATAAGGTAAATCTTCCGTAGCAGATGTTAATTAGGATAGTGTACATGTAAATCCTCCTTTTTTCAGCGATAGGCGGCAAACGAGCAGAAGCAAACGGATCACCTGATGGTAAACGACTACCCCGGCCATGGGCACCTGCAATTCAAGAGTCACAAGTGCGTTGCCGGCCTTTAAGGTGGGAGTAGAGGAAGGGGGGAAGAGGGAGAGTGGGCGAGAGGGGGAGAAGGAGGAAGACGGAAGCGTTAGGGCCTCCGGTAAACTCATTATTGCTTCACTGTTTTCTGTGAGGCCATGGTATCATTCCCTCCCACAAGCGAACTCATACAGTTAATGTGTGATAATTTGCACTTATCACGGTGTAAATCCAGCAATAGAAAATGTTTCTTAGAGCAAGAGTTCTACAAAACAAATATAAAAAAATGAAGCTTTATTCATAGCGGTCACAATTACTACAAATATATCCATTAGTGAAGGTATGTTGTCACTGCTTAGTTGACACTGTCGTGTTATATTTGTTGAAACAGTGCGATGCTGTAATAACTTAGTAAGTAGGTTCCTAGATATAGCTACTGCATATAACTAAAATATATCGTACCTACTTTATACGATCGAGAACAGGGATTCCCAAAGTGGTCGATATCGATCCCTTGGGGTCGAAAGCCGTTTCCTTGGGGTCGACAAACGAAAACTGATTTTGGGGGTCAACGAGGTCTAAAAATAGACTCCTATTAATTAACAAAAGTTCTTATTTGAAACTTTCAAGATACTGTATAAGTTGTGTTACGTGTACCAACTTGTTATAAGAACGACTAATATTTTAGTAGGAAGTATCAGTTGTACTTTTAGAAAACTCAACAAGTCAATAAGCGTGGACAAGTTCGTGCAAGATAATGTGTTCGAGCGTACAAGTCTTTCAGGCATGTTTTGACTTGCTCTGCATTTGACGCATATACACGATTCAACACGAACGAAATCATGATCAAGTTCAAGTCTAAACATGCTCCTGATATTTTACTATATACTAAGCTTTCACTTAGGTTGAAAGTTCATTTGCGTTTTAAAATTCGTTGGAGCTTGAATGATAATACACTCATCTACTAATTTATTTCAAGATGATTACAAAGTGATTACATAGCTAAATAAAGTGAATAAAGATAAAGTGATTAAAAAAGAATTTACAAAATGCTTAGTTACCTACGCGCGGCAACACAGTATCTTGCATTGTGGAATATTACTGAAAAATACTTTATCGCTTTTCCATCATCATACCTAGTCCAAAAAGGCTTCAGTGTGGTTACAAACATTTTGCCAAAACAAAGAAACCGTTTGAAAATCAACGAACGAGGAGATTTAAGGCTGCAACTCACCAATATTGAACCGGATTTAGCTAGATTGGTAGAAAGTCACCAGGTTCATCCATCACACTGAATATTTAGTATTTTTATATTTACTTTGCGATTTTAATGTTCTTTTTAAATAATTACCCTACTGAAGTATTTTTTACGTAACTTGTATTAATAATAATTAATTCTACTTGACATTTACTGAATTTTATTCTATTTATTTTGTTAAATTATGATGACAAAATGATGTCAAGTTTACTCACTTAACCAACCGCAAAGTTCTTAAATTGGTAAGTATTTTGTATCAATAGGAAAAAACTAGAGATAGGATTTTTAAGTAATTTGGCTATGGGGGTATGAGGTAACAGCTCATTTTGGAAAAGGGGTCTCTTGCCCAAAATAGTTTGGGAATCCCTGATCTAGAATTGCCTCATAGCCTGGAGACTTATGCGATTATGTACACATACAAATGTTACTCGGTGATTCTTAAAACAAAAAGTTTCTTACTGGCTACTTAAAAGAACAAAAGTCTAGTAAGTTATCACATTCTGTTAAACTACCTTAGTAGTAAAAATACGAAAAATATTATAATCTCAACCTCTAATCATAAAATAAAAAAACCCGTGAGGTGTCTTTGGGACACCCAGTTGAAATGAAGTTAATATAATAGTATTTAATGGATTGCATAAATTGTATCATAAATCTTTAAAAAAAGTTAAACCGACTTCAAAAAGCACTAAATAAGGGCACTGAAAAGCGAAAAATAAATCGATTAAATACTTATTTGAAACGACTACATAAATGTGGCGCATTTTAATATAATAGGTGACATTATAAAGGCACTAGGTACCTACTGGTCTGTTTGAAGTCGGTGCCAAGCCCGAAACGCAATAAGTAGGTAGATATATAAAAAGCTCAATAAAGAACGGACTAAAGTAACATATATTTTATGGGATAAAGGAAAAAACGAACAGACGGGTCAGTTGACGGGTAAGTGACTACCGCCGGCCATGGGCACCTGCAACTCGAGGCCTTTAAGGTGGAAGTAGGGGAAGGGAGGTAAGAGGGGGAGATGGAAGGGTTAGGGCTAAGGGCCTCCAGTAATCTCACTCACTCGGCGAAACAACACAAGCATTGCTTTACTGCCGGTTTCTTATGACCCCGTGCAAGCATTGAGCAAGCAAAGCAAATAATAATAATAAACCTTAAGTATTGAGCTTATTTATATAAACTATCAAATTTTATATAAACTTATTTTAAGTCGGCGCCAAATAATAAAATGATTAATTACCTACATATAGCCGTGTCCAATTCTACGTAGGTACATATAAAATTAAGATAATTAATCAGTTTGTTGTTTGACACAAAGAACACCCAGCCTCGGGATAACTATTTGTGGATCACACAAATTTTTGTCCCGTGTGATATTTGAACCCACAACACTCGGCGCGGCGTAGTGGCGAGGTGACCACTTAAACCATTGCACCATCCGTGCACTCATTCTTATCAGTCGTCACTTCTATGGCCTGCCGAACTTAGCATGATCCTCAAAGTTAAAATTGCCGTGATTGAATTAAATATACCATCATCGTTCTATCGTCCTTCGAGATTTACGGACAAGTTTCTCTCTGTGCACTACCCATTAGTACCCATTTACTCGAAATATTTTTGTTTAGTTAAGCCATGCTTAAAGTTATACAAAAAATAACTAGCTGACCAGACAGACGTTGTCTTGTCTTAACTATGAATATTGAATTCGAATTGGTATAATTAATAAAAAAAAAATTCTACCGGGTCCAATTGTAAATCTAAACCATTCTCGAATCCACCTAAAGACACACAAAAAAATTCATTAAATCTTTCCATCCGTTTAGGAGTTCAGTAACATAAACATGCACAGAAGAAATTTATTTATAAAGATTACACGAATGTCATAACGAGAGAAGCCCACGATTTCTGCCTCTCTCTTATGTAGCGCCCTACGTATAGTATCTGATAGTGTATACCCATGTTTATTCATCACCTGGCCAGAAAACAAACATTCCAGTAGAAATCTATCTTAGAGTTATTTACTTTTTACTACAACAAAGTACAAGCCATTTAACCCACATGCAAAAGTATCTTACGATCAATATTGACAGTGACGTTATAATTGTCATTTAACAATCATTGCTATATCGGTCTCTCTTAGGTGTTATTGACTTTTAAATGCGCCTTAAGCACCCAACAAAGTTTTATTACTGTGTGCTAGACATACATACGTTATGTTGTGAATTGACGTAGATTGTAGCCTCAATACTCTATTTTCACAATAGTCTACTGACATTTGTCATTAGCATAATAGTATGCGTTCAACTTTTCAATGACATTCAGAGGATAGTTTAAATGTCTCCGAGAAAGAACATATTGGTATATGGCTCTATTTTAGACTCATACTCGGTACAATATGAATTTAGATATCGCTGGTTAGTTCAGCCAGCCTATCTCCTTCCAGAAGCACAGAAGCCTGCTGTCTTACAGGCTCCTAAGAGCGACCTCGCACCCGTGAGAATACTTGCCCGTTTTGTGGCCATTCCCACGTACTCCAATATAACGTGGGTGGCTGTTTCCTCCGCGTTGGGACAACCTCCGCATAGAGGGCTGTCTGGCTTGCCTGTCGCATTGATGGTGGATAGGTGCCGATTCAGGGCCAAAAGTAACGTAACGGTTCCTACAACTATTCGAATTTCAAATCGGTTGGGACTGACCAGTATGCAAGTTAAGCGTGGTGAGACTTCTGTCTGGACTGCCTACATGACCTAGCGACCATTGTGTGCTTCACGAATCCATTTCCATAAACAAGAGCGAAGTTGATTAAAAGGGAAGTGGCAGCAGTGTAGTTGTACCTGCCACCGATGTTATGGATCCTGCCTTGCCTGCTCATCGGCGGTGTTCAGTTCCGTCTGAATCGCAATGCCCTTGTAGAGTCGAACTTCATTTATGCCAGATTGATCTAGGTAATTTTCATGTAGTTGTGTTTGGTACCCCCTTTCGAGGATGTGTTGTTTTGGGATCCTGTCTCATGGGGCTAATTAATAATGTTACTAATTGCTATTTGTGGTTGATATTCCACTAATTGATTCCATATTTTGAAATGGGGACCCTCTCGGTTGTATCACAGACCCAGGTGGATTTGCTGCCATAGCTGCCCACTGTTTTATGTACAGGTGCTAAATCGCCGGAGAGCCACTCTAAAGGCAGCTTGTGGGAGGGAGGGAGCAATGCAATTGCTGCAGTTTGTTTTGGTCAGTGTTTAACTCAGTTTTCTGCCACGAGTGAGAAGGACTGAACGGATGGTGTCACCAAAAATGGTATCAAGGGCCGACTGGGGATTGCTGAGGAGGAAGGGAGGGTCCTTAATTTAAACATAGTATGGTTTCAGTTACTAGGCAATAAATCGATCGTCGATCATTGAGTAAAATTCGAGGTCACTTTCTTTACAGCAGACGTAACTATACATATATATTAAGAACACTTCGATATCTACGCCACATAGTTATTGAGTTCGCAATCATTGTTTTTTTGAGAGAGAAAAACAATGGTCGCGCCCCTTCTTGAGAGGTAAGTAGTTAATATAAACTTATCCCAAGTTATAAAAGTACTACTTAGCATTTTACTAAGTCTTAAAGGAGCTCATCGGCTTTGATATACTTCACATATACCACTTAACTCCACAACAACAACGTATGATAACTACAGAAATTTTGCACTCAAAGCCGTGATTAAAATAACTCCTGAACACATACATACATTAAAATATTTGTTCATTACGGATCTCTTCGGGCGCACACGTGTGCTGGAGAACGGGAAGTGCCAATTTACCGCCCGCCCACTATATCGCCGCATTTTAGACTGGACTAGTCACATCTGGACTAATTAATGACACTAGTCTATGCGTCTGACATTATTGTAAAGCTAGCGAATTAGAACAGCAATGGTTTTCTGCATCTTTCTTCTGACTACAGACAGATACAATGAAATTTGGATCACAGACCGTAGACTTTTTAATCCTTTAAACGTCGTGACATAATCTAGACAGTAAAACTTTGTCTTTTGTTATCATTATGACTATGTATGTAAATATATAAGCATCATCTTGTAGATTGGGAAATCGGTTATCCAAGTTTTGATTTTATCTCAAGATCGGTATATTGCTTTGGGTTTTGGCATTCATGTCAGTTGAATGATATGAGAATATGAAACGAGATCGTGAAGTTGCAAATTGATATTGTATATGACATGGTGACTCACATTGCAGGAGTCAATCTGGTCTAGTTACGTATTTTTCCATTTATGGCGCTTAACTTTTGGATGCCTGGTAACTTTCGGTATCACGCGGGATGGTAACAAACTTTTCAGTTTTTTTTGTGAACTAATAGAGAACAAGATTTTTTTACAGGCAATGCCAAGTTGTTGTCAAGTAAGACTAAATTTGCAGCGTCGCAGATCAGGGAAAATGGGTTATAAAAACATCTTATCTCTGAACCATTTTCCTGTCTATGTCTACTAAAATTATTTGAAAGAAGAAGACATGGATGTGGTTCAATTGTACTAGTACCCAGATTTCTCGCTACAGCTACTGCAGATTATTAAAACATCCAAATGATTATTAACATACTAATGAATTGGCATACAATTATTATGATGTTAAAACTGTAAACTCGATTCAAAAGTGCACCCACTTATACGTTGCCGCCGTTGCCGGCAGCTAATCATAAATAGCGACAAGCGACTTAGCATGATACGCTGCCGTCCTGCTGCTATTGCCTGTTGACTACACAATATTATACAACTACGCTACTAGAAGCTCTACCACGAGACGTCTCTCGTTTTCGAGGGCTTCGTTTATTTATTAACTGAAAAAAAAAAGAATTATTTGGTACTTATCTTTCTAATTCTATCTAGTAAACAAAGCTCAGATCAAACGCTTAAATAACATCAAGCAAATTTATGAACGTAGTAGATTATTATATACAGCTCAGGTTTAAGTGGTTATTTATCGTACCGATATACTAATTGGCTGATTAACAACTGAGTAACAACGTTGAATTTTATAAACAGGAGAGAGATAATGAAATAAGATCATCACCAACATCATTTTGTTCTATTTCATCTTCATCAATACTTCAATATGGAATCTTATGATGAGGATGAAGTTTGTGAATACTGTAGTGAGTTCTTTACTGGGTATAATCATGTAGCATTGTCGTCGAAAGGTAGGTATCATCGCTGACAATGAAGATGTCTTAAAAATTAGTAACGACAATAAAACAATTAACAAATTGACAAGGAAAGAGACGTGAGAAGTTGTCAGTATGTTCTTTCCATCTCATATTATAGCGCTACGGGACGTCAGCCATGTCGTTTGCAATCAGCAACTTCTTCTCTCGGAATTGCTATTCTGCGAATGATAAGCCGTGTAGATTTGATCACTAATAAGGCGTACCATAAGAGGCTGCAAAAATTTTAGTCATTCTACCAGCCATGCTTTCAATTAATCATACTTATCTAATGAGGGACGAATGACGTATTCAACTGTTTATGACATCAGTTTGTAAAACCAATTTTAACGAGGTGTCGACTTGACAATTGACGAATACATGATAAAATTGTTAAGTATATTATTAAATCATTAACGAGTAAGTTTCTTTGCCTAACTAAAAAATCTTACTAGTACATTTTAGGAACAAGCTATGTTCGGTTTTTTTCCTACAATAACCACTGTTATTGTTAAAATTACGCCACCACGCTTTTTATACTCCTCAGACACTCACCTGTTGCCAGTAAAGCTTGCGTTGAACCCTTCAAGCTTGAACATGGAGTCTTTGTAGCCCCAGCCGTACCATTTTAGTAGGTCTTGCCTGAAACAATAAAATTACACTATTTTTAACCACTCTTAAAAAAAAAACGGTTGAGGTTACGTGATATCTTCGCCAATTATGAACCGATTTTAATAATCTATTTTAACATTTATACTCAAGGTTTGACACATTTAAATTTGAATAAAATGTTCTACATCTATGGATGGAAAATTAAGATCTATCATTCGAAAAGTTTTTTTAAAGATAAGTAATTAGAGCGAATTTTGAGTGTGTTGTATGTGAAGTGCTGCTCTACGGAACTACTGCTCTTATTTGAAAAATTCTTTCACAATGCTGTTGGTTGCAGATTATGGTCATCACCTATATATTTATAAATCGTCCCAGTTAGACTAATCGTGTACTCAAAAAAATATTGTAGTACTTTATAAGAATAACGAGTTGTAAAGATATGATATCATACCTATCGTCAATTAAATCGATAAAATTATAGGAAATTATTTGTCTATTTAGTGATATCGGTGACCGATATTCGATTCGTTATCTTATCGGTTATAAACACTTTTCACACGAACAACGTACATAAAAAATAAGTCTAGTTACAGCTACCGATTATATTTTAGGATTTAAAAGAGATGAGTACTATAGTCGTTGCTTAAGTTTCGATCCACACAAGAATAAAACGAAGATGAAGGGCTTGGTTCGAAATTAGTCGGGCATACCCGAAATACACACGTGACTAAAACCGTATATTCATGTATCGGTGAAACGTCCAGCTGTCAGAGCTATACCCCCCGTCGAACGCCCCTCACCCCCCGACGGGCCCCGCGCGGTGCGGAGGGGGTCAACTGTGTCGCGGATTTTTAACAAAAACCTTTGTAACAGCTAAAATATAACAGCTACAGCGAAGATAAAAATACTGACAAATAGCTAGACTCTTATAGATGCCAGTTATCTACTTCAAAATTCGATAGTAATAATCTATAATACTTAAAATGAGGTTTATTACGAGGTCTCGAGTGAAAAAAAAAAAAAAAATCTATAAATTTGTTTCGTAAGCCTAAAATACAATATTTATTTAAAATAAAACATTTAAAAACAAAACTAGGTTCAATTCCCTTTCATATGATACTAATATGTTGATATATAATTATAATCTTATTAGAATTTATTCACATTAGAAAGTTGATCTATTTAGAATTGCCGAAAATCCGCTCAAACGTCCAGGCAATTAAAGAGGCCCAATACTTTTTTACATCTAAAATAAATAAAAATAAAAATACTGGCATATAGCTAGACGTATATAGATGGAAGTTATCTATTTTTAAAATTCAATAGTGAATATTTATAATACTTAAATTGAGGTTTAATATGACGCCTCGAGTAAAAAAAAAAAAAAAATCTAGAAATTCGTTTCGTAAGCCTAAAATACAATATTTATTTAAAATAAAACATTTAAAAATAAAACTAGGTTCAATTCCCTTTAATATGATACTAATATGTTGATATATAATTATAATCTTATTAGAATTTATTCACATTAGAAAGTTGATCTATTTAGAATTGCCGAAAATCCGCTCAAACGTCCAGGCAATTAAAGAGGCCCAATACTTTTTTACATCTAAAATAAATAAAAATAAAAATACTGGCATATAGCTAGACGTATATAGATGGAAGTTATCTATTTTTAAAATTCAATAGTGAATATCTATAATACTCAAATTGAGGTTTAATATGAGGCATCGAGTAAAAAAAAAAAAAAAATCTAGAAATTTGTTTCGTAAGCTTAAAATATAATATTTATTTAAAATAAAACATTTTAAAACAAAACTAGGTTCAATTCCCTTTAATATGATACCAATATGTTGATATATAATTATAATCTTACTACAATGTATTTAAATTAGAAAGTGATCTATTTAGAATTTAGAACTTTCTCCACGTATCGTAATCGTTAAAGGGGGCTGTAGTAAATTACAAAAAACGTAAAATCCATTTTTTTTTTTTTTTTAAATATTAATAATAACCAGTCTTCCTAATTACCAGATAAAATTTATTAAAATATATGATATACCATATAAAAACATTACGATTAACCGGCAAACAAAGACGAAATAAGGCGAAATTTTAATCAAAACAAAATAAAAGTTATTTGTATCACATCGAAAAACATACTTACAGACTTTGGATTCTTAAAATTTTTAGATATCCTAAAAGAATGGCTCATAACGATAATTTTGATATATAATACTAATACAAAAGCATAATAAATACATTATTACTTACATTTTAAACGCAGAGCTCAAACAAACAAAATACACAAAAAACACAGAGTCCGGAAACACTCACGCGACATTTCGATCACCATTTTTAATAATTACTGGTAAATTATTGGCGTGCCCTACCACAGACTAATATATACCCATAGACGCAGGATTTAATAGAGAAGAGACTGATATAAAATTTTTAGTCGACTCACGAGCGGGAATAGTCGAAAAACAAGATTCAAAATTATAAACCGTCTAACGCCCACTACGTTTCGCGCCATACATTTTTGGGCCTCTTTTGTTGCCTGGGCGTTTGACGGTATAAAGTTTTGGGCATCATTTGTTGCCTGGGCGTTTGACCGTTTGAAATTATGTATTTATACGGGAATTTATGCAATCACGAATAGGTATTATATACCTCTGAAAAAATAAAGTTCGCATATCCATGATTAATACCTAGCACTACCTGATGTTTAAAGGTTCCACCTGACCCTTGATAATGGCGAGTGTCGGTAGACTGACTCAGCAGTCATACATACCCAAACCATCGCGTTAATTCCGTTAATGTAATATTGTAATAGTATATCATAGAACGCGAAAGTGTCATAGTTATTATAAAATTGACTTGCTTGCTATTTGCTATTTGCCATGTAATCATATGGATTACTTTAAATGATCAATAACGCCATCATTTAAAAAAAATTAAATTGTATAAAATATGTAATGTGTATACATATATTAGAGACGAAACAGATATTCGGACATGCAATCGACAATGTTCCGGTGGCCGGCTATCCGGCCTAAAGGATGGCCGGATATACGGTATGCTAACCTAATGTTTCTGTCATGTAATGCCAGTAATCTGTAAGCGTACCTTTCACAAATAAATAAACAAAACAATATGGATTGCTTACATTGTATTCTGTAAAGTTATTTACAAAAACATACGGCCAGACATTTTCCATGTCGATATTAAAAGGGCATTGTTCGACTACTCTAGACACATCAGGCTATTATAACACTTGCGAGGATTCCGTACAGGCTTTAAAAGTTTCAGGATTACTAAACTTCCGTCTTACTTTTATTTGGTTGTGCTAAGCACCATAATGTAATTTACCTTAGTATTGATCTTATCATTAATTTTTGATCATGATTACTTCGAAAAAAAAATGTGTCAATCATTACGTTAAGACTACGTAATTCTAGTTCACATATGTCGCGTTTATAACATATCGCGTTTACACACCCTCTGTTGATAAGATATAGATTAGGATATTTTCCGTCAACTTGATTTATGCGATCGATTCACTGTAAAAGTATGTAGGTATCTACTACAGTGACTGAATCGTATATTTTAAAGAAATGAGTGACAGCAGACGAAACAAACGAGGAACATGTTCTCTTCGGTAAAAAGTTGTGCCGCACAGCTCACTATGCTTCTGTTCCTCTCTAGGTTTGAACAAGAGAAGAAAGTAACTTAAATATGTAATCAGGAGGAAAATAATCCTTATTTTTATAACGTGTGGAACCCCCCGAGGGGGACGTCACCAGAGCCACAGATTACTAAGTAGTTACTACCCGGAGCTAACTCTGAAGTGGTATGTCGGAATCGAACCGACTAAAACTACATGGTGTTCCGCCACAATGGGTCTATTGCAGGGGATCTGGGTATATCTTTAGGCTCCTTGCTGGATATTCGACATCATTGAAACAAAGTAGGATAATTTGTACGAACGGTAAGCCTTATATCCTGCAAATTTTCGCTGCCATTTGGTAATAGTAGTAATTTCTTTTAGTTTAAAGGGGTTTGTATTTCATTTGCATAGAATAGAATTTTTATCTTAAAGGCAAAGCAAATAATCATTTTCGGAGTAGTTATGAAGCGACAAATTTGGACTTTTGCAGAATAATCACTGTGTGACTGTGTGTCATTCGGGTCTGCTAAATAGGATTCGGTTATCCTAAATCACTACATATTTTAAAATAAAGTCCCCCGCCCCTACTGTCTGTTCCCGAAAAACCGAAAAACTACTGAACTGATTTTCATGTGGTTTTCACCAATAGACAGTGTGATTCATGAGGAAGCTTTAGGTGTATAATTTGTTAAAGTTTTGTGTAAATCGGTTGAAATATGATGATGATTATTGAAGATGTCTGTACTACCCGTGCGAAGCCGGGGCGGGTTGCTAGTATATACATTAACTTTGTTTAATACGTATTTTGGAGTTATGATAAATTTTAATTTTATAAATAAATAAAATAGTGTGATAGTTTTAAATCAATTATAAACATATGTATGTAACATGTATTTTGAATTTCAACACAAAAATGGTGATATTATATATATTTATATATATATATTGTGTTAGTAGCTAACAAGTGCCATTCTTTTAATCTAGATCCCAATAGCTTTCCTAATGGGCAAATCCAAAACTCGAATCAAATCGTTTAATTCATGCTGTTCAATTAAATGTGGTTGCTGCAGAGAGCTATTGGTAGGTATATACTCCGATATTTGTCTAGTTGGCTCCTCAATCTCTTGTTCCTCATTGGGATTTCACGCAAAAATTCCATCCCATCAAAAAATGGGAAGTCACGCAAAAACAGGAGATATGTTCTACTTTTACGATCTCCGGCCTCCATGAGCGCTGGCCTGGGGGTAACAGGTGGGGTGGGGCTGTCCGTTACTGTAAAGTAAACCGGAGGGGGGCAAGGCCCCCCCGTACACCGGCCTGATGATCAATAGGCGGCCAAGGTCTGCAGGTCCTTATAGGCTTCCTTGTTAGGGTATACCGGGGTCTCTTGCAATAGACCCTCTTGTGACTGAACACTGTGTGGTTTTAGTCGGTTGGATTCCGACATACCACTTCACCGTTAGCTTCGGTGAGGTGACGGCCTGTGAGGGCTGCCCACACGAAAAAAAATGTTCATTAATCTTTAAGCCATGGCATGTAATAATTATGACGTGATTAAACAAATTTTCTTTTTGTTTGTCAGATTTGTTATATGGTAAATAAAAGGTTGTTTTGTTTTGTTGAAATTATCAGAGGATGGCACCTTCTCTATCAGATCGAAATAATTTATATTTATTTTAAAGTAAACCAATGGATAATGTTTTCACATTGTTACAGCTACATTCTACATTCGTCGGCACACCCACACGTAATAACATAAAACAGAGTACATTTGGTAATCTTAGTTGAATTCAAAAGCTATAGTCTATTTTAAACATTCCATGAAACTATTAACGATGTTTTTATATCCACGACTGAAGTTAATTGGCGTACAAAATTCTGATAGTGATGTATTAAATAAACATTTTATGTGAAAGACCTAATAATAAAACACATTGTATTCTTAAAATACCTACACATTTTGATAACTTAATCATTGGTGGGTCTGTTAATTGTCATTCTGAGCGGTTAGACTAAATTGAGGTTCGTATTTATAAAATTTTGTGATTTAAAAAATTATTGAATGTTTAACTTAAGTACGATTTCCACCGAACAGGCCGCGCCGAAGCGCATCGGAACGCTTTTTTAGTACGGTGATGGAAATTGAAGTTTATATTTATTACTTAAAATTTATGCATGGAACATCTTGCCGCCGCGGGCGTTCAGATCCGACCGGCTGCGCCCACTTGCGCTCGGCTACCGCCGCACCTGATCGGATCCGACCGGCTGCGCCCACTTGCGCTCGGCTGCCGCCGCGCTCTTTCGGCTCCACAACAGCAACGCATCGTTCCGGAAGAGACGGCAATACTGGGTTCATCCATTTTAACATCCAGACTTACTGAAAGCCACTTTATAACTTTATATCTTAAACTTAGGCTACGTGAAACTAAACTCAGTAAAATGCCTCGTAGCTGCCAAAGCCACCATGATCTAAAGTTCATACTCGGTCACCGTTCCTAGCTCGGTTGGGTAGATAAATTGAAAAACTTTGACTTTTAGAAAATGACGATCTGGCGATCGTGGACTCTATTACTTTATAAATACATCAATACAAATAAATAAAATTTAAGTGTCTGTTTGTAATCAATATAATCAAAATCAGATTTTTTTTTGTCTGTCTGTCTGTTTGTTCCCGCTAATTTCCGGAACGGGTGGACGATTTCTACAGGAATTTCACTAGCAGATAGCTGGTGTTGGAAGGAGTAACTTAGGCTACTTTTATTTTAGAAAAAGAATTTTGGTGAATAACAAAAAGTATTTATGATAAAGTAGAAACTAAAAGTAACTATTATATGTAGGTGCTTATCAGATATTCAAACAGTCTTGTTAACTATACTATAACAACTAAACATTTTAACCATGAATTTTTTATTATGTTGAAATTAAAGTTTCTTCACCCTACCTTCTCAACTCTACGTTTACCCCTCTGGATTAGGGTTAATGTGTCGCTTTGGATGTACACAAAGTAACAATAAACAATGAACTGAAAGTAAAATTTAACGTAAGTACAAGAATATTAAAATGTATGCAAATTCTAACTTTTAAACTTTCGAGTCCCATGATATAATTAACGCGATCACGAAAATTCAGAGGTATGTAATACCTTTTCGTTTTAGATTATTGGAATTGGAAATTGGACATAAATTATGGAAGAAGATTGAACCCGAAAATATTTTCTTCAAGACTAGCCACGCAGACCAGGTTTCACGTTCCCTTTCCCTTAGGAGTCGTGGGAGGAGAAATGTGACTTCTCAATCCAATACTACCCAAAATATCTATGGAGATATACAATATCTATCTATAAAATACAAATACAGTGAAATTCCTCACCACCTCTAGTTGTTCTGGTTAACATAATTATTACGGTGGTTTCTAGTACCTATGTTCAATCAATACGACTGATTAACGCAATATAAATGTGACTGATCGACTCTACAATCAGCATTATATTGTTGGAACAGTCTAATTATTTTTGGGTATCTATAGTTCAAGTGATTAATATCTCAGCACTACGTTTCATTTACAAAAAGCCACCTATATGAAAAGTTGTGCCGTTGTTATTGAACGTCCATTAAGCTGGCATTGTCAACATAGCGGAATCAAATTTAGAATAGGTAAAAATTTGTTGGTTTTCCAGCCATTTAAAAAAAAGACAATGCCAGCTTATGTTTAAGTTGGCATTGTCATATAAATTTTCGGCACGAAGAGTTAAAGTGACTGATTTTAAATGTTAGCATCAAGCTAACATTTTGAATAGCTAAAATGAAAAAAGAAATAAAAATATTCAATTTTTTTTTAAATATAAAATTGGAAATTAGATACGGAAGATACAGAAACTACATTATGATAGTAAAAAGTCACTTTTGTTGCTAATTTGTTACAGCAAAACTGAGGACCGGATGCAATGGACTATGATAGGTTGATTGATTGATTGAAAACTGATTTGATTACTCCAGCCATTTAAAAAATGACAATGCCAACTTAATCATAAGCTTGGCATTGTCTTATTTTTTTTTAAATGACTGGAGCAACAAAATCAGTTTTGCGGTCACAAATTAGCAACAAAAAAGCAACAAATTTTTACCTATTCTAAATCTGATTCCGCTATGTTGACAATGCAAGCTTAATGGACGTTGTTATTATTTTTGCATTTTGGATGGCTTAAACAATAGACAAATTATCTAATATTCACAAACACTTTCATGACTACTGTAAATTGTGTGCTAAGTAAAGATGCTAAGTAATTTTAGTAAAATAGGTATTCAAAGCAAAGACTGATTGTGATATTAAAGTAACTAACGAAGCTATAATATATGAAGAAAGAAACTACATAGCAGACTAGCTTAAATCCGTGATATAGCAAAAAATGTTAAAAACATTGTGTAGTTAGATATTACGTAACTTAAATACTTATAATAAGGTTCATTTTCATTATGTAAAATAAATAAAAACAATAACATTTTAGTTTTATTAATATTTTTAAATCAAATACTGACGTTCACTAACACAAGAAGTAAAACAAAGTTCTCACAGAGTGACCTCTCTGCTTCAAACGAGTATAAGTAAATGAATATATGCGTTACGGCCATAAGGCTACTAATAACTTCTAGAGTAAGCTAAGAGCTGTAATAAAACGTTATTAAATCATTAATGACGTCACAAACAATGTATCCACAGTTACATGATTGTAGCGCTAAACCGAAAAACGGTTGTCCTCGAAAAACATCGAAAGCGAGTTAGAACAGTTAGCGGGGAGGGTGACGAACGGTGTCGTATAATAGCAAATAATCGAAATATTTTTTTTTGAAAATGACGGTTCAAGTTATACTGGTTATGTAACTTGAACCATCATTGTTAACACTTTCGTACCAAAACAGCATATAATAATACACTGGACGCCTATGGCTTAACGTAGCCGTTTTTACGTAATTTTTAAAATTGCAACACTACTATCTATTGTTTAAAAATGTTAGCTTTCTGCACTTTGTCTATATTCACACGTGTGCATATTATGAAGTATACAACTTGGAGTAAATTTTAGAATCGCTTTTGCTCAGAAACGGTGATCCTTAGGCGAAAGTAAAAAAATAATTTTTTTTATAGATAATTGCACGATCTACAATTTTTGTCTGGCCTTTTTTTTAATTTTCATGATAAAACTTATCGTTTGGCTGAAAAACCCAAAAAAATCCATATTTGCCAACTTTGACCTTGAATTTTTTTTTGCACTGTAAGTATGTGGGATCGATGGGGACTTTCATTTATAATGGTGTTCCGAACATTCGTACAAATTATTAGCTCTGCGAATTTTGGTAAATTTGAATGTCTATTTTGACCGGGCTATTTACCACGGTCTGTTTGTTATACATTATACAGAATGTTACAGAAAGATATGGGGGCGAATATAATTTTAATAAAAATTTACCTTAATTTTTTTTTATCGTGTGGAAACTCTCCATCCAATCCATTGATTCCAAGACAGTCCAAATTGAGAAATAAATAAAATCAATTATTATATTAATTTTCCGTATGTTTGTTAGCTATCTCCAGGATATGGAATAAATATATTAAATGTTTGGGTCACAAGATTGTCTGGTTATTAAATTCTTAGGTTGAACATTTTGGATTTTTACTTTTGAGGCGATCGCCTCTATCGCCCCTTTCGGATCCGCGCCTGGTTATAGGGCTCCAACTTCCCGGCAATTGTGAAAGTGACACCGGGTATAAATTTTGAATCAGAACACAACATAAGCTGGGAGTACCTCCACGCGGTGAAGGTGGTAACAGTTTAACTGGCTAAAACTCCCATAATTAAATATACCTTTTGATATTCACCTCCAATTTGGCACGGTAGCCTATCCGATAACGCAGGGGAGCAGCCATTTAGCATATCTATTTGTATTGACAAATAATTTATAAGTATTACACCATCGTACTGAAATAGGCGAGACCTACCTCAAGTAGGTACATATTATATAGTATTTGTTGAGCTTGACCATCTTGCACTTGATCGGTTAAAAATGGCTCTATCCCGGAAAACCAAAAATAAAAGAACTAAGATTGCTACATTGAAAAAGGAATCTCCTAACAAAACGCGAGAAACGTTTAAAAAGAGAAAGAAGATCCCAGCATTACAGTCAGCTTTCTCAAGAATCTCGTGAAGAGCTTATAAAAAATTTAAATGCACGCTCTAAGCATAGACGTGACAACGAATCACCATCCACCCGAACACAGCGACTGCAAAGAAAGCGTGAACATGTTGAAAATGTTCGGGAAATGGAGTCTCCATTTTCTCGCTCTGTGCGACTCGAAAAAATGCGTGAACATGATGAAAATGTTCGGGAAATGGAGTCTCCATTGTCTCGCTCTGTTCGACTCGAAAAAATGCGTGAGCATGTTGAAAATATTCGGGAAATGGAGTCTCGATCGTCTCGATCTATGCGTCTTGATTGGCGATTCTTAAGTTAAGTGCAATCGGGTATGACAACTTTCTTATTTTAGGGTTTTTTTTATTCCAAATTACACAGAAACGCAGTCGAGTTTTTTAGTTTTTAAAATTACCGTTTTTTTTTTCATCTTTCATTCCCGAAGTGCCGGTTGGCAATTGGCAATAGCCTAGCCCCCTTTTACATGAGAAATTATAATAGTCAAAATGTGGGTGTTTAATATCTTTGCTTTGCTACCCCTTTGGGGATACAGGCATTATATAGTAATCTTATTTTGAAACTGGCAAACAAAACATGAATATTGACCGATAAAGTTAATATTTCGCAAGGCTGACTTGAATGAAACTAAAGGTGTTAAATATTATATAATTCGAATCCGAAAAAAAACATTCATTGAAATTACAATGAAAATTGATAACATGCTGTTTAGAAATCTGCTTGTACCTACACCACTCAAAGCATTTTTTAAAAAAATCGGCTTCACATATGCATATGTGCCTTTCTGTAAGATCTTATATGTATTATAGTAAGTATGAAACAGTCATCCAACTGTAACAATTATTGTCCTTAACAATAATGTTTGGGTATGTGATAAGTACAGCTATAGCTTTTCCTTGAACGATTCAATACAACATACTCACTGTTTAAAAACTTTTGGACAAAATATAATTTGAACAATGAATAAAAAGAGATACGTTACGTACCTATAGTGGCATAAATGAAGATTTTCACTTAGGAAAAATAGTTACCAGGTAGACTTTGTTGAAAAATATTCTACTAATATTATAAACGTGAAAGTTTGTGAGGATGTATGGATGTATGTTACTCTTTCACGCCAAAACTACTGAACCGATGCCATGAAACTTGGTATGTAGGTAGCTGGAGACCTGGATTAATATATAGGCTACTTTTTATCCCGATATTCCCACGGGATCGGGACTTACGCGGGTAAAACCGCGGGGCACTGCTAGTTTAAAATATTCTTCAAGTATGGTAGAATAACATAGTGAAAAGTCTACCGAAAAAACAAAAACACGTTGTACACGTACAAACTTATATTTTGGAGTTCGAAAGTTAACTTTGCCGTAAATCTATGTATGGGAGAGGATTTTTAGAACTGTAAACTTAAGTTTGTCTTTCGGAAAAGACGGGAAGAAATCTTCGAGAATTAATTCCCGAGATGGACGCACTATCTACATTCAAGTTTGTGTGCTTACGAAACCCTTGGTGCGCGAGTCAGTCTTGCACTTGTCAGGTTTTTTAAAAAATGAGATCCTTTTTAGGGGTGAATGAAAAGTATTTTCTACACATCCTGATTTCCAGAGGATCATTTGACAGTGGGACCGTCGAAATAAGGAAGGATCAAGTAACAGGTATACGTAAAAACGAAGTGACTTTTGGATAACCAATACCGTAAGGTAGGAGGTTAAATATCTGGGTGAAATGCGTGAATTGAGATCAAAAGTGGCGATGTCGGCAATTATGGTCGGATAGCCTTTAAAATAAAAATAAAAAAAAATAAGGAGAAGAAAAGAGGATATAGAAGTAAGATAGAATCGAATGCAGTCGTAAAATGGGCCATCCTTAATGTAATGTAGGTTTATATTTTAAGTAGAAGTCGTAATATGACTACATCCATTGACACATTCGTCCAGGATTTTACCACAACAGTTACGTAAGTATCGGAAGGAGGAAACTTCTTAAGACGTTGTGAGGCCTTCTTGTAATATGTCTGGTTACTATTGGTGGCCAGGTATTTGGGGGACAGTATTATTGATTTATTAAAGATGATGAATGCCAGTTTATCCGGATACAGAAAACTCGCAACTTTTTCGGTACCGAGGCGAGATTCCCGGGGAAGACGGGAAATACCTACTTATTTCAAACAATTAAATAGATGCGAGTACGATTATGATTCGTCTACTTAAATTGTGTGCTTCTAAAGTACACTGACTGATTGGCAATACATTGAAATGGTGCTTTCCGGAGTTTTCGTAAAAAAAATACCAAGATATTTTGGATGGGGAAGGAAGACGAAGATGTTACATGATCACAAGGATCAAGGGTGTAATTTACAAAGGGTGGATGACGTTTTACAGTTTTCGACTACTACATCACCAATTCGACGTGCACTCAGCACGCGTGATATCAAGTGGTTTATACACAGAAATAGACGTACTATGCGCAATGAACTGTGTCAGAACCTACTGTATCAGCTCAGATTAAACAAATATTTGAGAATCAACTTATTAAAAAAGCGATTATTATTGTTATTATAAAAATATGTTACTCATTTTGACCGGTACACAATTTAAGTAAAGAAATTTAAACAGAGGATCTTAATTTAATATTCTACTGCTAAATATTGTTGACTTCGTGGAACAGCTCCATAAATGATCCTTCCTGTAGCTAATTTTAATTGACTCATCATTCTTACTCATTAACCGACTTCAAAAAAAAGGAGTTTTATCATACAAATTTGCAATAACATAACCGAAAAATTCTACTAAATACGAATACCAGTCACTTTGTAGCGCCTCCATAAGCAATCACATCTCAATATTTACGTTTTATCCTATAAATACATAGCCTACATTCTTTTTTAAAATAAACTGGCAATCCTTTTCATCACCTTCAACGGACGAAGACGCTTAAAACGCATTGAAAAAATACGATAACAATAAATTTCTTATCAGAACCTTATCAGTAACATTTGCTAGATATAATAACATTTACTAGACATAATTTCGATTAACTTGTTAACTAGTACGCAACATACTAATAATGGTTAAGTAGGTAGTAGTGTAGTGAGTTAAAAACGTAAAAAATAAACATTTGGCGGGAAATTAAACTGCACAAACATTCGTTCTGAAACTACACAATGCAATGGTTCATTTCTATTTCCCTAGATATTTTTAGATTGCCACTCGTTAATTATACCTACCTATCTGGAAAGTGGAGCACATATGCAATACTCCGTTCCCTAATTATGATGTTGATAAGAGTAAAACTTATTTTATTTAATTGTAAATAAATAAAGCTTATTACCATTACTTATGACTAATATTATTTTTTAGATAATTTAATTTGATTTAATAATCGCTTACCTTCGTCTTGGAATAACACTTTTAACTTTTATAACCGTGCTGTTCCCACTCGCATTAATTTCGCTATTTTTATTTTTATCACCCAAACTTTTCTTTTTAACACTATCAACTGTTTTTTTACTATCATTATTATTTTTCATTTTACTATCGGTGCTGCTCGCGAATGCAGCTGACATTTTTACTGTGGGCGACGATTATGGATTTGTGTTGGAACCCATTTGAAACGATTTTTATAAATCGCGCAGCCTGCCGCGCATCTGGTGACATCTTTGTCGATAAAACAGTTCTTATTGTAAATATACAACGACATCTAGGGACAACTTTCTGATCAAGATACGTCATTAAGGCTAACGTAGTGTACAAAATGTTGATAAAACATACTAGTTGGTGTGCCGGTCAAAAGATGGCGTTTTCCTTAACTATTCAAATAAGTATGACTGAATAATCAGATTATTATTTTTTTTCCTCTTTTATGAGTTACATTCAGTATACATTACGAGTATTATGTATTTAGATCAAGCAGTATCAGAAAGACTGCTCTAATTTTTCGAATTTGTGTTAAACTCTTAGAATATTTATAATGATGATCTAAGGTTAAACTCTTATTTCTCTAATTAATGTACTTAAGTATTGAATTTAATTCCTGTAGGTACTGTAGCTACTGTAGCTACATACTAAGTATTAATTTTATTTTTTTATTTAATGCTTCAAACGGAGATCAAGAGATTGAGTTTTTATCTCTGTGTCTGATCAACACTTTAGTTTGTCACCTTTTACGCCAGGGGCGCAGTCTGCAAGTGTATTCGGAATTGAAATGAGGAGAGTTGAGATGAGACAACTTGAGGTCTTGTGTTGGATTCGCGAGCGGGAAAAAATTATATTATTTGTCAGAAAATTCTCAATAACATCACAAAATCTGAAAACGTTAAAGTTTCAAAATATGGATAATGGACGTAAATTACTTGAGTTATCCTGTGTTTTCATCAAGGCCGTTGTCAGTAATGGATTTGTCCATTACGTTTGCTGACAATATTCTTCGTAAACGTAAACGTTAACCGTAAAAACTCATACTATATACTGACACTCCCACGAACTCGTAGAGTTAGCTTAAATGTAGTATTCTCACCTAATAATGTGCGTTATAAGTTGACTGTAACTTATGCTACTATACAAATTAAGTATTTTTTTAGTTTCTGGTTATTGCAAGATTCAAGGTGATCACAATATTCTAGGTCTCGCATTTTTATTCTTAAATAATTAACGCACCAGGATATTATTCTGTATAATACTTAACAAACATGTAATTGACGGACTCAAAATTTTTAACACAAAAATAAAAAATGCATTTTTCAATCAAAATAAATACATGACAAGGAGTATAGAATAAACTTAGAACAACTATCTGCGAATAACCATAAAACTTAACACAATGGCAGTTTTTTTTTAATTTTTTTTTTAAATAAAGAATACTAAGTAGTAACGTGGCTCACACATTACTAGTATTCTTGTTGACCCCTCCAGTTAAGCTAAGTGCTTGCGTTAGGAGTGGGTTCACGTCGGTAGTGCACTGGGTGGTGTGGGGTTCGAACCCGCAACCACTTGTCACAATCGCAAGTCCGACGCCTTAGCCATTACGCTACCGCTGCTTGGCAATTGGCTAGGCTGTCTGTGCCTGCCGCTGCCGTGTGCCGTGTGGCTGCTGTGGCAGAGTGAACATTTTGCATGCTGGCCCCAGTAGGTACGCTAGTTATTAAGTACTAGTTTAATAACGATGCAAAAAAATGTGGTTAAAAAAACTTTAAGGGGTGATAATTTTGCTATTTGAGTGGAATTTGTATAGTTAATGAAAATATATATTACTAGCAGCGCCCCGCGGTTTCACCCGCGTAAGTCCCGATCCCGTGGGAATATCGGGATAAAAAATAGCCTATGTGTTAATTCAGGTCTCCAGCTATCCACATACCAAGTTTTATAGCACTCGGTTCAGTAGTTTTTGCCTGAAAGAGTAACAAACATCCATACATACATACATCCATACATCCTTACAAACTTTCACGTTTATAATATTAGTAGGATGTTCGGACGCAGAATAGCGACCTCCATATTTCAATACTAGTTTAACATAACTTCAACTATACATCGTGTAAGTATCACTGCTCGAAAAACTTACAAAAACGGCTTTCTTTGGATACTTATCACAATGCAAAAGTCAGTTCATCATAAAAATGCGAGATTAAGGATTTATAGTCATCACTTTGATTTTGCGCGGTATAATTTTTGTGCGGTACGGTGAATAGCCTTAAACGTTCGTTTGGCCTCGCCGTCGAAGTAGCTGATTGCTTAAATGTTGTTTAATTGATTACATTGCAGTTTTTGGCCGAATGGGGTATTTATTGTTTTTTTTCGGTAAAATGTTCTGTTTACTCATTGTGATATTTAGTTTTAGGCAGAAAATGTAAAATTAAAAAAAAATTAATTTTCCGTCAGAAAATTCCAATGATTTTCCACTCAGAATTATGGTCTGAATCTACTATTTCAAGATGCGGCAAAAAAAAAAGGCCGTGGCTTCCATCCTGTATAATTATGAATAGGTATTAAATATTCACGGATTCTTTCATTAGAATCTAACAAACAATTTATACTGAGTTATGACTTTTTTATGTTAGAAAAACGAGCACACATAGTTACAGTATTTGTGGATTGTTTTTTTTTTAATACTAACCTCATGCATTTAATTGCAATTTGAGTAACCTATGATAAATAATATCATAGAACCCATGAGCAGGCCTCATCGACTAGCGTACCATTAAATTACTATAATATTATACAAAGCCAGTATTTTATACTATCCGATTATAATAATTATTATTACCTATCCTACTAATATTTTAAACGTGAAAGTTTGTGAGGATGTATGGATGTATGTATGTATGTATGGATGTTTGTTACTCTTTCACGCAAAAACTACTGAACCGATTGCGATGAAACTTAGTATGTAGATAGCTGGAGACCTGGATTAACATATAAGCTTATAGGCTACTTTTTATTCCGATATTTCCAATGGATCGGGACTTACGCGGGTGAAACCGCGAGGCGCTGCTAGTAATAATATAATGGCTTCCCTAGGATTTCTATGTATACTACACAGATATACTTCCTCAGATACCTGTCTACGTACGTGCGATGCATAAAAAAAAAACAACAAGTACTTAATTAAAAAATCTTTATTGTTCTAGTTTTTAAGTAGGTATGTTGTACAAAATAATTATGCTTATATTTAGTGTAACAACTTACAGCGTACAGTTAAAGCAATGGCTTAGCCCAATAATTACGATACGACTAATATTAATATTATAGTTCTCAATACAATACTAAAGTGTATAGAATGCTAATTGTTATTACAGTCACATTCGTCCATCGAGACAGAGCATCCTGAGACTTTCCGAACGAGAAAGGTTTAGTAATACGGAGTCATACTGTCGTATCTGAACTCCACGCATCCTCTTGCAACCTTCGTGGATTGATGATTAAACCTCTTTGACGCGTGAAGTCTTACTGGCAACTCCGTGCTAAAGATTCGAATAATTCGTATTTGAAATAGTTCAGGCAATAAAACCATGAAACAGGAGACTCTCATCGGAGAAGCCGTGGGAGACAGTTAGCCGTGTTGACACATGGAACCTCAAGATATATTATTTGATTGTGTTAAAGTTATTCGTAGTATTAATGTGAATGTAATATTTTAAAGGTTTCAGTAAAAACCTAAGTTGCAACCGCATAATCTTTTATTCCTTTTTTCTAGAATTTAGATCCATCCTTCTCGGTACGGCTCATCCTCTGAGTCGTAGCAATACAACTTCAAACTCAACTCCGAGGACGCTAGTAACTAATATTCCTCCCTTAAGAGTCCTGTGTCTCTAAGTACGAGTGCGACTTCTAGACCTTCTAGACTTTTACATACTTTAACCGTACAGTTGCGCAGTATAAAGATAGCTTTACAACATGGATGAATATTCGCTTTTATCTACAGCTTCAGCGTTACTATTCGCCCTTGAAAATACATTGTAGCATAAATTAAAAAAATATAGCACTAACTACGTTCAATTGTATGTTTTAATTACATTTATTAATAAAAACCACATTTATTTTAAGTGATTGATGAGATAATTACAGATTTATGCAATTTTTTAAGAAGCAATTAGCATGGTACATTGTAAACGCTGGCGTAAACATGTTCGTAAATTCGACTGTTTAATAAATATATGCATATATATATATATATATATATATATATAAATATATGTATTTCCCTTGAGTAAAGTGTTTTTTTTTTCATAGACAAAAACTGAATTTTCGATCATCGCAACATAACAAGCAAATTACAATAATCCACTAATCAAAACTGATTTAATATAATAGCCTATTGGAAGAAGCCTTTTCTTTATTTCAGTTTTGTACACAAAAGAAATTTGCAACTTAAAACATAGTTAACTTACAAATTTCTGGGTGTTTTATTGACATATTTTTACTCAAAACAGAAAAAAAAAATCAAACTATTACTGGAATACAATCAGTTCTTTAATGTAATTGAAACTTGTGATGTTAGAATCTTCATTTATTGTGTCTATCAAAGAGTATACAAGTGTCTTTGACTAAGAATACACTTATAACTTCTTTTAAATGCAAATGTCTACAGTTATTTCGTAATAGGCCTTTTCGCGTGTTGACCAATGTGGTGCGTTTTTTTTTTAAACTCTTTTACTTCTTGTATGTCTTTAAACCATTATATGTTTTTTTAAGATTTATAGATCCAGCGAAACAATAACCAAAACGTTTACATTATTTTACTTACACAAAAATATTCTTGATTTATAGTAAATGCATAATCGTATATCTAGGTAATAATTTAAATTCGTTTTGCAGTCTTACTATAACATCTAAGCACCTATTAATTATTCTTAACACTAAAATGTGAAAGCGACTTCTATATACAACGCGGAATAGTAAGATACATTAACATTTTATGCGATATGTTGACTGCTATATAGCCTCGAATTTTCTGTCATACAACACACATGCAAATATGACTCTTCAATTCAGATGATTAGCTGCTGTATATAAGCTATACTGTTCACTAACCAAAGCTCTTGTCTATTTCTATTTTACATTAATAAAAAAATATGTTTCGTTATATACCAGACATAATTGAATAATCCGCTTTTATTTCGCTTTCGTTCCTTCTTCTGTGCTGGCTGCTACAAGTCGTCAGTTTCCTTTCTTTTAAAATTTACTTTTGGAAACTACTAAAAGAAGGACTACAAGCGAACCACGAGATTTACAGGATTCAAATTTATTAAAATTCATTTGGAAAATGAAATAATGTTACTATCGTAAGTCATAATCCAAAGTGCATACTTTCATACACTAGCACCTCGATTTTTTTCGTAATGTATTCGGTTGATAAAAAAACTTGCTCAAAAATACAACAGTTTATGAAGAGAAAAAAAAATTGTGTCTCTATAGTAGACACTTGACAGACAATGATCCAGATAACTGCATTTCCCGGGTTTAGAATAGTTTTTAATATTTATCGAGATTCTATTACAGCCCACTAATGTCAGTTTACTTTATTTGTGTTAAGTACAGACTAACAGATAGTCTTTTAAATTACACTAGGGGACTTATAACAGACCGAATAATTTGAAGATGTGGGAAGCTTAGTACATTAATTGCCACCTTCAGCAATTCTTCAGAAAAATTTACTTTAAGGTTAGGGCAGATAGCGGGCACGCCCAAAAAAAAAAAAAGATAGCGGGCGGGGCGGGACGGCGACGCGGCGCGACCTGAGCGGGTAAAAAGTACTAACGCTGTTTGACATGTTCTATACCTATTAATTAGTACATTACAACCTGCTCAGACCGCGTGTCGTCCCGCCCCGCCCGCTGTTTGACCCAACCCTTGCATTATACGATATAATACATAGTAATCGGTTTTATTTTGTAAATTTTAATCTGTATTTTTTTTTTGACTGAACTGCCAAGTGCGACAAGGATCTTTTTGCCCATCGATGATTTGACAGGGGAGGCGAACATGTGTGTCCGCACTATAGACGTATTTAGATTTCAGACACTGAGTACTGTAATGCAGTACTGCATTACAGTACTCAGTGTCCGAAATTTATTAATAAAACAACTATAATTTTTTTCATTCGATGAGTATCTTAAACAACTATGTAGATTGACTTCTCATCAATGGCCAGGGCGAGTGAAATGAAAATTATGTAAGCATTTACGTGAAAGGAAACAGTGTTGTTCAGTTTTATAATGTTCGACATATTTGTTTTTAAATCGTGGTCTTGGTTTTTAATATTAACCGAACAATTGATAATTTTTGGATCATTATGAATTGTGCCTATGATTTTTTTTTAAATGTAACGAACATATTTTTACATGGTCATTTTCAGTCAGAAACAACATTAATAAATAAAATAACACTCATGTTGTTCAGTAATCGACTCGAGGCTGTTTTCTTTAGACATCTTATATTACAAACATGTCATTAAGGAATTAAGGCAACAGTTTGTGGTATTCCGCGTCCTTCTTATTCTTTTCAATGACGTAGAAAGATTTGGGCTTGCCGTTGCCAGAGAAGTATTTCCTAAAAGAAGTCTTTTTTGCTGGAACGTAGTATGCTAAAGCATCTAATGAATTCGGATGACTGTTAGCTTTCGGCCAAGTGGGTGTGCTTTCCACATCAACCATATCATCGTCGAATCTCGCTTGGGGACGGTTTTTGGCAAACTTTTGCAGAACAGGAATGTTCCAGTGGTAGACTCGGGCAGGTTTTCCATTACTGGTCATTTGGAGCGGTAAGGTTCTTGCTGCAGCTGGAGCAGGCTCCGCATGGCTGTAGTAACTTGTATTAGGAGGTAGTTTGATCACGTACATTCTTGAGTCTCCTGTGGCGTGTCTCCTACCCTGTTCTGCGAGTCTTTTTCTGTGGTGAGCGGCTGGTATCCTAAGCTTCTTGAGGCCGAGGGAGCTGAGGAGTTCGTGTGTTGTAGGTTCTTTCTTTTCGAGGTCATTGTCTGTATTCGCGCTGGACGCAGGCGAAGGAGCCGCGAAAGTAGCGACGATAGTCAGAAGAAGCACCGATGATCTGTAATAAGAAATAAATTCTATTGTAGCGGTTATGCCAAAAAAAAAAAATTAATAAAGATAAACTTGTAGGCATATCTTATTACAAAACTTTAAAAAGTAAGAACGTTCGGTTGACACGTCAATCTGTCAAGAGTGGAACTTAATATAACAGCTCAAAGATATTTGATGTCGATAGTGATATACGCGGGAAAAAAACACTAATATTGTGGAGAAAGACGTAATTTGAATTTTAAAATAGTTAGGATACTAGTAAATTATTAAACCATTTCATATTTAAGAAAAAGACGTAAAAATAATTAAGTTTATGAAAAGCAATATCATAGTATGCTCCATTAAAACGCTTCTCTACAAAATTACAACTTCTTGTGACGCAAACATGCGCCGTCTTTCAAATTGTTTACTGGCTTCAAAGATAAAACTTGCAAAGTCAAATAAAACAAAAGTATGAAGCCATATTGCTTCGTCGTTGTCTGACATCTCAAAAATAAATAGCTTGGGAATGGTAGTCATGTATTATTTACATTGAAATAGCTAAGAGCTTTCAAGTAATAGTGTTATTTGCGAAGCTTCAAGTCTAGCTCTGAATAAACAATCATGTATTTTGTAGTGTAATTGTTCGCGCAAACTAATAAAAATAAGGAAACTTCTAGACGCTTAGATTTCGAATTTTTTATACGAACATATGAAGTGACAAAGAGAAGAATAAAATTGTGCTGTTATACATACAGAAAGACATTTATAAGAAATGGATTGAGTTTAAATTTCGCATGGCATGGGTAGAATTTCGTCTAGGATATTTAAATATTGATACAATCTAGTTAACCTATATTTGTTTTTTTTTTTTGAAAAGACATCTCCCGCATTAGGAATTACTCCTGTATTGCGGGGGACTTTACAAACATAGAAACACCGGACACAAAGAACACCCAGACTCAGGTGGGAATCGAACCCACGACCTATAAGCATAGCGGTTAGGGTCACTAACCACTAGACCAACAGGCCAGTCTAAATATAATATATGTATTTACAAATATTTATATATATATTTAGTTATCTGACTCTGCCTAGTTTGGGATCAGACGGCCGTGTGTGAGATGTGTGAAGTTTCTACTGTATTAGACGAAATTACTAATATTTTAACCTTTAACGTCACAAGTATTTACTATTTTGCCTTTTCGGTTTATCAGTGTGTTGTTTTTTTGTTAGTTGGCAATCAAGCACCACCTTGCACACGCTCACACCTTATCGTTATCGCTACCAATAAACATACGATAGGTAAACAGTATCGTTATTCGAATGATGCCCAACACAATCAACTCTAACCTCCGAAGAGCTCGGACCTCTGTACTCATCAGCAAAAATACAACGGTAGGTATACTAGTAGAGCAAATAGTTTTTTCAGAATCAGAAACCTAATATGCCTACCATCCGAAAATAGGTAATAAAATTGAATATATCTTCCGCAAATAGGTATCAATGCCTTGAATTAATTGAAGGCCTAGTTGATTATTAAAATTAGCTATTACTTAGCGAGAAACACTCCTGGCAAATTAAAATTACTGAGTTCCTTTTACATAAATATATCATTACTTGGCCAGCGATTACGTAGCCACTTCCGGCCACAGTATAATTTGTAACCGGCAGATATATTTACTTAGAATAATAATTTTCTACAAAAACAATATACCGACGTGGAAATCGTGTTGGCTATGAAACAAATGCTGCAGCAACAATGTATTTAAAGGTTCCTTTAGATACTATTTATTGCTGGATGTAATGTTGCTATTAAAGACAAGAATGCGTTAGATGGGCGCAAGGTCCGCACGTACGCTTTAGTATTAAAAGTAAGTTTAAAAAGTTACAATTGTAGCGTAAATACTTTTTATTCGAGACTAACCGTTCATAACAGTTTCATCCACGTTTATGGTCACTGCTCCCCTCCTAAAGATCATAGCGTGATCTTGATAGTATATGACTTTCCTGCAGAATTGGGCTATCAAATGCAAAACAAATTTTTCAAATCCGACGTGTGTTTCCACCGTGAATTCTACCAAAACAACAAAGTTTAGAAAGAGTCTTGGCAACAGAGACAATAGGAAATCAATTGGGTAGATTTTGGTAAGGGTTTGGTATAACTGCTTGTCTCGTGGGAGAGCCATGCTTCGGCGCGTACGGGCCGGCTCGACCAGAGTAATACCACGCATTTGCATTGCTTTTCACCGAGTGAGTGAGGTTACCGGAGGCCCTAACCCTTCCCCTCTCCCTCCTCACCTCTACCCTTCTCTCCCACTCCTCACCTCTCCCCCTCTTCCCCTACTCCTACTTTAAACGCTGGCAACGCACTTGTGACTCTTGAGTTGCAGGTGCCCATGGGCGGCGGTAGTCATTTACCAACAGGTGATCCGTCTGCTCGTTTGCCATAAAAAATAAAAACCATATACCAAAAAAATATCTGCTTTGGGACAATTCTTGTCTACGTACACATTTGTACTAACGTTTTAGTCAGAATCCTACTCTACTTGTTTTTTATACCCCTACAACTGGATGCGTTCGTTTGATGGTAAGGTGTAGCCTGCCATTAGAAATGTTATTATTGTTAATCATATAAATTTCGTGTTCTAGAATCATACCATGTACCATAGTACAAGATCATACCATGTACCATGGTATGGCTCTAGATAGCGCTGTGTAATATGTCCAGCCCATGTCTATGACAGAATATTAACATTTTAAAAGGGTTTAAATGAAGTTGATGCATTGACGTCATAATACTGGATATATTCTTCATAAAAAAAAGTTAAACGAATATTTTTACTTTTTTATTAGGAGACCTTATATACCTTTGTTTTAATATACATAAAGACAACATTTCTAAACGATCTTCCTATACCTACGTACTAAATCTGAAGTACTTAAATAAAAACAGCTCTTTTATTTAAATATAGTTCAGCACGATTAGATCAATTGTGATTTTTTTGAAATATAGAACCGAGACAAACGATTTAACACAAAAAAGGAAGGTCAAAAACCCGTTTCAGTGGTTAGAATGAATGTTCTGTGATTTACTTGTACTAAGACGAATAACAGGATACTTGGAGTAGCGGGTAGCCTCGATCAGGAGCCTCTATTTACATCTGGCGTGATTTTGGATCAGACGTCGACGTCAACGAAATTATTAATATCTTGAAAAAAAGGACGAAGATAACTTGTTGATAGTAAGTCTGTTTAAGTTAAAAAAGAATAAAATATTTTATCTGCCTCTAGATATATTTCGTTAAAAAGACAACTCCCGCATTAGGAATGACTCCTGTGTCGCGAGGGACTTTACAAACATACAAACAACGGACACAAAGAACACCCAGACTCGGGTGGGAATCGAACTCACGACCTATGGCGTAGCAGTCAGGGTCACTAACCACAAGGCCAACAGGCCAGTCTACATATATTATTGCTATAGCATCGATATTTTCAGAAATATTGTAGAACCAGAGACCAGTGTGTTCAAATAAACATGCTTCAGGGAGCTCCCTCCTCTGTCACCTGAGCAGGGCGCTTTATTATCATAACTAGCAACCCGCCCCGGCTTCGCACGGGTACAAATTATACACCTAAACCTTCCTCATGAATCACTCCGTCTATTAGTGAAAACTGCATGAAAATCCGTTCAGTAGTTTTTCAGTTTATTGCAAACAGGCAGGCAGACAGACAGACAGACAGACAGACAGACACACGGCGGGGGACTTTGTTTTATAATAATAATATATATGTAGTGATTAGCTGTTCCTCGCGCGGCTTCGCTCGCGTGTACATATTTTGCCCGGAACCTTATTTACGAGATTGGAGCAGTTCTGGATGCTCTGCAACAATGTCGTGTCGACGGTAGTGCACAAATCATTGTCAAAAAAAATGTAATTAATATGATTGTGAACTTGTTGTATCGAATCGAAGAGGTCGGTTGGGGCGGCAAAATTGAAATAGCCTACAGGCGGCTAATGTGTAAGTGGCCACTGAGCCTGATACTTTATTAAGATAAGGTGGTAAGATTTTTAGTTTGTCTTTCAACTTGCTGCACTTGAATGAAGTTATAAAAAAAAAAAAACAGCAGAACATAGAACCTCCTCCTTTCTTAAGTCGGTTAATAACAATAATTTTAATCACTCTAAATGTAAATGTTGTTTCATTTCATGAAAAATCAATGAACACTTTACATTTTCCTTAATTTCTAAAAGTTTTGCTCGTTTTCCCTTAGATACCATCATCAGATCCGGACCTGGTGACAATGGGACCACTTGAACACCTATCATTTCAAACAAAAAAATATTTTTGAAATCGGTCCATAAATGACGGAAATATCAGTGAACATACATAAAAAAATACATACAGCCGAACATAGAACCTCCTCCTTTTTTGAAGTCGGTTATAAATGTTGGTGGAATGAGGATTTATAACATCCTATAACATTAAATTGTCTATTGCAATTGGCACGGTGAAGGATTGTACGTTGTGCCGTCCCAGCAGTCATATTTTACACCTTGATGAACAACAGAAAGTTCTAGCACATTCATGTTACACTTAATTTATATTTAAAACTGTTATCGTTAAAAAGAGTAACTTTTAGGTGAATAGGAACGAGTATAAATTAAAGTAATGTTCGCTTAAATGTATACTTTTAAATAATAATAATAATGTCGGTGGTCTACTATTTTTTATATTTTTAAATATATATTTTGTTTTATAAATATTTAAAAATGTTATTTATAAGTTTAATAAAGAGAAATAATAATAACAACTTCACACATTTCACACACGGCCGTCTGATCCCAAACTAGGCAGAGCCTGTACTATGGTAACCAGACCGCTGATAAACATACTTATATATTTCTAAATCCATACATATTATATATAAATTACACCCAGACACAGAACAAATTATCGTGCTCATCACACAAATTTTTGTCCTGGGTGGGAATCGAACCCACGACCTCTGGGCTTAGCAGTCAGGGTCACTAACCACTAGACCAACAGGCCAGTCAATGGAACGGGTAGTGATGAACCTAATGATTGGTCACACAGCCTATGTAAGAATTCGTCCAAAGTTCACCGACTCATCGTCTTGCCAAGTACTTTTACCGGCTAGCCCAGTGCTCTATTTGGCTCCGCTATATTGTCGCTAAGATGTGCGCCCGCGCGTTCGACCGATGAACTACATGAAAACGTGATCTGTGTATCGTCGTACTAACTGTTTATTGAGTAAATGGTTTATCTATTTGCCTAAGACTTTTCTACAGTTTTTTGGCGAAAAAAGTTTTATTTACCACGACAAATGATTTTTGTTACTTTTTTTTAACGGCTCCATCAGTTATTTTTCTGTTTTTGTCATGAGGAAACTGTATCGTATTGTCGATAATACTTTCTTCATTTAGTGTCACGTGTAAGTGTAAGACTAGCAAACTGTGCAGATTTTTATCGTGTTGATACCACCACGGGACAGACGGACCCACGGGTCATCACCCCACCAGAGCTAGCGGTGAAGTGGTATGTCGGAACCGAACCGACTAAAACCACACAGTGTTCCGTCACAAGTGATTCTATTGCACAAGACTCGGGTATACCCTAAGAAATAAATCCCGAGAACCCTGGCAGACCTCTCTTAAACAGGAACACGTCGCGCCAACGACTCAGGTTTCTGCTCGGATAACGGGCCTCACCCGGAGGCCAGCGCTTATGAAGATCAGAGATCATTCTGCGCTCTCCGGCGCCTGGTGCCTTTTCTTTGCGACGGGAGAGTACTAGCCCTCTCCTGTTGTCCTTGGCGCCGCCTCTTTAGCGGACATCTCTTCCCCATAAAATGAAGAGGCGGACAGAACCATGGTCTATAGCGAGAGGTTTCTCACGCCAATTGTCGCCGCGAGGTCGCGGCGCTGTTGCATCCACGTTAAGCACTAACCCATTAGAGTGTGGAGTGCAGTATCCTCGCGACAGTCTCCGCAGTGATGACACACAGATGTTGACTCCTGGCCTTTACAACACAGGTACGTGGCCTGGTGGTGCCTTTACAGCCAATTCTCCATAGCTTGAAGTAAAATAAATCCAAACCTAAGGCTGTCAAAATTGCTAATGAAAGATTCAGTAGGCATGATTTAAACGCATTGAAGTCAGTTGTTATTTTTATAAAAGACTGTCATTATGATAAGAAATGTTTTTAAAAGGTGTATATATTACAGGAATGAGGTTGAACTATGTAATTATGTAGGAGATCGACTTGCTCACAAACCGGCACAATGATGATGTTCTACGAATATGTGCATTCTCGGAACGTTAATAGAATTAAGTAAATTGAATAATTGTTCGAGGAAACAGACGGTTGCGACGTTGCGAGAATTGTGTGACACCGTGCGTGCAATAGTTATAATTCTGACGTTAATTGCTAGGTGTGTATGAGATTTAAATCGAGTGTGGAACACAGTGTGTTGCTAAGTTCTTTTAAAAATATAATTTAAAAAATTATTAGTACATTTTTTACCTTTTGACCGGTGACATACTATTGTGTTTTTTTTTGTGTTACTGTAGTATTAATAACATAAATATTCCACATACAGAATGGAAGCGATAAAACTAAGACGCGCCGTGCGTTCACTTCAAATAAAAATCGAACAACACGTATAAACAAAAGGTAAACTGTTTTTTTAAACATTATAAATTTTTATTTGAATTTAGAATTTTATGTAGAATGAGGATATCAATTCACTACTCATATAATTATTATGTTGGTAGGACCTAATAAATTATTAAGCTTAAGCTATAAATTTTTGCTGCAGATAGCCTGCTTATTAAGAAAAGCTATAGACGAAGTGGTAAACATACAAATTGAAAATGTGTGTAAATGTAATGCAACAAGTAATTTCATAAATTATTGCAAGATTTACAAGCTAACAGATATGCAGAGATACGGTGAGACATAAGTGGCGCTGCTTGACAATTAATGAATCTGGTTTAATTAAAATCTAGTTCTACAAAAATTTTTAACGACTAAGTGTGTAATTTTGAGCAATGTTTATACCGGACTACTTTCGTTACAAATTGACAAGGTAAATATCTTGTAAATATGTTATAAACAAGCTGATGCCCGCGACTTCGTTCGCGTGGAAATTTTGGTGAAATCTATCCCACGGGAACAGTACACTTTCCGGAATAAAAAGTAGCCTATGTGCCATTCCAGACTATAATCTATCTTTGTGCCAAAATTCATCCAGATCCGTTCAGCCGTTTTGCGTGAAAGAGTAACAAACATCCATACATCCTCACAAACTTTCGCCTTTATAATATCAGTGAGATATATTCTTTTACAAGTGAATAAGAAAAATGTTATACCTTTGCCACCCCTTGTTCGTTTGTATTAAGTAAAGCTGCACTTCGTTTGGTTGGGCTTACTTCACTCACGTTTATTCTATGTAAATATTTATATTATACATCTTATTTTATCACCGTTACTTTATATCATATGAAAGACACTTTTTTAACTGTACAATACGACTTTTCTGTTTCATGATAGAACAAGGACCTTTTGGCGCCTGGGTGATAGTGGCAGGGGATGCAATTCGGCCTCTATGATTGACAGTTAAAAAAATAAGAGGTTGTTTAATAAAATTCCTAAGGGCAAATAAATGTCCTTATCTAAGAATTTTTGACTCGACTTTTTGTCTTCCACTAATATTATAAATGTGAAAGTTTGGATGGATGGATGGATGGATGGATGGATAGATGTTTGTTACTCTTTCACGCAAAAACCACTAAACTGATTGCGATGAAATTTGGTATGTAGATGGCTGGAGACCTGGATTAACGTATAGGCTACTTTATATCCCGATATTCCCACGGGATCGGGACTTACGCAGGTGAAACCGCGGGGCGCTGCTATTTTGATATAAAGTAACTAGGTATCTGTTTTCGATATTTCTTGACCCTAAAAACTGATAAATGATAGTATCTAATAAAAAGTTATGGTTATTGGTGCTTTCAGAATACATAGTTACAATTTGATCGTCTGAAATGGATGGCGCATTCAATGTCGAAAAATTGAGGTAAACTAAAGAAAGAATTGTGAAGTTGGCACCACTGAAGTGACGTTTCTTCTCATTTGACATGTGTCAATCCAAAAAAAAAAACAAAACATTCAATAACAATTTAACACATTTTTTATCAATAAAGAAGGTAGATTCTTCCTCCAAATTAAAATAAAATGTTATTGATTTTACAACCGCTACCAACCAGACGATGAACGAATAAGGTTTACTGTAACAAGTCATGGGGTCATTATACAATTACCAGAGACACAGTCACAGATACAAATAACATATCGGCAAAGGTAATTCGCGCTTTAGCCATGTAACAGACTATCCCTAATCAACACTAGATGGCGACGTAATGCTGCGTTTCCGTAACATGACATAATTATGTTAGATACATACTGCGAATGTTTAACTATTAAATGATATAGTTGGCTGTTCTATGGTGCATACCTTAGATATCTATGAAGGTTATATTATTTTTACAAATATTAATTTTTTAATACAATGTGCGACATTAATTCAGTCTTCTATTCGTATTTTATCCGCACCATATCTGTACGCAACGGTTTTCTGTTATCTGTTTGCTTGTTATACATTTTTAAAAAGCTAGGCATCGAAAAATATTACTATTTTCAGTACATTTAAATTATAAGCTGATAGAGGACAGTGAATGAAATTGGTGTTATGTGGTGGCTACTGAATTTTCATAAGCACTTCAAAAATATTTTTATTTTTTTTATTTAATACTTCCTGCATTTCAAATTACATGAGGCGGACTTAATGCCAAGTGGCATTATCTACCAGTCAACCTTTGGGTGGTGCAGAGAAGGACGTCGCAGGTGCATATATATATATATGTATATAGAGAAGTGACAAATTAAAGGTTCAATCGTATACCTCATATACCTTACACATAAATAAGTACATATATACAAACACATAATATACATATATATCATGTGCCATAATACATAACTATACTACTACTATATAGACACATGCAAATAAATACGATAATATAATAAATAATTTAAAATATACCTATCAACATGATATTATGAAGATATTTGTTTTCTATAAAACTCGCGGACTTTAGTTTTAAAAGTGTGACGGCTAGTGGACATCCTAATTTCAGGAGGGAGCGCATTCCAAAGCAAGATAGACTGGACAGCAAATGAAGAGTGAATAAGAGAAGAACTGTGTGTAGGGCAAAGGAGTAAAAGATTATTTGAAGAGCGAAGATCTCTGTCATGATTTGAACATAGTAGTTGAAACTGCGAAGTGAGATAAGTGGGGGCAGTAGCAGGGGCGGATCCAGCAGCCTTCATTAGGGGGGGGGCGAAAAAGAAAACTGATTGTTAAAAAAAATTACAAACTAAAAATTTGTACATTGCACAATCAATATACATATTATGTATTATTTTCTGCGCTTGCGCCACTCAAATGCAAAGTGATGAAAATTCGTAACAATACGTGTAAACATGGAAATGCTTCGACGTCACAAGATTCTCATAGTTTCATTGCTCCTTCAGAATAATCATATTTTTCCCTTTCCCACTTAAGCTTCCACATCATTAATTCCGGTATTATTGATTTTTTTAAAACACACTAATTTTGTTTAAAATAATTCGAATATTTTTAGCAAGTTCATTAGCTATCTTTTTTATGAAGGTATTGTCGTCTTGTAAAATTATTGAATTATGAAATAAGACTTCAGAAGAATATAAATTAACTGTTTCTTCAGAAAAACGTCCCTTTAAATCTTGAACCACATTTTCTATAATAGGGATATAAATCGATTGTCTAAAATAATATACTTTTAACAATTTTTTTGTTGTGAAGTTTTACGAGGTACTTTAATATCGACTTCAAACTCCTTTGCAGTTTCGCATATTTCTTGATAAAGACAATAAATTCATTTTTTGCTTGAGCTCGCTTCTTGTCTAATAGTTTTAAAGTATTTTTGAGCAGACTTCAGATCGATTTCGGTCTTTTGGAAAAAATTACTCAACGGCAAAGTGTAAGACAGCAAATCGGATAAACAGACAATGGTGTCGATTCTGTAACACCACTCTCTAAACTATAATCTGACTAAACTTTCTGCATATAAGACGTAAACCTTGTACACTTTGAAACAAGGTTTTATTTCAAATTTAAACAAGTAGGTAACATATGTCGTTATCGAAACAAGCAATTTATTTGTCGACTATAGTCTGACACGCTTAAATAAACTTTAATGCCACGTTACGAGAGCCGCTATTCGTTGAATGGCATCTCTTTTATGCTCTGTGTTTTTAGTAAGCTTCTTCGTAGGTGCCGATTAAAATAACCTCATCTTAGTTCGTTTTGAACAAGAATTGAATAAATAAGGACTCTCGCTACGTGGCAATAAGTTGAGTTTACGCTGACAATTTTTAGTGAAATTTAGTTTGTGCTGCGAAATACATGCCAGTAACAAATAGACCTTGTTACGAAGAAGACAACGTTGATTTCATATGAAGATATTAAGTCAGGTTATAGTTTAGTGAGTGTGTCATAGAATAACGCCCAATAGAAACTAAAAAGGCACTATTACAAGGAGACGGTTTTAAACTTTCAGCTGTGGATGATGTCTCACTATCTGCCCACTGTGATATACAGTCAAGAGTTTCAACTATTTTTGGAAGCAAAGATCTGAACTGCATGACTCCATTATGTCTTTCTATCCACCTTGTCTTGCACATTCCATTTGCACCACATTATATTTTTGAAGCACTAGAACGCTTTGCTGAAGCTTTAACAAAATAAATTGTTTTTTTTCATCACACCCATTGCGTTTCTTACGTCATTATTTTTATTCCATAAATCTGACTCTCTATAGGCTACGAAAACTTAAAACTACAACGGACTTTAGAATAATACATTGGACGCAATTTTTCGTTTTGACTTGATTTTAGACAGCTTAGGGGGGGACGATTGCCCCTATCGCCCCCCCCCCCCGTGGATCCGCCACTGGGCAGTAGGGGTATTAAGAAGAGTGTAGGGAGTAGTTAAAGCCCGTAGGCTACGTCGCTGACGTATGGGTAGCCATGACAGTTGGGATCGATATATATATGCAGACAATGAATCGAATGCAATTATTGAGATTTCGAAAGATATTTGAAGGTGCTCCTGGCGTATAATTGTTATGGCATGTCAATAAGAGAAAAAAATATGAAATAAATAAAATTTAAATTGTAATTATTTGAATAAACATTATAAAAAGAGTGAGAATTATTTAAAACTGTTCTGGACGTTTTTTTTTATATTAATGTATTTCACCAAACTGAAATTCTTAGTTCGATTTTATTTTATTGCTTTTTTTTATTAACGTCGGTTTCATCAAACTTGCCATTATAATATACATCTATAGATTAATCCTTACCCGTCTACATCATTTACACATGTAAAGATTAATCTTAAGATGTGTACAAATACGTAGAGAAACTGTTAGCTGTGCAGTTATGACTGGAGGGAAACTTGGCAATGATTCATGTCTTAGCCATTTATACGACTAATACTTACACCATGATTGCTGAAGACTATTGTACAGTATTAGTGCTCAATGGTAGGTATTATAAGCGGCGAGTAATAAGCAAGGCTTTTGGCAAAATTGAGCGATTATTAAATAAAATACTGACGCCGTAGGTAAGTTTTTGTGGTAAGGCGTTAAGGTGGCGTCGGATTATATTAACCAGGAATAAAATAGTAAGGGGCGGACGGAATGTATGTTAAAAAATAATTTACATATAAAGGACAGGATGCTGCAGAAAACTATAATTTTCCTACACAAAAAAAAAATACGCATTGTTATTTGATCTATGAATTTAAAACATTGGTGAGATCTTCAAAATAAAACATGAACAACAATATATGCACTAAAAGTTATTTAAGAATAACATAAAATAAATCTTTGTAAGAGCGGGCAGAAAAACCGAAACCGCAGAGAAAAAACACTTTAAAAACGGAAAAGTGATGATGTGACATATTGTGACGTTCCGGGCCACGTTTGATATATGAATGTACCACCAGTAAATTATAGGTTGAAGCAATTAAAATGTTAAATAATTAAAATGTCAAATTTAATATTCAACCCACATAAAAAGTTAATTAAAAATCGAACGTTCATAAATAATAGTCAAGTTTGTGCGCTAATCATAGTCTGACCACGGCGCATGCGTGTACGCCCGTGACGGATATCGTTTCGAATGCAATCATCGACTCTGTCGGCAGATGGCGCCATGTTTAAAATTTATTAATATGTCTTTTTATGGTACGACCATTACGACCGTTTTGTGTTTTATTTATGGTTAAACAGGGGATTTTACAGTTCAAAGTCAACCTTTGTATTTCTTTTTTTTTAAGTTTTTTTTAAGCTGACGGTTACAAGAGTTGAGGATGACCAAGGAATAGATGGATGGATGGATGGACTGCGTGAAGGGGTAGTAATCAGGGAAATGACGAATGCTAGAGTACAATGAAAGAAAACAAACCGACCTCAAATAAAATTTGGGAAAGGGTAGGAAGGCAGATATGATAATTCTAAAGTTCTTTTTATTTCTATGCATCACACTTTTAACACTAACAATTTAATTTTTTTTAAAGAATTTATCAAAATTTTAAAAGTTAAGAGAAACATTTTGTCCGACATATGAAGTTTGAGATTTTAGTTTGTACAGCTATCATAAGAAGTCACGAAATATAGAGAACATTATTGTATTTTCATTCATTTCCATTTTCATAATACAACAAAAATTTTATGAAATCACAAAAAAGTTAAACGGCAGAATACCATTTCTACGACAATTCTGACAGGAACTGTGTGAAGCTGTTAAAGACTATTCAGACTTGCACGGTAGCATATTATGCGATTACGAATAGCGATGTATCGATTTGTGTTAAAAGTACATATTTTCTAACGAACTATATCATAGTAGCAAATAGGTCATGGTAATTAACAGTTTTAGTTTCATCCATTAATAAACTTCATGAGCTGATATCTCTTCTAGACAAAAGTCACTGTAAGTGAGAGGACAAGGAAGGAACTTCCAATATTAATTATTAGGAATTTCCTTAAGATTTAATATCTATCGTAATAAATTGTGTGATAAGATTAAAAACTTCTCAAAAACGATTAGTACAATGTACTCAATAGCAAATATTTTTTAAGGATTTTTTAAACTCCGTAATTTTAAATATACACATGTATACATATATTTTGTATAATCCTGAATGGTTTTCTGTGTAAAACGTTTGAATATTGTTATCATGATACATTTGAGAAGTGCTTTCTCCAGGCGTTTTATAATTCTACATGTATTATATAAAAAAAAAACGTTTGAGGTATATGTATAACGTTTTCGCTGTCTAATTTTTGTTGTATTTCTGTAGCCTGGCTACCTGACTGAGTTTGCATTTTCTGCTTTGTGCAGTAGTAATAGCTTTTTTCGAATTTCTGTTTAACCTGTTTATTATTAATATTCCAAGCTGTATTTCGATGCCTGTAAAAAGATTTAAAATCTTCGAAATAACAATATTATAGAACAACCTTTCTTCCTAATTTAATCGAATTCCTTGAAAACAATTTGTGTTTATGCTGATTGATACAAAATTATCTTTATACTTTCTTGTAACCTTACATGCAATCTATGCACTCTCTGTTTACGAGCCAAACACCGAATCCTCTGAAGTGAGTTAATATTGAAATACTAACAATATTTCAATATTTGCTCAAGAAATTAGAGGTGCAAAACTGGTAGCGGACTAAATTAACACCATTTGTAAAAAAGGCTTTGAATTTAGTTCATTGTAATAAATATGAATAATGAGTTATTAAATATATATATATATGCCAATTAATAATGTAATGTTACAGTGTAAGAGTCCCGTTCTTAGCCGTTCCCACAATAAGTCAGGTTAGGTCGCCATCCCGCTAGTATCGATGTTCCCGTGCCACGGCCGCGTAGCTCGCCGAGGGCTATCGGCAGCGAGGTGTAGGCGTGCCCTAACACCGCTGACCGCTTGACCTCGACTCCCGGGTCAGGCTTGCGGTCAACGCACCGGCTGAGCCGCGTGCGCAATGCATTGTCGCCTGCACTTTCGTAAGCTTGACAGAATGCCATTTTGAAATTTTCAGATTTGGAATGCTGTTTTTAGTTTGCTTCGTATGTTGTCCTAAGTTGTATGAAGTGAGCGGAATGCTTCCGTATTTACTCACATATTACTTATTTACTTAAATCCTCATGCAAACATTGCACATAGTGTGATTTAATGAGTTGGGTATTTTAATCTGAAGTACAAATAGAGGTAAGTAGGTGCGATAATTTCAAGGAACTTAATAGTTTTTTTTTATTTATCAATAACTAGCTGCGCCCCGCGGTTTTACCCGCGTAAATCCCGATCCCGTGGGAATATCGGGATAAAAAGTATCAGGATAAGTCTATGTGTTAATCCATGGTGTTAGCTTCCTGCATACCAAATTTTATCAAAATTGGTCCAGTCGTTTGCGCGTGAAGAAGTAACAAACATACACACACACACACACACACACACTCACAAACTTTCGCCTTTATAATATTAGTGTGATATATTTTAGCTGCAGGGTTTTAAATGAATTTTGATTTTAAGATGCTGCCCCAATAAATTATTAAACGAATCTTAAAATCCGGGCGAGTGACAATAGCGACGTTTTAATAACTATCATTTCCAAATGAGTCAAATTTGTCACAGTGTTTCAGATATTCTACGGAACTGGCATTATAATATTTGTATATTCATATATTATATTACTAGCATAGTAGTATAGTATATATATAGTAGTAATTATTATTTTAAAGCACCGTTAAATTATATTGTATCAAAAATAAAAGAATACACCGTGAATTCTTATTAGGTTATAAGTGATATATGATATGACTTTATTCGGTTTCAAACGGTATCATCGATGTTTCAATGTTTTATTTACAACTAGCTGACCCGACAGACGTTGTCCTGTCATTCAATTCAAACTATACGCTAGGTAAGGGTTATAATTCGTTCTTAATGCCGACAATGGATTTCCATGATGAAGTCCTTGATTCCGACCGATACAACTAATTAACGCAAAGAGAATATAACGCTACGCTAGACTTATACGATCTTTGTAAACGATATTGGCGGTGTGCGATTTCAATATAATATATTTTAGTTTATGGTGTGAGATATGTCTCTAACTGTCAAACAACTGACAGTTATTGCAAACGTGCTTAGCAAAGAGTATATAAAACTGGGGCTAAGGTTACATTAAAAAAGTTTATAACAAAGATAGTCGTTAAGTTTTTCTTAAATTTTCTAAGTTTCTGTGTTTTTAATGTAAGAACCTTCTACGAAGTATTAGAAAACATTTAAAAAAAGATGAATGAAATCAGTAAAGCCGTTCTCAAGTTATAGCGTGACCAGGAGAAATAGGGGTTCATTTATATATATATACATAAGTTGTTCAACATTAGTTCGAAACTTCAAATTCTAAGGTAGTAGTGGGAGCACACCACGGCCCGGCGACGTGATTTTAGTCGGTTCCAGTTCAGCAGGACTACTTTTTCTTGACTCTTGATTGTTATAATCACAGTACGGTGATAAACGCAGTATTCGAATACCGTGGTTGAAAAGTTATTTTGAAAGGCTTTATACATATATGAAGCAGTGGTCCCGTGAATCTCTAATTACATCTCCAATTAGCTAAATGTACTCGCTGCCATGAAGTTAATAATATATTAAAACTCGCCCCTAAGCTCAGGCGTTCTTCGTCTCTAATGTTGACTGTTTGAAAAATGCGGGTCGCATGAGTTACGTTTATCTAACTTATTTTACTTAAAACAATACTGATTTAGTAACATAATGAAGTTCTAAATGAAAAAAAAAATTGGTTTTCTGTAAAGTCGGTTTACGTTAGGGACGATTATTTTACATGGTAACGTCATAAGAAAACAGTGGAAGAGAGATAGATGCGTCACAAGCCGAACGCTTAGGCCGATCATGCCTATCGCCTCTATCGCTTGTTCCGCGCTCTCGCTTGCACGCTCGGCTCAACCGGAACGTGACAATGAGTCATGCTTTTTCGTGCGTGTAGCCAGCTTCATCGATTTATAAGACGTTATCAAAAATAATTCGTTTGACTCGTAAATTACGTACCTATAATATTTCAAAAGGAATGGTAAATAGAAATTGATTTAAAAAAAAATTGTCATAAATACCTAAATATCGTTTTTTTTTCTAATAATAATGTGCAGCTAGTCTCGTGGAGAACGCTAAAACGACGATTTTATTTGATTTAAGGAGTGATAGATACCTACGCAAAATACTTCCAGTTATGTTCTGTTTTTACCCATTACTGTCAATTAAATTTTATTTCAAGCCTGTAACAGTTGATACTTAAAGTGCTTTAGCAGAAAATAATAACTTAAAAATATACTTAGCATTTAACTCATAAATTATCCCTCGGTGGTATTAAAATGGCTGTTCATAAGAGTAAAGAATTATAGTCATTATTCATAATTTTATTTGCAATTATTCACTGCGCATACGCAGACGTGCGCAACCGCAACAACCTTTTTGAAATCTAAGTACCGGTAAACATTGTACATTAATTCTATTTTTATCATGATGCTAACAAATACTGGCAGACAGTTTATGAATTCCTATGATACTTTTAATGTCTATATTTTTATTAGTACTTATCATTCGGGTTAAAAGAAGAATGAGCGTTAATTACCGCATATAAAGCTGTTAATTAATGGCTTAAAAATACGAATTTCGTGGGTAGCCGACCCTGAAAATTACAGAGCTCTATATTTCTCTCTTTTATTTCCCTTCCTTCGGATAAAATATTGAATAACCAGTTACCTGGTATAACCAGGGTTACCAATGTATCCGTTACTCCTACCATTGTAACTTGTACCTCCCGTCTTGATTTTAACCATTACAAAATGTTACATTACAAAAAAAGAAGAAAACAAATTGGGGAAAGAGACTTGTTTTTTTTAATTTATTAAAACCGTTCTAATTAATGTTGATTACGGTAGTTTTATTCTATAATTTCAACATTTTATCTTTTTTTCTAACACCACGCTGGCGCCAACAGTCAACGTCTTATTACGACAACTATAACATCTTAATTTGCTTCGTTTTTATGATCTAGAAACAGAATAAAAAGTGGGACTGTGTACGTCTGTTTAATATACAATTATATTTATAAAACAGTGAAGGGTAATAAATATGCTTTCAATATGTGTAAGAATCGCGTGATCGCGTTAATTCCCGTTTAAATAATATTTAATGGAACGCGAAAATTTAAAAGGTAGTATATTTAATAACTATTGGTATCATCTCGGTTTCTAATTGTCACAATGTTGGGAATGGGTGTTGCCAAGTCTTGATCCCGTTGTTCCCAAACAATCCTTTTAACCTTAGCAGTCATTGTTCTTGAGATTCTTGAATACCTACTCTTATTTCAAAATTCCTCTAAAAATAAGAAATTTCGAATTTTAGGTTAAGTTTGGGATTTAACGATATGCAAAAAGCTACTTTTATATGTATATATCTGTTTGTAGTAAATCTCGCATTTCCGATATTAACCCCCAATTGGTTGGTATGAGAGCTGCTGGCCTAGTCCAGGGTTGGTAGGCCTCACAAATTTTCGAGAACATTACGAAGAAATTTTAAGGGTGTGGTTTCAATTTAAATAACAGAGCAGGCCTGTTGGCCTCGTGGTTAGTGACCCTGACTGCTATGCCATAGGTCGTGGGTTCGATTCCCACCCGAGTCTGGGTGTTCGTTGTGTCCGTTGTTTGTAAAGTCCCCCGCGAAACAGGAATAATTCTTAATGCGGAACTCGTCTTTTTAAGATCAAGATCAAGCAAAACAAAATTTATGTTCAAGTTTTATGACCTACAAAAATGTTACCAGCGTAAATATAGAATGCATGTGATTAATTATAAAGCTTTTATTTCAACCGCCTAACGCGAGACTCTTCAGATGTTGGTCGAGAGTTTTGTCAATCTAAGAAATGACTATGGGCACATTAATGGCACCGAATCCACATTAATCATATCGTCAATCTCGTGGGCCAATTTTCCTACTACACTTGTTTATCTTTTACTTGTCTCTTCACGAAATTTTAGTCATGGCGAATAGTGATGACGACGATTATTGCACGGGCGGCGCCCGGCGTTCTAATCGATCAATAAGCATTATATCAAGTTTATTGGTAACATTAGTCCTATTAGTAATTATAAATCCAACCGAATACAATCGATAACACGGTACCGATAACACATTACCAATAACATTTTGGAGAACTGAGTCAGGTACACACAAGCTGGCAGTAGTTTAGGTTTCCTTTTCCCTGCTCTAATTTATAAAGATTATATTACAAATATTTATTTTATGCATGAATATGTCAATCTTGCATTGGTCTGGGTAATTCTATGTATAATAATATATTCTAGATATATTTGTAAGTGGGAGAGCCATGCTTCGGCACGTATGGGTAGGCTCGATCGGAGTGATACCACGGCCTCACAGAAAACCGGCAGTTAAGCAATGATTGAGTTGTGTTTCGCCGAGTAAGTGAGGTTACCAAAAGCCCTAACCCTTCCCTCTCCCTTCTTCCCACGCTTCCCCTACTCTCCTCCTTAAAGGCCGGCAACGCACTTGTGGTTCTTGAGTTGCAGTTGCCCATAGGCGGCTATAGTCACTTACCATTAGGTGACCCGTCTGCTCGCTTGGTCCCTATCCCATAAAAAAAATAGGCAGTCATGGGACTGCCGACAGATGTGAAAACTTAAACGAAACGACGAACTTAAAACGTCACATTAGCAGGTTGGTGACATTAATTAATAAGGAGCTGACAGAACTCAATGTTTAGATTAGCGCCCTCTAGTGGATCTATATATGTATTATTAGCGTGACGGTCACGAGTCCAGTGCTTTTTCCCTATAGCAAAACTGCACAAACGTGCCGAAAGAAGTTTTCACTTCAAAAAAAGTATTCTAGAATGAACATGGGGTCTAGAATCCTTTTTTTTATGGGATAGGGGACATAGTACAAACTTTGCTTAGTGTGAGTCTAGGTAGCGATGTGTCTATGAGACAAAGATTAATTTATACTGAATTAATGACGTACCATCGTACATAAACACAAACTCACTTCAATGTTGAATGTCACGGTTAATGCAGATAGTGGTGGACATATAACGGTTTAGTGAAGTATGGGAAATTTATTTGCGAATCAATATATTTTATGTCTCTTACCGTTTGACTCTTTTGTATGTTAACAGAGTTAACAGACAAAGTTATATTGAGTAAATATGCTTAGCTTCCTAATTTAACATTTGACATAAGTACCTAAGTACTTTGGCTAAAAATTATCAATGCACAGCTTTTCACTGTTAAGGTAGCTAAGGCTCTAAGAGTCAAATCTATAGAATACATTTTTTTATTAATAAGAAAGGTATATTTGGGTATATGTCACATTTCAAAGGACATGGTCACATTTATATGGAGCATGGGATAAGTCCTTGTACTGTGCACAAAAAAAACCAATAAACCACATTTGATTATTAAAATCCTCGATTTTATGTTCATGTTATGCACAAAAATATTTTCTAACTACAGAAACATTACACATTGTTTGCTAATGGTGGCTTGCACGTAATTTTTGACTTTCTTTCTGTCAACTGTCAACTACTCAACAATAATTAACAGAAACTACTCTGTGTAAATAAAATGTTATTTTTTGAATAAACAGTGGCGCCACTACCACACGCATAGATAGTGTTTGGATACCTTTGAGTTTGCCTAATATCTAGTGTGTATTCTCTTTGGCTAAAAGGGCGCCATCTTGTGGTCCTTTTGAAAACTTAATCATAATAAAAAACCAAAGTGTATTAATTTACCAATAACATCACTATTTTTCTGCGTTTTTTGAAATACTGTACACTAGCCATCCCAAAACAGACCATCTCCTTTCAGATAGAAAAAGCATATTTACCTAGCGGCCTTAAGGTACTCCTTTAAAAACCAATCTTGTCTATGACTCAGTAACATTAAAATATATTAAAATGTTCTTTATGTTGTAATAATTTATAGAATCTAAATCGCACATGCAATATTTCTCTAACCTACATGCTATTGTGTTGTACGATTCATATTTAATGTTAATAAACCGTGAATTTATTTACGAAAACAGAAATGTCTGATGCGATAATTATTGTCAACATGCATGTTTTTAAGGGCTGGGTGATTAGCTTACTGTCGCGATATTTAGAGCATAGCTAATAACGAGGTATAGATGGGATCATGGGAATAATTATTGGAGTGGTTACTAAAGCACTTCAAGCGGTTCTAATCGGCCTTAATTGGATGACATTTTCATTTTTTTTTTATTGTCACAGTAACCAACTAGAACACGGCCTGTCTGATGGTAAGCCGTTATCGGTGGCTATAAACAATTATCATGTCAACGTTGTCGCTCACTGCCAACGCGTTGCTGACTCTATCAAATCACCATGATAGGCTTTATAACAAGGAGACATTGTGCAACTACTATATACTAGTGTTTCTAACTTAATTGTGAGGTTTTATCCATCATTTATCATTTGCATAGTAAACCATAAACAAACTATATTTTGTTTTAATTACATCTTTTAGTCAACATAAATTCCATTACTTTAATCTACATATTATTCGAGTAATGATAATGAGAAGTGAATACGTTTATAAGAGTCAGTATTTAGCCACCGCCAGGCGCCAGCCCCAATTAATTATTTATCTTGGTCCTTCGAGCCTGGCACCTTTTACAATCCAGCAAAAAGGTGGAATGAAGTCAGTAGTCTTGTTTTTTGTTGTTTTAAATGATAATGCTTTGGATTTTATTTAGTGTTGGATTGGCCTTAATTACAAATAATGGAACTACTCTGTTTCTTCTTTACTTTATACATGTGTAGGCTTTTTTGCTTTTATATATTATAATAGTACTATTATTTTAGAATATTTCTGTCTATAAATTAATTGTAATAATCCTTCTTAAACATAAACTATATTGCCGTAATCGTTGAGGTAAAATTCAAGATTTCATTGAGGCGGAAGTTTTTTTTGCGAATCTTACGCAATGTCTGCGCTTTGTGTAAGAAAATTTTTGTGACGATTTTTATTAATTTGTTTAACCTTTATTTATAGAGTGCATAATTAGATAACTTAAATAGAATCAGGGACAGCCATTATTTTTTTCAATTTTAAGTATTCTATATTTATAAAATATAAAAGGAGTTTCTCTTTGTTTTGTTCATTTTCTATCAATTACGATAAAACTGTCTTGTAATATTATTTGTCTTTTATCGTTACTTTATATAGTATATTTAATTAAGTTTCCACTAAGTATTATTCTCAAAGTGGCTTAGTTCGTTAGTAACAAAACAGAAGATGTCTTTATTTACTAACGACTTTGCAAAGTTTCTATACTAACTGAAACATGAAGTTATTAACAAAGGAACTTAACAATAGCATTTCTTCTGCATATTGTCATTGCAACAGACAGCACAAGTTGCCTCATTTGCGTTTGGTTGCCAACATTCTTGCAAATTAAATTCTGTACCAGACTATGTATCGTCTTTGTCACGACTTGCGTCCGGAAGTCTCCTGATCGCAACAGGGTAAGATTAAGCTGTCGCATCGTAACAATGCACTATTATAACCTTTTTTAGTATTGTCAAATGAATTCCTATATTCACTTTAAATTATCATAATAATCATAGCAAATTCAATAAGTTCCGAGGTCTGGCCTTCTGCAGGAATGTACGCCGGGATCGTGCTGATCTGCAGAGCGAAGACCCTGACGGAATTTAGTAATTTAGGCAGGTCTTTGGGATAATAAGTCGAAACGCGTTATCGAGACTACAAGCAATGACTCGTACTATTTCACACTGTGTGGTTTTAATTGATACGACTCCAGACTCCAACTCTCTACTCCACCTTGAACCCATGTGACGAGCCGTACAGGTTTCCAAAGGATAGAAAAAAAAAATTTGTGCATGAAGAGCATATCATATATCTTGCGTCTGATTAACAACGTGGACATTTAAAAAAAAATTGTTGCTGGTGATAACTGCAATTTTCAAAACATTTTTGTTTTTTTTTCACACAAATTTTGTAATATTTTTCATGTACTAAAAATAAAAACTAGATACTACTAAATTAACACACATCTGTCTTTTTATACTGTTTTTACAATAATCGCTTTAATCCATGTAAATCAACATAATTGATTGACTTTGATGGATTGATTACTGTGATCAAGGTGTTGATGACAGCATTAATGTTTTTTTATTTAATAAATAATGCATTTACATTGTATGAGCACAGGCACTAGACTTGAGGTATTAAGCCTATTATTATCTGTTATGTTAAGTAAACATGCCATCACGCTTGTACTTCTGTAGGTAACAGATGAAGAAACGGAATGGAAAGTGAATAAATTTTACTGATTTGACTGTAGATACATATTGCAAGGCCCTCGCGTGGCTGAGAGGTTTGTTCGGGATAGGGGTGTTAGTGTGTTTTGGATATCAATGTATTAAATGTAATTGAAAGTTATTCACAGTTTAGCTACTCAGAAAAATGAAAGAAATAGTAAAAATAATGTTGAAAGTCACTATGAGATGATGACTGACCGATGAACCAACAACTTAGAATTTTTTTTTGGGCAATTATTTATTAAATAGAGTTTAAGTAATCTTTGTAATTTGATTAACATGACAATTGATATCCTCATAAGAGGTAGAGCCTAACGCCCCTATCCTGAACAAACCTCTCAACCAAGCGAGGGCCTTCCAACATTTAAATTGTAAAAACAACTTCGTAAAATAATTAGTTTCGATAAGTAAGTCAATGAGAAAGAAGAAAGAAGAAATATTTACCTATTTTATGCGTCATTGAATTCCTTCGCATCAGTTTTAAATGTCTAGTTATAACCAATAGTAATAAGAATGGCAGCAGAACAAAGTTGAATATCAATGCAGAATTCGCACTGCCAGGTAGAACCTAGTATTCTAGTCACGCAATGAGCTTACAAATCACTTTTCGATTTCGCTCCTCGGTTCCAAAATGGACTATTGGTATATACAGAGTACCTATATATGACAATGGAACACTTACTTAAATCACTGAAAGGGCATGACTCTAGCATGTAGTTACAACAATATTTTAGTAATAAAAACTATCCGTTCACAAGTTACGGCCGTTTGAATTTTCAGGTATTTTTAACTTCTTTTCTCATAAAAGCAGGTGGAATGTAAAAGTAAAAGATTTGAAATCGTAATTTTTTTTTGTATTTTGGCATTTTTCCGTTCACATTCCGTTACTAAGAAAATCCATAAAAACTAACTTCGAAAACTTTTTAAGTTAGTTTTGAATGCACCCTGCACATCTCCCAAAGGGTAGGCAGATGTGTATTGCATTCACATTTCGTAATTTATTTATTTACTAGCAGCGCCCCGCGGTTTCACCCCCGTAAGTCCCGATCCCATGGGAATATCGGCATAAAAAGTAGCCTATGCGTTAATCCAGGTCGCCAGCTATCTACATACCAAGTATCATCGCAATCGGTTCAGTGGTTTTTGCGTGAAAGAGTAACAAACATCCATCCATCCATCCAACCATCCAAACTTTCACATTTATAATATTAGTGGGATTACTAGTACCGCGGAACACTATTAGTTACTAGTATTCTTAATAATGCCAAACGTGTTGCTGAAATTTTCTGACAGAAAAACCTAACATTTTGCCCGGCGACCTCAGGGCGTTAGAATCACACGGAAACGTAATTGCAACTTTATGTGAAAGGGAGGAATGAAACAGTTTTATTTCTGTCTGTCATTACTTACATGTCAATAGGATAAAGCAAGAGTGCTATCATCACCTACGTCACCACACATGCTTATTTAACTTGCACTTCTCATTTATTATCGGCCAGGTTTATTTGCATAAAAATGCAATTGACTAGAACCTCTTTAGCTGATATTTTATCTACGGATGGGAGCTGGTATATAGTAATTAGCACTCAATCTTTCCACCCACATGCAAAGCTGACAGTAAAAATAGATTGTAAGCCTACAATAATTCGAGATTAAAATACTCTAAATTATAGCCTTATGGCGATGTTTAATATAACTTGCCAGTTGTTCAACTCTTTCGGTCTTGAAAGATACCTGTCCAAACCAATGGCATACAGTAATTCACTCGTAAATCATGACTGTCAATTTTTTGGAACGAAGTTCCTTATGGGGCGTTGCGGGGGGGTACCCTAGCCGGCAAAAAACGTCCGTAACGTAAGATTTTCATGTGTAGTCTATGTATGATGGCTATACAGTGTCTAATGTTTATGTGTATGTATAATAATGACTATAGTCTACGTGATGACTATTTTTATTATTATTACATATTTTTATAAATCATTGTAAATAAAATAAAGGTGTTAAGATAATTTTGTAAAGTAGTTTTTTGATTTTATCGATAAAAAATCAAAATGAAAAATGTATACCCGAATAATTATTTTCTTTATACCTCGAAAAGAACTTGAAATTAATATTTTTATAACAAGGAACTTCGTTCCTATCTGGTGTCCCACGACACCACACAGTTTTTTTATTTTTACGACCAATGAATAATGAACTAAAATCAAGTCTTTTAATTTTATGTTAATAGTAGTAATAAACTAATCTAATCTGTATATAATCTGTCCGTAAAACCCGAGTCAGGATCACAGAATATACCTAATTCAATACTATTCCTGACAAACGATCTAAAAGATTGTCTGCCTTTTAGATCGTTTAATTAATAAAAAAAAAATTATTAGGTAATTGTGAATTTACAAGATATTTTTGGAGTTTACTCCTTAATGAAATCCTTAATCCTCCGGTATGAAAAAAATATGAAGAGTAAAATTTAGTGATCGTTGTGCTTTTTGTGCTTTATTGGAGTTTACTCCTTAAAGAAAGACGCATGTAATATGTGACGCATGTAAGGTGGGAGTAGGGGAAGGGGGAAGAGGGGGAATGGGCCCCCCCATTCCCCCTCTTCCCCCTCCTTCTGTAGAGGCGGACAGGTAAGGGTTAGGGCCTCCGGTAACCTCACTCACTCGTATAACGCAATCATTGCTTCACTGCCGGTTTTCTGTGAGGCCGTGGTGTCACTCCGGTCGAGCCGGCCCATAAGCATGACTCTCCAACTTAAAAACTTTATATACCTTATATACCTGAATTCGTTAAACGGGTGCAGATCGTATTAGAAAGCCAGTAAGCACGCTGTGATCCTGTAGCTTCCCCACTAGCCCCACATTGTTACCCTACGGAAGTAATGACTCGAACAACTGTGAATCAAGGCTGTGGTTTTATAATTATTATATTTCTAAGGAGTTGAGGCTATACCCCTGGGAATTTGTTTCCGCATTTCCTTGGTTATTCCATTCTAAGATTGACATTGTTACTTTTAAACACTCTTGTTTAAAGCTTCCATACACATCACGGCCACTTATCGTCAAGTAGACCGTAGGTTAATTGTTCCACAGTAGAATAAAGTAAATAAATCTTAGCAAAGACAGAAAATAGACTTTAGATTTAGTATTGTGTTCGCAATGAATCGAAGCGTCGGTAGCGTAATTGCTAAGGCATCAGACTTGCGATCAAGTGGTTGCGGGTTCGAACCCCACCCAGTGCACTACGGTCGTGAACCCACTCCTAATACAAGCGTTAAGCTTAGCTGGAGGGGTTAACGAGATTACTAGTAATGTGTGACCCACGTTACTAGTCATCTTTTTGAAAATAAAAAAAAAAAATGCTGTACAGCCTGCAAGAAAAATCATGGCAAGAAAAATACACTGCTCGTTCTTTCCAATTGCTACTTCACAATTCATGTTTTAGAATTTAATATATTTTACAAATGACACCCCAATCGATTTACATAATTATTATCTCTTGCGACTATTTCTGTCTATGTGTTTTCGTGTCTGAGAGACCAGGCTATTCGTGACTTGACAAACCGAAGCAAAAACGACAAAGTCTATCGCAGGTGGGACACTATTCTGATTACGTGCTTATAAAATTATCATTATAACATAAGAAGTATCTATGTATGTGTATGCGCATGTGAATAAGTAATGAAAAGTATAGCACGCTACATATTATTATCATAATTTATTTTAATATGTCATTATACTCATATTCACACCTACTGACAAAAATTTATCTGACATATATTATATCAAAATACCCTTGCATTTAATAAGTTTTATTAACATCCACTTATTGCTATTAACGCCTACTAACGTACTGAAACCGCTCTATATTTGAAACAAGTCTATACCTTCCATATTTAAATACAATCTTAATTTTTTTCTACAGGTTTGCGAGTCAACTCAACACGGCCTATCACTTACGTTGGCTACCTTCGCTTAATCATCTATGTATGTCAGATAAAGTTTTAATAATGGGAACATGGGAATATGTTGAGGAAACTTAATTCTTGTATCCGTGTTTTATTCATATTTATAGCTACCATTAAGAGAGCCTCGTTTTCTCAATAAGGTTCCGTTGCTGCTTTTATGGAATGCCGGGATCTAGGAAGGTAGGTTATTCTCGTCACTGCCCGTTGGCATAGTTTTATCTACATTTTTTATAAACAGAACAGAAAAATAATACCAATATGTCAAGTCAATACTCTCCTACATTAAATAAGGTTTTATTTCTATTAATAATTGTCGTTTACTTGTCACTCTGTTTTTTTTTCGCATTGTGGTTCACATCGTTGGCACATTTATTTTTGTTTAAAATGCCTAGAACTTACTTAAAAATGAATAACTGTAGTAGGTAACTTAAGTCAAAAAAACGTTGTAGGGCAATCAGAAAAGCCCATAATAGTGTTACCTACCATTTTTGTAGGACTTGGTCACGTGCACACTTAACTTCGGTCAACAATAGAGCTCATGTCCATAGCTCTAATTACTAACTTTAAGCTCTGGACTCTGATTACCGTAGAACCCATAAGCTTATAAAAAACGAAGTGCATAATGAATAGCAAACTACATACACTTGAGTATCGTCGTGAAGTCGTCTGCTTATTGGTTTTTGGAACGAAGTTCCTTATGAGGCATTGCGGAGATGTACCATAGCCGGCAAAAAAAAGTCCGTAACGTAAGATTTTTGATGTGAAAACTTCTTTAGCGGCGTTGTGCACTGTTTGATGGGTAAAAAATGTTAAACTCGCGTCAGGCACGTGACCCTGATGTTACGGAGGGAGGGGGGGACAGGGACAGGGACACACAGAGAGAGAGAACTGAACTCGTGACCGTCACGCTAATCCCACTAATATTATACATGTGAAAGTTTGGATGGATGGATGGATGGATGTATGGATGGATGTTTGTTACTCTTTCACGCAAAAACCACTGAACCGGTTGCGATGAAACTTGGTATGTAGATAGCCGGAGACCTGGATTAACGCATAGGCTACTTTTTATCCCGATATTCCCACGCGATCGGGACTTACGGGGTGAAACCGTGGGGCGCTGCTAGTAATACATTTATAGATCTACTAGAGCTTATTAATTAATGTCACCAACCTGTTAATGTTTTTATTATTGTTATTATTATATATTTTTATAAATCATTGTAAATAAAATAAAGGTGTTAAGATAATTATGTTTTTTTTTTATTTTTATCGATAAAAAAATCATAATTAAAATGTATACCCGAATAATTATTTTCTTTATACCTCGAATAGAACTTGAAATTAATATTTTTATAATAAGGAACTTCGTTCCTATCTGGTGTCCCACGACACCACACAGTTTTTTATAGGATTAACTTTGGTGAATGCGCGAAACCTCTCTGCTATTAATTGAACCCTGCACATTCCTTCATGGGCCTATTAGACGCAGACAGAGGTTCCATACTTTCACTGTCGATACACCAAAAGTTTTTGTTGGATAGACGTGTACCATCTTCTTCTTCATCGTCCGTCAGGTGAGTTGGAAGATAAACGCTTATTCCATTAGTCAATAAAAATACCTATTCCCAAACTCAACCTGGTGAGTCGGTTATCGAACTTGAATAGTCTGAAAATTATATATTCACATTTCTTATTCTTTTTATATTTATCAAAAAAAAACTAAAATACCTACATGGTTTTTACACAAGTTTCTATTGAACCTATGATTTGAATTGACAGTTAAGTACCGTATTTTAATCCTGAAATCTTTACGATGTCATAATTACTGTTTATTACTTACTAGAGGTCGCTCAACGCTCTCCAGCGAGGATTAAGACGATACTACCTTACTACTTTTCGAACGAAACAATTTCTAGTTCTGCATAACGATGCTATAATATTAATCAACAGTAATTACCTATGTTAGGCAAGAAAAAAAAAACAATCCATCCATTACGTCTACTAATTGACAGTTCCATAGATAACAACTCGTTTCAAGCCTTATGAAAAATAAGATAATAAATTATGTACATATTTTAATGAAGCCATTGATCTATCTTGAATCATTATACAGTAAATAATTAAGCTGCTATATTAGCAATAACCACATCACGCAAATAGTATTATTATAACATTAATACAAATAAATAAAATTGAAGTGTCTGTTTGTAATGTCAAATTTATATTTTTTTAATAATACAGTCAAGTAAATGCACGATACCTATGCCTAAAAATAAGTTTTTAAAATTGTTGCCTGTCTTTTTTTCCGGGAACTGCTAGTTCCATTTATAAATATGTTTATGTATAACAAATTATAATGTTTAACTTGATGGAATTCAATGCCCGCCGCTTTTTTAAATTTTAAAACAAACTACGTATTGCACAGATTCCAAATCATTTTGGTACGGATACAAAGATGGTGATCCTGTTTTTAAAACTTAAGTCAAAATCATGTACGTTGATGACCTCTTCCCTGAAAGGAAAGACATTTTATTGACTAGTAACCTTTATGATCAGTGACCATAAAGTTACAAATTGCGAGCCCTTGTCAAAGTCATACACGTGTTAAAATAAAGTCAAATTTGCACAATTAAAAAGAAATACATTTCTGCAATTACCATCGGTTACGGATGAAGGTAACTATTTTATATAAAATAACGTTCGATTTTAGGTGTAATAAAAGTAGTGGAGAAAATCTTTACTTTCTTTATTGATTAAAGTTTTTTTCCGAATTTCCTCTAACTGCTGAATTATTCATTCGATTGATACGATCAATGTTACGATTCGTTTGATTTGGTTCAGACGTTTACGTCGGCATTCTAATGCTACGTGCCGGTATAGTGCACACTACACACGTCGCCGTCGCTCACATTTTACCCGCATTAGTTAAAATTCCATTTGAGCTGTTAAACAAACTGTTTGGTTTCTTTTGAAGATCGAACGTAGAATCTTATGAATTTCGAACGAAAGCTGTAATTCATTGAAAGGAGGAAAGTTATGTAAAAAATTAGTATTTTGGTATCATGAGCGTGCGTATTTCAATGTATAAAACTTAAATGAATCCGTTTTCGTAGTGTTGAAAAAAGCGACAGATATAATATTTTATTTATTTACTTTGAAAAAGATTTCGTCAGACGGAATAAAAACTATTGTATAATAAATACGTCCCACGTCACAATTCACACTTCGCCTATAGTAAATTTGTTTGGTAGTTGTACTTTCATAATTTTATTTGCTAATTGGACGACCAACCGTCGACTGGTAACTGTCAAGATTTAAGTTTTGCTATACATATACTTGCGAAGGAAAAAGGCTATCAGATTAATTAGAGAGACTTACAAGGAGATAGTGAGGTGGTTAGAGCACACTTTGAGTCTCAATATCAGAAATGCGTGAGCCTGATCAATCGAAGTTAATCAATCGCGGAATAAAACGTAGGTACCAAAAAATGTATTTGCTATTTTACTTTAGTCTAGCAGTAACAAGCAATTTCAGTTAACCCTTTTGATAAATTCACGAGAAATCTTTAAAATTATGAATCAAAGTTTCTCGCTAACATAAGCAGTGATAGAACGGTATTAGCGATTCACTCTGTGTCAAGTCTCCTAACCTGTTTTAACTTTTGACAGTTTTATTTAAGTTAAACAGGTTTCTTTACCGGTTAGAATATGGGTCACAGAGCCACCGCTCCTAACGGGACAAACAAATAAATAAATAACTTTATCGTGCATAACAAAAATGAATTAGTATTACCACAGAATATATAATAGTACCAGTAGTATTACATTACAAATCATACAATTATAATTCGCGAGTGTTCTTTTTTTAAACCAATGTCACTAATTGGGTAGATGCCTATGCTCAAAATAGAGTATTTCGCAAAGTGTCGCAATAAAATAACTTAAGCTACTGTGAAAATTGTCGTCCAGGTTTATTTTCACGTTTTTAATTTAGATTATAATTGTTAAATTAACATTAAAAGTAAATGATTTGACAATACTAAGGCGTGACGTCACGCCTTAGCATTTCATACAAAAATGTACGGACGCTACCGTTTTGACGTTTACTAAAAAGATACTGATTTGACTTGACAGTCATCTACCCTATTGTCACTATTCATTAATATTCGAATTTTGAAACGCATATTTGTAACTATTATAGCTATATGTTATATGGTTATAAACATGGTAGTAATAGATTTAAATATGTTTCATATTCACAAGAACAATAAAATCATGAGCAAGTATATCGCTGGTTTGCGAGAATATCGACATAAGTCAAAATTCTGTCGAATTGAACTAAGTATGCCAAACGATCATAAATCTTTGATATTTTATCGTGAACAGAGATGCAACGCCGATTTCGTGCTAACACTGAATATAAAACGACAAGTTCATTATATATTTGAGACAAAACACTCTAGCGGAAATCACAAATTTATTGCCATTCTCTAATCAATAATTTTTAGTTCCGTCGCTATTCTCGCAAACCAGCGATATATTTTTATCTATTATGTATCCAGCTTAATAGGAAAGTGAAACACGTTACTTTTTTGCCCATGTTTTAGGCTAATCGTGTGGAGAAGAGAGACACGCAAACGGCCAATTGTCTGTTTGTTCATTTAAAATTAGAATACTTTTACTTAACTGGCCAGAAACATGCACATTTGAGCGCCATTTGTCTTGTCAAAAATGTGACAGCGAAATTAAGAACATGCAGTTTTATCTGCCAATAATTTTAAGGAATGCGTTTGGCTTTTTTTAGGGTCCCTTTCCCCAAAAGGAAAAAGGAGATCTTATGAGATCACTTTGTTGTCCGTCTGCTGTCTGTCTACCAAGACCCTTTGTCTGAGGAACGCGTAAAGGTATCAAGTTGAAATTACATCAACCACTTTTCTGCGGTTCCTTGAAGCTGAAACAAAAATCAAGCTTCTAAGTCGACGCAAAAAAAAGATTCAAAGATTTTAACAAAGTTGAACATTTCGCAATTAAAGCAAAACCTGTGGGGTACTTCCTATTGACCTAGAGCCATGAAAGTTTGCAAGAAGTAAGATATTAAAGCACAAGTAAAGTTCAAAAAAATCCGAAAGTTGCTAATTACTTGTTGTTTCTCATAAAAAATATTTTTATTCTGCGGTTGGAAAATTGACTGTCATCTATATCAATGTATAGGAGAATATTTTTAAAACAGGAAGTTATATTTGTCTTTCAGAAAAACGGGAAAATTCTTTAAATCTTCGAGTAATCGTTTCCGAGAACGATTGTTCTCGGAAACGATACATACAAGTTTGTTTGCTTACGGAACCCTCGGTGCGTGAGTCAGACTCGCACTTGTCCGGTTTTTTAAACATTATTTTGTAGTCACTCTAACTCACTAAAGGAAAAAATATCTTCTACAATCAACAACTGGAGACTGTCCTTTTACATAAAAAATTTTGTCAGTGATTCATCGACTTTGATTTTTCAAAAAAAAAATAAAAGTCGTAACGTTGTTGTTGATTTATAAAAAAAAGCAGCGATGCCTGATATTTTTGGCCAGTTAAGACCGTTGATAATAACAGTAGTTAGAATGTAGATGCAAAAAAAAATCTAATATAAATTCACATTCGCATAGTTAATTTTTAATTACACTAACATAATTCTGTGGTCAACGAACTCTAAGACTTTTTTTAACATAATTACTGTCATTATGTGATAAAAAAAATGAGTACGGATTTAAAATAACGTAAATATATACTTTTAAGCGCCATTTGTAGATTAGGTATTCGTAAACACGTATGGTAGGCTACTGTCGCGTCAAAGTCATCCTTCAAGTTCAACTAAAGGACTGAAATGTTATAATTTCGTTTTGACGTAATAACGTCTTATAAATCGACGAATGTCGGCTGCACGCACGAAAAATCGTCACGTTCTGCCTGAGCCGAGCGTGCAAGCGAGAGCGCGGTACATAGAGAGGCACGAACCTAAGCGTTCGTTTATTGACATTGATTTGATTTCAGTTTATTTCTATAACTAATTGTTCGTGATTATATTTAAACAAATTATTTAAATTAAATTTGCAAAAACTGTAAATAATATTTAAAAATTAAAAATTAATGTTTTCAACCAGAGTTTTAAAAATATTGTGTTTTCTTATGACGTTATTACGTAAAATTACCGTCCGTAAACCGACATTTCAGACAACCAATATTTTTTTTTATCAACAGGATTATATACCTATTTATTACGTGAAGCTCGTACTAAACGATGAGATCAAAGAAAATATACTTTAGAAATATTTGATAGTTTTCCAATTCCAGTTTGCTCTACTAACTAACTTTTAAACTATCGCGTTCGTAGGTGTTACATATCTCTGAATTGCCTGACGTTTCGAGCAGGTTGCACTGGCCGTGGTCACAGGCTGACTCAGCTCGACCAAGGTCAACCTGTGACCACGACCAGTGCAACCTGGTCGAACCGTCAGGCAATTCAGAGGTATGTAATACATATTTTGTGACCGCGTTAATTCCCGTGTAAATACATAATTATATAGTCCAGTTTATCTGTAATTTTCTACTTATTGGCCGTTTCACATACTTCTTTCTGCGCTATCAATCTTTCGTGATCTTGGCTGTGGAATTGAATCTTAATGATCATCACCCACGATATCAGAAATACTATAGTGTATACTTGTGTGACTTGAGTTGTATGCATAGTTTAGAGTAGGTAATTCAATTTCTTCAGTATTATTTTACTGAGCATTTATCATCCAAAAAATAATAAAAATATATTTAAGTGATCTATGTATGTCTCGGTCTGCCTGGTAAATTTAATGACCTAGAAGTCTGTAATACAAACTTTACATATATTTTATACAAAAATATTTTAAATTTATTTCTTTTAAACCACGTCGCTCGGTAGCAAACTAGCATACGGCCCGCCTGTTGTTTAGCGTTTACCGTAGCCTATGGACGCTTGCAATTTCAAAGGACTCGTAAATCACTACATATTGTAAAACAAAGTCTCCCGCCGCGTCTATCTGTCTGTTCGCGATAAACTGAAAAACTACTGAAAGGATTTTCATGCGGTTTTCACCAAAAGATGAGACGAGAGTGATTCATAAGAAAGGTTTAGGTTAGGTTAGTTGAAGTAGTTAGGTTGAAATATGTTAATGATTGTTGAAGATGTCTCTACTACACGTGCGAAGCCGGGGCGGGTTGCTAGTACAGTAATATATATCTATATATATTTGCAGGCATCAGTTCTGTTCAGTTTTTAGTTTTTCTAGATGTTTATATAGCCCATCTACTTATACCTCTTCTTTCAGTGTTCTCGTCATGGTCTACTACATCATAGTAGCTTTTGCTGTCTTATGAAGTTTAGTAACCGTCGTTTGGGAGCAGTACTTTCTTACGATGGAAGGTGTCCTATCTCCCTTTATGTACGCCTGGCAACATGTGTGCAACATTGAATGATGATTAGCTGACTACTTAAGGCCAGAACATTTAACAAACAAACAAATAAGCATTTATAATATTAGTTAGGATTAGTTACGCGAGCATTCTTAGATACATACAGGGTATTAGTGAAACGCTCCCGAAAACGAAGACAGACGATAGTACTAATGGTACCTTTAATGACGAGTCAGAAAAAAAAATTAAGCAGAAAGTAGCGCGAGTTTGGCGCCCGCGCGTCCGTTGACCCGAGCCTCAGCTATCTTTGTCCGTAAGTAAAACGAATCGTTTCTTGTTTATTGCAACGTGGCATTAGTCTTCGTTTTCGGTAGCGTTTCACTAACACCCGGTATAAACACAAATTTCTGTTTTTCTATAATAATGGCAGCTTCACATAGGATAGAAGGCGAAGGTTAGCTTATTTAAGATAGATGCAGAAAGGAAGGTTTTTTTTTTCACAGACGTACAGTAATTTATTCACTCAAAATGTACGTATTGTCATTATTTGTGCAGCGTGTACGCTAGTGACAGACAAGCGTTCGACCATGTTATTGTCTATTGATAAGGTGTCCATATAGAATAACAGGGCGTTCAGTAGCTGTGTTTGTAACGGTAACACCGATGAGGATTGCAAATTACAGTTCAACAAAATATCGCATAAAGTACGTTTTGAAAACGCTTGCATACTGTATTAGGTGGACGTGTTTTATCTACAACTGAAGTCGATGACCGGTAGTCAAATAACTTAAGGATTCTACATTAACGTTGCACAAGTGAGCAAAGGAAGAGACGATGCTGTAAAGCCTACCTAGGCAACTGCATAGGTTATAGTATGTGTCTCGAAAATAGATTAACAAATACATACTTATACTAACATCAAATTTAGAATTTGTTTAAAAAGCTCTGTCATGTTTAAATTATACAAATAAGCAAACAGTAGTAACAGATGTATTTGCCGATTCCTTCTTAGATGCTAAAAAATTTGGGCTTGAATTACAAAATTTTTTGTTTCTTGTTTTTTTTTAAAAGACAGCTCCCGCATTAGGAATTACTCCTGTGTGTGGGGGGGCGGGGGATGCATCATTTATTTCCTCCAACGCTTTCACAACTAAATCCCACGAAATGATAGCTACATAGAAGAGGGGAGAGAAAAATACCATCATTTGACATTTGATACCATCATTTTCAATCAGGCTAAGCTATTTCTGATGTGAAGGTTTTAAACAAGCACCGATACTGATGCCTCGAGCGCTCAAATTCCACGTGTGACTCGCGATCTGTTCACCCTATCCACTGACCTTAGGGCCGTGACAACCCTCTACACCATCGAAATCAGTATGGACTTTTACACGAAATTTCCAGTCGCGCGGTGTCTATCTAAGCAGTAATCCAATACTACCTCCTTTAATCCTAACCTACGCCACATCTACTTCTTAACTTGTAACTGTTAATATTTTTTTTTAAATTCAGATTTGTCATTATGTCTTTATCAGTAAACAGGTTTATATTCTTTCGATATGACATAAGAACACCTACATAGGTCATTGACTTCGGGTAGCGGAAAGCAGCTGAGTTCATATGAGCACAAGACGGAACCCATCTAGCATGTGCGACGAGAATATAACGTACGTTCTAAATATGTATATACTTATTATTTATTTTATGAAAAAAGAAAAAAACTAACATACAGGTTTTCATAATATTTTTGAATTTCACTTTAAGTACTGGTACTATTATGTTTTCTGTGCTTTAAGCAAAAAATATTTTTCAATTATTCTCTTTCTAAGCGACTCCTCCATGTAAAGTTGAAAGGAAATTTAACAAAACTTAAGCACATCAGAATCAGATTTTCCTTTTTTAGGACTTTTATTCTTGGCCTCTAATGAAAAATACAAGTCTAAAAGTGTAAATTTACAGGAAATACGCTCTTGAAATTTATACACTAATTGTCCAGCCATGTAAACGGTTAACGAAATAAATACATATATACATCAATTTGCTAGGCCATATATATATATATATATATATATATATATATATATTATGTCATATAGAAACGTGATTTCTTAAAGTTTTTATCTTTAAATATGACGATTTATACGCAGCTAAACAAACTCACAATATATCCACCATTTTACTTACCTGTTCTGATAAAAATAAATATTTTCAATGACTGATCCAAATTTTTGTCTTAACTTACCTGCAAATAAAAAAAAAAACATATAAATAAATCATTACGAACAAGTACATAAAATAAATCATTTTACACTTTATTTTAATTTTAATAGCACGTTTTACATTATTATGCAACGTGATCTTGCGTGTTGTGTGTGTAATATTAGTGGGTGTAATATTTTTAGTATTATACTTTTTCAGACAGAAGATCCCAAAGAAATAGTATATTAAAAATATTTGATCCCTTCTACTGTTTTGTTCCTTATTTTAAAATAGGAATCCAGATTTTTTTTTCGTCTATAAAAGCGACTAGCATTGTATTCCAGCCAATGATGAACCATAATTATGGCGCCTTAAAAGTTGTGGAGGCCATAGGAAAGAATAGTCGTCACGGATGTCTGCATACGAGATAAAAAATCATAAAACAGCTTTTAATACTTCAAGAATTTCTGTTTCATTAAGTTTTATCATCTGTCCGAAACATACCATATTTAATAATGAGTGGAAGTAAAGTTTTTTCTCTAATATCTGTAATAAATACGACTTTAGGAATCCATTTATTTATTTTATTTTTTTATTCTTTATTGTACACTAAAAGTAGATTAATAAAAACAAGGAAATGGTATGTACAAAGGCGAGCTTAACCCAAACCTGAGTTTTCTTCAAGCAAACCTTCGAACCAACCCTCCATTCGGATAATTGCATTGTCTCTTTCGTCTCTAGTCACTTTTAACTGTAATGTTTACCCACATATTAGTCATATGAGTCAGTCCTATTGTGCGACGGTGACCGGGCGGCGATTCCGATCGTTTCCGGTAAATTTCTCGTGAATCATACATGGATATCTTCAGTGGGTTTACGCCTTACGGTAAATTTTGCATGGGTACATATTCCACGCAATTATATCCTCTATTTGGCAGTAAAGATATCTATAGATCTTTAACGATTATATGTAAAACTAGCAGTTCGCAGGCTTCGCTCGCGTGTACATATTTATGTATTTTGCGCGGAACAACAATTCTTTTTCCAAAATAAAAGTAGCCTAAGTTACTCCTTATAACAGCAGCTTTCTGCAGTAAAGGTCAGTAAAAGTTCCGTGGTATCGGTCAACCCGTTCCGGAATTAGCCGGCACAAACAGACAGACAGACAAAAATTTTAAAAATGGATTTTTAGGCATAGGTTTCGTTGTATATAACTGTAAGAGCTTAAAAAACTATTATTTTGACATTACAAACAGACACTTCAATTTTATTTGTAGTGATGATGATCATTACAAGAATTACTTATGAAACAATAATCTTCCGTAGTGAGTCTTTGTTAGGGGCCGTCCATTAATCACGTGATGTTTTTTTAGTAACTTTTTAACCCCCTTCCTCCTTGGTGATACGTGGTGAGGTTTTAGACTAACCTCACCCCACCTATCCAAAATCATGTGTATTTTTTTATTCAAATATATAAAATATAATAAATATTCAAATATATTTAAAAAAATCAGAATATTATCGTTAAATACGGATATATAAATACACGTGGTAACTCACTACACCCCTCCTCCCCCTTGTGATATTTCGTGATTTTTTCCGAACTCCCTCCCCCGCTTTCGAACCTCACGTGATTAATGGACAATCCCTTACCTGTGAGTATTTGCCCGCGACGTCGCTTGCGTTAATATAGATTTTGTCAAGCCGGACAACTGCCTAAAAGTTTTTTTTTCTATTCCTTCGAACTATTTCTGACAACTTTTATACAAAACTTTGTGACGATCGCTTGAGTAGCTTAGACACAGATTACTGAATATTTTTAACGTTTTTAATTAAAAGAATACTAGCAACTTGGGTCACACATTACTAGTATTCTAGTTAAGCCCTCCAACTGTGTTAGGAGTCCATTCACGTCGGTAGTGCACTGGGTGGGGTTCGAACCTAAGTCCGACGCCTTAGCCATTACGTTACCACCGCTTAATATTTAAATATTATCATCTTCCTATTAATTCATGGCAAAATCACAAATCTGCAGGTTTATAAAAAATATAATAATTAAATCACTGATGCGATTATTTTATACATTGTAATATAAAAGTAATTAACAATATTTTACAATTTTAGCATAGTTATTCGACGTCGTGAATCGACTCTATTAATCAATCGATTACAAAATCGACTGATTAATGGAGCCTATAATTATTTCAATCCTTATTCCAAGCGATGTTTATCGTGGCTTGTTGGGTGTCCTGTGTCCTGAATGGCGGCTATTGTGGGACTATTGTCGTGAATACGCGTACGCATACCAATTGCATTTAATCACGCGCAGCCCGCGGGACTTGCGACCTCACGAATGTGCAGTCAGGGCAGTCACATTTTTCTTTAATTCCGACCCGTGATTTTAAAATCTTCTTTTTGTTTGACTCGGGATTGTATTCCTATTTTACTAAATGATCTACCCCGATTTTTGTATCTAGAAGTCGATATTTATGTAAGTATGTATATTCTTTCTTGGACGTAGCTCACCATAATCTTAATTCTATTTTTTTTTAAATAGCTGAGACCTTAACTAAAACCTATTTAGATTATATATAGGTAAAATATACACAATATCTCGTAGGTACAAGCAACCAGGCATTTTTTAATATTATAAATAGTGACTCGAGACGTACTTCTTTCTTCTTTCGCTTATATTTATATTAGTCGCTTATAATTTTGGCTTCAGTTTAGGGGCACGGATTAGGCATCTGGACCTATATATAATCTTAGAGTACAGGTCTAAGTTGGATTATTATAAATAATGGATTCCTGCTACACTCACAATGTATGTTGGAGTAGATACATAATAGATACTACTATTATCGCTGAAGCCGAGTACTACTACTGCTGTAAAAATCCTTAAAAAAATTGGCATCTATCCCTCCAGTCGCTTAAATCACCGACTCGCCTCAAATAATCAGGCGTGTAATGCGCGCCCATCAACAATGCAATGCATGCCTCATATTTACATCGTTGGTCACGTGCTGTTAGCGCTTATTCTCTTTATGTACCTACATATTTAAGATCCTTGGTTTCGGTCATGTATAGGTATTGATATTAGGGTTTTCAAAGAAGGAGTATGGACAATTAGCTGGCTCAGTATAACATCGGACCACAACTATAGTTATAGTTGTAACAACCTTTGAGGCATGAGAAAATAAAAGCAAAATAACTGAATTAAATCACTTGATTTCTAGTTCTATTTATACAGTTAGCAGTCAACACTTGGTTAGCTTGATCAACAAACCGGATAGGGTTGTTTATGTTCGACTAGAAATGTCACGTCATATTTAATTATGATTTCTATTTATGAATATTTTAAGGGTCTAGTCGAGTGTTAGTTATCGGATTAGAAATTGTGTCTATTAATTGGTTACTGCTAGTGATAACAGTTATAGCGCGTAACTGAATTACATTTTCTAATTTGTGGTAATAGGGCGTTCCTACTGACTTTTAATGTACAGGGCAATATCAAATTAATTTCTGTTGAGTATAAAATATTAAATTATTTTCATTTCATAAATTTGACTCTCTATAGGCTACTGAAACTTAAAGCTACAAGGGATTTTAGAATTCATTGGACGCAATTTTTCGTTTTTCAAGTTTTTATATAGTTCGACGTGGTTTTAGAAAGCTTAGGGGGGCCGATTGCCCCTATCGCCCCCCCCTCCCCCCGTGGATCCGCCACTGAATACATAGTTAGTTATTGATATAACTCTAAGATGTCTAAAATGTCTATCCCGTTAAAGTAGAGTATCCTAAGAAACCCAAAAATAAGATAATCTTTTCCAAACAACGAACAAAAACTGCATCATTTTAACTGTTTATATTAATAATAATACTTATTGGAAAAAATAGAAAATGAGTACATATTGCAGTAATGTGTGAATGGCTCGAAAGGCGATTAAACGTCATATAAATTCCATATTGACGTAAGGTAAGTTAGTATGTTTTATTGTTATGATGTTCATGGCATACAAAGACTGTGCCAAGTTGGTTAATTTTAGAAGTCGGAATCAAGTAGTGGTTAGTACAAAAATATTTTACGAGAAATACCTAACGATAGAAACTATAAAAAAAACGTATCCGCGCGTAGTAATTAGGAACAATAAAGTCTGCGACTGAATCCTCCAAGTAAATTATAAAAATTCTGGTTTATCGATGAGTTGGCGCAAGATCGAATTACTCCAAATTTTTGTTGCAACGTATCTACTGATTAATCTAAGGCTTAGTCTACTTCATCGTGATGCTTCAACGTTATTTCTCAATACCATACAATGAAATGATCTCTTTTCACTTTGAACATCATTGGTTATGCCCATAGAGGAAAGTAATGTGCCGAATCCAGTAATGCGTTCGAAATTTCGAATGTTTCAAAATGTTTTTTTTTATAAAAGTTCCACAGACTATGTAAAAAATCAGGGAGTATTTTCTAGATTACAATCTATTTACAATATTTGCTGTACAATTCGTAGTACTTATGTATTTGGTGGTAGGTACTTATTCACCAAATGAATTTGATGTATTCCAAGATAGCGTGTATTTATGTTGTCTAGCATTGTTGTTGTGCAGATGTACACGCCCAGATAGCAGCATTGTTCAGTGTTTTATGTGTCTGCTATTGTACTCATATTTTAAACTAATTGAAGGGAAGCAAATAAATGATCCCTATAAAAATACATGGAGGGTTAAGAGTCTACAAAATATAATATTCTGGGACATATAACACACTGCTATCTAAGACCCAAACATAGCTTGTTCTTTAGTTTCTAGAAAACGGATAAACATACTTAGATGTTTTTTTTGTAAATATGTAACGCGCCTCATAGGCCGTCGGGCAATTGAAAACAATATTGTATTTTTAACTAACTTCAAAGAAGGAGGAGATTCTTAATTCGACTGTATGCTTTTTTTTCTTTTTCTTTTTATGTTTGTTCCTCAGAACTTTCGACTGGGTGAATCGATTTTGATGATTCTTTTTTTATTTGAAAGCAGGTGCTTCCCGTGTGGTCATTTCAATTTGGTCCAGTTCTGACAATGGCATCCATGAGAAAACCATATATAAGTCTTTTATGGAATAGTTTTTTTGTTGAAGTCGGTTTTTTTTTGAAAGAATTATGAGGTACCTACAGAGCTACATTTCCCTGAAGGGGTATGCAGACATATATAACACACCTACATTTCACCGAGATGATTATCGTTTCTTTCTCTGCAGTGTCTGCGCTGTCCTAACTAATATTATAAATGCGAAAATATTTTACACCCTAAGTGCTCAATCTATCATCATTAAATTCTGCATAAACGTTGACAGTACACAAAAGGACATAGGGTAGGTATCTTTTATCCCGAAAAAAAGTATTGTGCCCGAGGGATAGAAAAAAACTTTTACGCGAGCGAAGGCGTGGGCAAAAGCTAGCTCCATAAAAGTATGGAGATTTTATTAACTGGTATGAAGCTTGGCAATTCCACCAAAGAGTTTTCACTAATGTCAAATTAATCAAAATAAACTTATATCCTATTTACTTAGATGTTAAGTTTTTTAATCGACTTCAAAAAAGGAGGAGGTTCTCAATTCGACTGTGTTTTTTTTTTATGTTTGTTACCTCAGAACTTTCGACTGGGTGAACCGATTTTGATGATTCTTTTTTTATTTGAAAGCTGGTTCTTCCCGTGTGGTCCCATTTCAATTTGATCCAGTTCTGACAATGGTATCCATGAGAAAACCATATAAGTCTTTTGTGGAATAGTTTTTGTTTTGAAGTCGGTTTTTTTTTAAAGAATTACTTACACATAAATTACACAGTAGAACGAAATAACTAGTGTTCCGTATGTATTATTATGGCGCTATTTGATCGAACTTAATTTGTGGTATTAGGATCAATGATAAGGCCGTTAAACACAATCTACTGTTCTTAATTCAAATTTGCGGTTACATTACTTCATTAGAGGCGTACGTTAAAGCTGGGGCTACACTGTACCACTGTTTTGAGTTACATTACTTGCATTGCACATGATCAAATTTTGAAAATATACTACAATATTATGGCTAAATATCCGAAACTTACAAGACATTCAGAGTATATATTATAACTTATACGCATTTTACGATATGTTAAACTATGACAATTTTACGGTTTTAGAATATTTAAAAGTAATATAATTGGATGGACACTACAAGTTAATACAAAATCTTTATTTTATGACTGGGCAGCCGCCTATAAAACTGCCTTTCGTAGTTTTATTATCTAACTATTAAAATATAGTTTAATTTATAAAATAAAACACCAATCGTGGTTTCCCTTTCTTTGCTAGATCACGATGAAAGATAGAACCATCTGTACGCTGTTAAAAAACTCAAATACAATAGACAAGCCTAATGTAGATCAACCTTAAGCGTTCACAAACCGCCACAGGACCGGTCTGGATACAATTAAACGTAATCGTTCAGAAACTAGATCAACACGTTCGGTAGCTAGATAGCTTTCGCTGCGCAATTCTGTATGATTAAGTTTGATCTTGATCTGATGGTTGTCGACATATCAACCGGTGTTTTGGACATTGACTGCTGTTTAATAATAGAATACGTTTCTCTATTTATTAAAGGGTTTACGATTTTAAGATATTGGGGTTTTACTCATGTTTGTATTTCGGGGATTCGATTGGGGCCCTTTATCGAGGTGTGATGCGACCTTCCGCGTCGGTGTCAGGCGCCTCACCTCACCTGTGTCCCTGTCGGGTTCACAAGTAGATGGGTATCCAGGAAATGCACGCGTGAGTAAAACATCTTTACTAAATATGAATACCACTAACGAAAAATTTATTCTATTATTCTCTATGGTCATTGCTTTACCTTCAGGTATTATTGAGTGGTATGCAACGCAAAACGTTACTGAAGCGATAAATTATTTTCTTCTGTCTTTTGTATCAGTCGTGTCAGGATAAAATAGTCAAGAAAGTGTTGCTTGATTTTTGCTATCGGTATCAACAAAAAAATATCACAAAACAAGCAGAAATTGAATAGATACAATTAAGTTTTATTTAAAGACGATAATTTATACATAATATTACGTATAAATAACATAATATTAAAATCAGTGACATTATCTCGGTATTAAAATAACTGTTAACTACAATTTTGCGTTGTTCCGTTCTAATTTTGAAAAAAGTATAAACGTGATTCAGATGGCCTCTGAACTCGTAGTTGTCCAAGCAATTTGTTTCAAACAAGTTAGGCTAAAAATAGATGACAGTCTAGACAAAATGAAATAGTGCGACGAAATAATCTCGATTCACTCGTAACAATGAAAATAATTGACATTCTTACATAAGGTAGCAAATTTTGGTGCTAAAAACGACAGTATACCACTTTCTTTAGTGAAAGGAATAAAGCATTCATGTTTTTACAAGATAGCAAGGAGTCCCGAGACGGGGCAGTAACTGGGCTAATCAAGAATAATCGTCATATTTTCCGTAGGATAAAGCCCGGTGAAGGGTCCCAAAGTTAAGGAAAGACCACTAGGAAAAGCGAAAAAGACCATGATCTGAAAAATAATACCATAAATGGTGTCAAGCTCGTTATGTCACCACAGACAGTAATATTACAGGTCTCTAACTATCCGGACGTAACACATTCTCTGGAAAGTAAACTGTCATTCAGGTCGTCAAACTGTTGTTTAGGTTCCGAATACTAATTAATAACTGTTCGCTTGGATACCTAAGAATAAATTTACATTAGTTGAATTCCCTTAATTCATTAAAGCTCACTTCGATTTATCGCAACGAAGTTCCTTATGGCACGTTCTACTTCAAACGGTGGCGGCGGCAGCAAGACGGATAAAAGTGTTAGCGCAACGAAAAATACTGACCGCGAGTTGATTTATTTTATTTACGCCATCTGTGGATTCTGCACGATGCTACTGATGTATATTAATTATCCATATATTAGTTTGGGTAACTTTCACATATGGCGATCACTTAAGGATAGGCGTTCTTGACACTAGTCCATTTAACAAATCACATAAAACGGGACTGTTCTATTCACAACTCTAGAAAATATTGGTACTATTGTCGATTTAATATTTTATACCATGAGTAAGTATCAAAAAGTCGTGGCCACAGTAGTTGTGTATTTTTGAAAAATGTAGGTATTCTAAAGAACGCTTTGGCATGAGACCAAGTAGATTGGTTCTGGTTTAAGTTTCGGAAAGGATAGTTGAAGAACATACCAGAAATTTCTCTCTCAATCTCGATAATGCCGGCTTGAGAGAGAGAGAGAGAAAGATGACTTTAAGGTATCTTTTAAATTTGGATAACGAATCGCCAAATATGCAATGCTTTGCGTCTGACTTGACTAAACTTTATTATGATTACAAATAACTATTTCTTTCAAGATGGAACTGAGGACTTTAGTACGAAAGTCGTATAAATGACACCTTATGAAACCCAGGCAGTTGCAAAGTTCGGTTAAAACAAGAAATGCTATTAATTCGTAAAAAATATAGTTTTATTTTTTCAGTCGACAATAAATTACAGTAAGGACAGTAGGATTCCAAATTGTACTAGTTATCCAAAGTAAATATTACCGCCCTGGGTCGCCCACACTACCGCTGCCCTCCTCGTGTGGTCACTCAACTTTGTTTTTCTACTTAGAATACGCTCAGACAACACTCTATTCTGCCTCAATGAGTTTCTCAAGGGGTTCAGTTTACACACAACCTCGAAAAAACTGCGGATAGAGTACTTTTGTGGTTCTTTCACACCAGGTTGTACTATATGAAATGAATGTTATGCATAAAACAATACTTACTATAATAAATTTATCTACGCAACCTAAAAAAAAATACAAATATTCGGGTTGAATTGAGAACGTTCACCGTTTTTTCGTTGGTTAAAAAACAAGGTTATCTATAGAATAAAATGGCGTACCTACTTATATTATTATATTTGTGGTTACGGATATTATACAGATATCACACGCGTTAAATAAAATATGTAGTAAAATACTATACCTCCAATGAAAAGAAGAAGAAAAAATGGTAGGTTGTAATTATGCTTAATAGTTTTACATCGTTAGACAAAATCACATAATATACGCAGCACTGTAGCTAAATTATTTTCAAGCAATGTATTTAAATGTAGTATATAAATTGTAAATTTATTTGTCTATAAAGGAAAATACCTAATCCGTTGCTAAATAATTAAACAAGATTATTGTCTTAGTAACAGGAGATTAATTTTATTTTCTACTGTTTGTACCTATCGGTACTGGGTATATCTTTTAAAATCGGCAAGCATAAACTGTCCGCTAACACTCTTTCTTTTTTTCTTATAAAGAAAGACGTTATCCATATTATTTATAAATTTTCAGACATCAGACATAATGCAGAAGATGGAGAAGTCTCGCAAAAGCCGCAGCAAACTTATCAGACGATCCATGACCACGACCCCGCCGCCATGAGTGTACGACTAGGAAGAAGGATATCTCTGCAAAACAGAGCTAGTGTGTGTACACCTTTTGAAAAGTGTGGACAAAGTTACCCGCTGTACAAATATGTTTTCGTGTTACATTGGCCCGTCACGCGCTATAAGTGGCGTGTAATGTGAAAAGAGTGACAAAAAACATTTTATTTGTAGTGCTCTCAATTCAAGCAGAAAGAAATATTTGTTTCTTTACAGTTAGATGTTTAATAAAGTAAAAACTTGTTTAAATCTACCACATTAAACAATGCAATTCATTGTTAACTCATACTTTATTGTACTAACGCATCGATATGACAGCTGTTCTGTTTCTCTTGACTTTAATATTCTTTTTAATAATTATAAACATGTTCAAGGACATGTCTTTTGGCTGCGAATTTGTTCACAATTTGTCTGGTTTATCTGTAGTAAAGATTATCAACATTACTGCTACTTTGACTTTCAAGTAAAATTGTCAAACTAGTGAAAAGTGACTTCCGAGATTATAAAACAAAAAACCTGGGATTTTATTTAATTAGTTGGCTCTCAGAACAACTAGAGACAAACATCAACTTTCTGGTTTAAATAAACTGTGGTGAGTGGTGAGTAATAAAACTTCAGTAAAAAAAAAAAGTGTGCGTGGGTAAAACCCCAAGTACAGGTAATTATTAAAAAAGAGACTTAAATCAAGCCAGATAAGTTATCGAACTCCCACAGTTTGTACATGAGAACCCGCACTACTCTAATGAGACGGACTTATGGCCTCTGATATTGATAGGCCACCTCAGAGGGACCGTTTCGATTCAAGTAAGTTATTATTGATATACAAAACTATGCTTCTAAAGATTCGCCATAAAATAAATGACATGTAAATTCTTCTGAATCAATCAGGTAATATGGTAATCAACTCACGGAAGTCGTTTCCTCGACATTATATGTCTGATTGTAGTTATAGTGTGCGCGTTCTAAATGTTATGCAACATTGAATACTTGACTGACACGCCGTGGACGCCTCCGTTTAGTTAAAAGAAGTAATTTGGTAGGTAGATATATGTATATATAAATAATGTGTTTATTTGTACAGGTACAATATGTATGTATTTTTCTCGAACAGATATTGTACAAAGCAGGTCTTACCTTATTGTTAAATGCAATCTCTTCCAGGCAACCTTAGGATAGATCAAAGTGAATTGAAGAAACAGTGGAAGTTGGTGGTGTATTTGAAATTTCAACCACCACCATATAGGTATCTAGTACTTTTTCAGACGACCCCAACGAGCCTAAGCACGTCACGTGAAGCTGTGTAGTTAAAAATCCAAATTGCTAAATTCTAGCTCCCTGGTTCCTTTTTTATAATCAAGATCAGTTTTACCTCAATTGGTTGTTGTTATAAGTGACACGTGACTCGGAAAGGATATGCAAACATTTTGTTAGCAAAGGCATTCCGTTACTCCAAGTGAATTTAACACAAAGAAGATATTTACACTTTCTATGCTAATTTGATTTGAGAACAAACTGGCGTTCGGTAAAAATACAAACACTATTGGAAACCTCAGAGCAATAGTAATTATTGCTCTGAGTTGGAAACTATTTCTGCTCTGTGACAAAGAGTAACTAAGCATAGAGCCAATTAAAAATTAATACTTTTTGTTTCAAAAAAAGAATTCTTGACACACACAAATTTTATTCTATCATTTAAAATTGAAGTTCATTGAGCTAGGTAGGATCTAGTGTACTGTAACCATTTTATTGCAATTCGGATTTACCAAAGTGTCCCAAAATAAAAGCCGATTAAATTAAATAAGTCCCCATCTAAAGTAAAAATATACCACATGTCTAAAAAATTCTCACAACAGCAAGCTCCCTCTCTTAGGTGTAGTACCGAAAATACGATATATAAATCTACAACGGACGTCCGACGCTCAGGGGCTTAGTAAGACAGAAACATACTAAATACGACCTTATTCAAGAGTATACAAAAATTTTAAGGTACACAAAAATTTCTAGATCCCGGACTTGGAATTTAGGTACTACAAAAGTCGATTCTATATTAGCCAGCACCTGAACTTCAGTTATGCGTCTAAACTGATCTCTATTGTTGAGCAATAAATAAGTTATCATCATTATAATCTTAGCCATGCGACGACCTCAATTGTTAATAAATATAGGTATTTACTAAAACACTTTCACACTTGCGCCGCATTGCACATTAAAAAAACAATCGACTAACCGGCGGCGCGTAAACGCCATCTTGCAATACAAACAATATAAGTATACAAATTCAAATCACCTTTAAATACAAGCCTTTAAATGCCATTACGTCTAATCGCTGATACCAAGTAAAATGCATAAAGCATTCAGCCATTATAAGTTTGCAAAGGTATGTGAGGCGGCTCTTCTATAAATCTAAATAGTTTACTTCTTGGTATGTGCGAATTGTTTTTTAAAAAGGACATTACGATTCGTGGGACGACAAAGATCAATGTCCTGACATACAAATGAGGTAAATTCTATATTCTCTGTGCTTTTATTACTACTAGACTAATAGCAGATGTAATCATGCGTGGAGTAGATACCATAGATTTTGGGTAATTTCTCTATTTTTTGGTATTCAGAAGGTATCGTTAGAAGACTTCAGATTGTATCTTATTATATTCTGGTTTGCGGATTTAAGCTTTTATGTTTAAGAAAGCTTTAGTGAAATAATAATTTAGCCTGGCTTTGTACTTTGTAATCCGTACTCGTAGACGTAGTAATCGACACAAATGTTAGTACGAATTTTAATGGAAGCTTATTCCTGTATGTTGTATGGCTGTTATACATTTATGTACATGATTTTAATGAGATAGAAATTGAGTTCGTTTGTTTTTTAGTTTCCGCGTCTTAATAACTTAACCGATAATCATGAAATTTTGGGTTTGTGTATCCGTTGTCAGGGGTACAGAACAATCCAGCAATAAAGTAACAGTACTCTTTACATGAGGGACAGTGAGTTAAACCAAAAGATGCAAACATAAAGTTGACCAACACTTGAAAACTGACTGACTGACAGCAAACAGCCCAAACTGTTGTAAACTTAAGGATAAAAATGGTTAGTGGGATAGAAAGCCAGCTGGTGTTCCTTCCTACTGGCCTCCCCTGTCACAGGAATCACAGGACATTTGGGTACGCGACCCCGGCCTCTGCGAGCTACTGCAGTCTCAGTCCCGTTCCACATCCGGGACTTGCGGTATCCCTTACACTAGGTAGGTAGGTTCTTTTCCGTCTTAAAACGTCTACATTCCCAAGGAGGGTTGGCGTCAGGCAGGCGTCCGGCCATAAAGGAAATCATCCAAATCCTTTTCCAATGTTACACTTTTCGCTAACCCTAATGAAAATTGTGAAAAGAGCATGAAGATGCTGATGATGGTTAGTGGGATAGACAACAACGGTATTGCGAGTGTTTATAGCACCGGTAACCGCTTCCCATCACGTGGCCCGTGTGCAAATTTAGTTTAAAAAATAAGTTCTATATGCAGGTAACGTACATGTAGGAAAGCCACAATGGTTTCTTAAAATTCATCACCAGCTACTTACTATCCGTAGGGTGACATCGCGCCGTGTAATGACCAGTTGCTAACAACTTGCATATACAAATACATACATAATAAAACTACACACATCTCACCAAATGCGTGAGGTTACCGGAGGCCCTAACCCTTCCCTCTCCCCCTCTTCCCCACTTCCCCTACTCCCACCTTAAAGGCCGGCAACGCACTTGTGACTTTTGAGTTGCAGGTGCCCATGGGCGGCGGTAGTCATTTACCATCAGGTGACCATTTCGTTTACCCCGTATCCCATAAAAAAAAGCTTCAAAAATCAGGGTCGCATATGTGTAACTCGCATAGCATTTACTTTAACGAAAAATAATAAAATGATTAAAGATGTCTGAGGAGCGTGAGAGTGTGAGAGATGAACCTAAGGAATATCACTTTACGGGGGTTAATGGTAAAGTGGGATGTCGAAATTTTCAGGAGTTGATTTACATACCTTTTTGCAAATATTTTTTTACTAACTTTTAAACTTTCGCATTCCCTGATTATACCCATGAGAACCTTCTACCTCACGATCTCGACGACGGAGGGCGTGCACCGCTGAGCCAGTCAGCCTGTGACCACGGCCAGTGCAACCTGGTCGAAACGTCAGGCAATTCAGAGGTATGCAATACCTTTTCGTGATCGCGTTAATTCCCGTATAAATACATAAATATTTTTTTGTTTTTTGATATCCGTTAAAATAATTACCTCCGAGTGAGGGGACAAACAACTAGACAATGTTCACAAAAAAATTGCAAATAATGCTCGGTCACTGTCAACAGTCAACAAACGTGGTAAAAACACCGTGAAGGCCTTATTTTGCTTTGCACAAACAAAGCCACTGTAATGTTGTCACCTTTTTTATATTTCAACTATCTTTAGTTGTTCTCATCACATCTGCAGTCCATACCATGACAGACGGTCACTACAACTGTCACAATACTGTCGATGCTTTTCAACATCCTTTAGCATCTTCATTTCTTTATTGACTAAGCAGATAGATAAGCACACGGTCACCTGATGGTAAGCGGTTGTCAGTGGTCTATATTTAGTAATTAGTTGCCCTGGTAACTAAAACTGGTATCTAACGATTCTGCTGGTGACTCTAATCACCAGAAGAATCGTTAGACGAAAAGACGGGAAAGACTTCAGAAAAGATCCAGTGACTAAAGAAGGTTCCTTTCAATAGTCTCTCTCTTTGGTTCACTGAATTTATGGCATAGGGTCTCTGCTTTTTGAGCGTGCACCACTGAGCCAGTGACCACGGCCTGTATACCCTGGCGAAACATCAGGCGAATCAAAGTTATGTACGAATCAAACATTTTAAATACATGATCGTGTTAATTCCAGTAAACATAATTATATTATCATCATCCTCCGCGCCTTTTTTTTTTTTTTTAAAGATTACTAGTAACGTGGGTCACATATTACTAGTCATCTCGTTAACCCCTCCAGCTAAGCTTGACGCTTGAGTTAGGAGTGGATTCACGACGGTAGTGCACTGGGTGGGGTTTGAACCCGCAACCACTTGATCGCAAGTCCGTCGACTTAGCCATTACGCTACCGCCGCTTTTAAACGAAACTAAGTTGGGGTCAGTCAGTCTAACTACGATACGACCGAACTTTGATATTTTACGTAAAGCGACTGCTATCAGACCTCCACAACCCAAGTACTAGGCGATATCGATGTTCTGTAGTTAGACCAGGTTGTCGAACTTTTTAGGGCTCCAACTACCCGTAACGATAATAGTGATAATTCTTTTTACTATTATATTAGATATGTATTATACATATAGGTAATAATCCTTACTTCCTTACTTAATATTATCAATGCGAAAGTAACTCTGTCTGTCTGTCTGTCGCTCTTTCACGCCAAAACTACTGAACCGATTTCAATGAAATTTGGTACACAGATAGTCTAGACCCTGAGAAAGGACATAGGCTACTTTTTAATGCGAAAAAGGGGTGTAAGGGGTTGAAAGGTGGGGATGAAAAGTTGTATGGAAATATCGTCATATTTAGAGCTAGAAGCTTGAAACTTATTTTTTAGGCTGTTGATTCGATATAAATACACTATTCCACGCGGACGAAGTGGCGGGCACAGCTAGTAATATAAAAAATGTGAGCCGTCACGGGACGCCTGGCAGATGTGAAACATCGACATTATTTTGTAAAAGTAATATGCAGAAAAGAACAGATTGTGATAGGAACTAAATATGTAATAATGATAAAATAAAATATTACGATTTTTTTTCCAGATAACGATGACTATTTATTGAGTAAACATTTATTTTCGTTAAATACAAAAATTGAGAATCGCACAGTCGATTGCGCATGGCGACGCGTCGCCACACCGTACACACTACTGCATATAGACTGTATATATATACCATCATATAGCGTGGCGACGCGTCGCCACGCCAGAAATCAGTTTTACGTGCGGCTATAGATGTTTCACATCAATAAATATTAATTTATTGAATATGTAAATCGGATAAACAGAAAGATGTCATACTTTACAAAATATTATTGCGACTACTACGAGATAGTCCCGGTTTTATACACACCTAATAATAATAATGTTAATACGAACTAAACGGTTAAAACAAATTGCAAGCAAACGAATGTAGAAATCAATGACAAACTTGCGACTGTTACGGTCATTAGCTTCTTGACACAGATATATCACTCAAAGCGCTTTCTGTTTATGACAAAAAATCTATTTGGGTATTGATTGAAGCCGTGTTCAGAAAATCTGCTCTGAAGAAATCAGATGCTCGTATTTACTAAAGTAAAGATAAATGACATGTAGCGTGATCACTACATATTATAAAACAAAGTCCCCCGCCGCGTCTGTCTGTCTGTTTGTTCGCGATAAACTGAAAAACTACTCAACGGATTTTCATATAGTTTTCACTAATAGACAGAGTGATTCACGAGGAAGGTTTAGGTGAATAATTTGTACCCGTGCGAAGCCGGGGCGGGTTGCTAGTGTGATATATTTAGTTAAATGTTTGTAAGTATGCTAATCGGCCGCTGTTACTAATCTTAAACCGTTACAAACTACTTAGAATAAAATCATTAAGATATTACATAACTATCCATACTTAACTCTAACAACATTAATTTACGAAAAAACTAACATTATAAACGTTAAAAAGCTATATACATAATACACTTGCATTTTAGTATATAAAATAAAAAATAACATGATCCACTCTGACATAAAATTCCACATAAAATGTTTAACAAACTACCGAACGATCTGATCTCAAAGAATAGGTACACTAATATAAATGTATTTAAAACTATATTATATGAATATTGTCACGCCTTTGTGGCATATCATAGTTGCTGGCTGGTGACAAGCTGTACTGAAGTATATAGCCTACTATAGTATATATAGTAACTATTTTAAATTATATAAAATATAGAATAGGGGGAAGTCTGATGCGAGCGACGGTCGATGTCAGAACGGTTCGCCAAAGAATAATATATATGTGATCAAGATATTAATTGTATTATACTATCAATGTTAAGTGTGATTACCCTGATAATTGATTATAGCCTTAGGAGCTAGTGAGTGTTTCAATTATTCTCCTTTCACAAATGTCCCTGAAGTCCTGGTTCCTCAGCTACGTTACCCCGGTCACAGCAATATGTAATGAAACTTTGATTATAATATATAATTTTAACAGTGGAAGAGCCATGCTTCGGCACGTATGGGCCGGCTCGACCGGAGTGATACCACGGCCTCACAGAAAACCAGCAGTGAAACAATCCTTATCATTACTTTTCGCCGAGTGAGTGAGGTTACCGGAGGCCCTACTCTTCCCTCTCTCCCACTCTTCCCCTACTCCCACCTTAAAGCCCGGCAACGCACTTGTGACTTGAGATGCAGGCGCGCATGGGCGGCGGTAGTCATTTACCATCAGGTGACCCGTCTGCTCGTTTGCCCGCTGTACCATAAAAAAGTAATAAATTGTGTTTAATTTAATTGACTGAGTAATGAATTTAAGTAATTATATCGATTTCTGACATTGTTATTGAATTTTATCTAAATGAATCTTTGTCTATTATAAGTATGTATGTACATGCTATATTTGGAATAATAATCACTGCCCGCTTTGTATAAAGTGCCAGACTAAGCTAACTAGTATATTGCAATGTATTTAATTTCTTATTTTAACTAAACTGTAAAGTTTTTTTAAGAAAATAAAGTACTTTAACCCGAAGTACACACTTGTAAAAAAGTTCTCTAAAGGCACAACACTTTGAAGGTTTACTCGGAACCAATCATTCTAATTTAAAGCACTTGTTCTGAATTCAAAGTATGTACTACCTAGTCTACCTATTTGCCTTGTAAGTATTCATTACGAACTTTTTTTTTTAAAGTTTTTTATCAGTGGATGTAAAATCCTACGTAACAAAATTAACATCTTCGAAAAAAGGTTGGGGGATCAAATGTTATTTCTAATTTAAAAAAGATATCAACCGTATTAATATTACATATAAACTTACTAACAAAACTCGGTATAATAAAATACGGTAATACGGATAATAAAAATACGATATTAGACTGTCAAGTCAAATCAGGTGCGCTTTAGCGACAAAACTTTAGGTTCTGTAGAAATTTGCAAGGATGAAATAATGAATTATTTTTGCCAAATAATTGACTTTTATTATTTGGTTCAACTATTAAAAAATAATAAGGAACCTGAAAACTGTAACGAGTATAGTTTTGTGTGTATTTTGGGGATGTCTATACTTCTAATATGAGTATAGTTTTTCACAGTAGTGTAGTAGTTTAATTAGTTAGATGCCTATGCTCAAATTAATTAATTTAAAGTCGGGCAATAAAATAACTTTTAATCATACATTTAAAACACCCCCGACTCGAAAATCCCTTCAACGGTTACAAAATACCTTACATCATTTTGGAAAAGAGCTGATACTCCTACACTGCTGGACCGATATTAACCAAACATAGCTAAGAACCACCGCAAGGAAACTGGCTTTCAAATGAAAAAAAACCGCATCGAAATCGGTCCATCCCTTTGAGAGCTACGATGCCACAGACAGATACACACACAGAGAGACATCGACGTCAAACTTATAACACTCCTCTTTCTGCGTCGGGGGTTAAAAATAGTGTGAGAATTGACGTCCTTTTTTTAACCTTAAAGTTTTCAATTTATTTTAACCATATAAAGTACCCTATTGTGTTAGGTTTCTAAAACTCATATCTTGCTTAAATTGTTTGGGCCTGTAGCATTTCCGGATACGCCCTAAACATCATAAAATTAGAAAGAAAATTACAAGCAAAAGTGTTCGTTAGCGACATGTTAATTGCCTACTTAAAAACAACGGTGAACATCAATCTTATGTACCTACGCAAGTACTTTAGGCGCACGCTCATTTCGTTTTAGTAAGCATCATTCGTAAACAGGATGGCCCATGGCCGGCTTAATGGAGCTATTAATTTAGCAGCCAATTTACAATCCTATAATCTACGGTAAATGATAGGTCAAGTTTTGAGTTCGGATTTTATTCATAAATGGATAAAGGATTTGGAGCAACTCAAATAAGGGAGCATCCATTAATTACGTAAGGTGATTTTGGTGATATTGGCGATTTTCTGACCCCCAGCGTATTGTAATTCTGGTGCGTATTTGGTCACCAGATCTCTTCGCTGGTAGTGGTTGGACAATCGCTCGAATGATACCTACCATTGTTGTTCCAAGTGGGTATTTAATATATATACCGCTTACCATCAGGCAAGCCGTATGCTTAAATGTCAAAATAGTTTTATAACAAAGGGAGTTCAAAATTTAAATTTATATTAAGCATACACACAATATTATAAATTCTGTTATTGCACGCCGCTCCGATTGAAACGTTTTCATGCTGGTCAAGTTACAGGTTAACCTGGATAAATTACAGATCAGAAGAACAGTATTCTCTGCCTCCGAACGAATATAAAAACATGGGATGCGCATGCGCATACTTTCCCACCCTTAATTAATACAAGTGTCGTTAATAACTGTGCACCAGGTTTTAATTTTAATATGTTTACAAATGACAAAAGCATAAAATGTACAAACACAACTATGAAATTAGCGGCTGAGTTTAGAATTACTTAAATATCTTAAGTATTTAGGTACATAACTAAATTAGAAGTATCAAATGACTGCCGCGAGAGGTTTCACAAACAATTAAACAACGGACACCAAGAACCTAGACTCGGGACAACTATTTATGTATGACACAAATTTTTGCCCCGTGTGGGATTCGAACCCACAACACTCGGCGCGGCGAGGTGACCACTTAAACTATTGCGCCATCCGTGCAATTAAAACATTGGCATCAAAGACCATAGACAAACTAGAGTTTATTGAATTATGGGAACTTTTCCACGAATGATCTCAATAAAAAGGTTAGTAATCTGTGGATATAGTGTAAGCTATGGCATGAAAAGGAAAGTAGAGCGGGAAACCCATGAAAGGACAATCATCTTTTTATCGTGTACCGTTATATTGGAGACCGACGCAGACTCGACCGGTCGTAAATTTGCATCGCTTAGAGGTTGGCAGTACTGCATTTCAAGGTCGTGATGTTTTTATATTGTGTAACGGAATCAAATGTTTCGAACTGTTGAATGGCTAGTTAACAAGGAGGGTAGCATTGGTGACCCAGTAATTGCACATAACAGTTCTGTCGGTAGTTTGATTTAAAACAGTGTTGCCTTAGATTATATATAGGTAGGCCTGCCATCACTTAAATTGCCGACGCCGGACAAGCTCTTCAAAAATCCCGGACACATGTGTGATATCGAGATTCTTTCCCGGACACCTAAAAAAAAACGCCGATTCCATTTTTTTATTAAATTAAACGTCTTGTCCATCTAATTATAATTATAAATTGCCCTTGGCACAGAGTGTCCGGGTTTTACCCGGACAGTTTTTGAAAACCCCACCCGGATGCTCCCCGGACGCCCTCTAAACTAGGACAAATCCGGGGACCCGGACGGATGGCAGCCCTATATATAGTATATAATCTACGAGTGTTGCATTAATGTCCTGTGCTGAGGGATTGAAATCTGTGTGACAGCTGTTTTGTTGTGGTCGGAATGTTCGAAAAACTGAAATATTTAAGCAATCGAATTTAACTAACTATCAAAAGTACTTATTATATATTAATGCTGTGCTGTTAGCTATTTAGTCAATACATTTTTATCAACTTATAAAGTTATAACATGAACTGCGAATCGCATATAGCAAAAAATAGATTGATCACATTAGACTTTAATTATCAAATAGTAAGAGCGAACTAAATTTGATAGAGAGAACAGATTCAGAAATTTCACAGAATTTAAAAAGAAGTTATTTAAGACTGTTTTTTTTATTCATTAAAAAAGACAACTCCCGCATTAGGAATTACCCCTGTGTCGCGGGGGACTTTACAAACATACAAACAACGAACACAAAGAACACCCAGACTCGGGTGGGAATCGAACCCACGACCTATGGCATAGCAGTCAGGGTCACTAACCACTTGGCCAACAGGCCAGTCAATCAATCAATTGTTCTGAAATCATGTTCCTTTTCAAGCATATTGTTATGTATTCCCAACAAACACTCGGTCAGAATATTCACTTAGCCTAAAATACATGTCATTCTCAAGTATTCTCAACTCATTCAGCTCAGTCTCATATTTATTAAAATTCAAATCACATTGAAATTGCCCTATCAAAAAAACCTAACAGTTTGTTAGAATTTACACAAAGTTTTTGTTTAACATCAAGCTCTTGTAGTATAGTGTTGTCTAGACACTGTCGGAATTCCTGGCAATACTTAAACAGTACTTGTGATTATAAAACGAATCATGTATTTAGGACCACCGTGTTTCTGAGCAGTTAATGTTTTATAGTCAATCTTTATGGCATTCACCCAAGCGTGCCACTAGAAGAATAGGTCCTTGTCAGACCAGAATGTTCCAAGCTAGCAAATAAATGGCAATTACAAGTTAAAGAAAAAATAATGCTTTAAATTTAGAGTTTATTCTTCAATGTTGGTATCAGAATATTTTAACGAATTATTTGCTGACTTTTTAAATATTAAAATTATTTTTCTTCTAAAAAAAACCATAGATAATCTTCCTTTTTTAAAGTTAAATTAAAGATTGGATGTAATAAATATATAAGTATCTAATAAATCTACTAGGTATCATTACGATAAAAGCAAAAAAAAAAAAACCAGTAGATAATAAAGGAGTTTGCCAACGACTCCTTAGTAATTCCATATTTGAAAATAACACGATACCGTTGACACGGAAACTCACATTAGTCAACACAAGATACGTTCCAAAGAATGTCAAGAAAACATTATAGACCCAGTCCAAAAGATAAAGTTAATTTCTTATCTATCTTTCCACAACATTGGAAGTAAAAACAAAAAGTGGCGCTAACAAATTAGAAGTGTAATTATCCGGATGCTCTCTGCTCTTCCTTACTTAGAACTTGTCGGAATAGACACGCGGACCGATATGACAAGACGCATTCCAATCACTGGTAAAGAGATTTCTATCTTGTAAATGGATCTATTACCGATACGAGATGTGACTGACTAGAATCAAGTAGATTCATTTGCAATGGTAGCGATTACTGTTGTTTGTTCTCACATACCGTGAAGGTTTGGTTTGTTTTTACACGCTTTATATTAGCTTCACTTGTATGTTTGTTTGTAACCGACTACTTAGGGCGTGATTTTGACCCACTTTAAACGGCCAGATTTCATTCAAATTTTGCACACATGTCAAAGACAAATGACAATGCAATCTTCGATTAGAATTTTTGTATTTTTTTGTTGGATTTTCTATAAAAACGTGTTTTTTTATTTTTTTAAACTATTATGTTATTATACATATTTACGTTTTTTTGGGTTAGTATTATTTTTATAATTTACGAAGACTGTCTGAAATAAAGTAGAATGTGCTCTAGTAGAAAGGTTTTTTTACTGTTGAACATAAGCGTAGCCATGCCAAACAAGATCGAAAATATTTTGCATTGAAAATAAATTTTCATTTGTAAACCCAACTATAGTTTCATTCGTATTTTACGCAGCAAGTTTGAAAGTTTACTATGGTTAACGTATTTTAGATTTACATTAAATACTCACATTACTTTTGTGATAAACAGCCCATAGACTTGTGAGGTTTGTTTTCTTTACTCGTTTAAAAAAGGAATCTTATTAAAAAACTTTCTTTATTGAAATCCTATTTCCGAACATGACTAGTTTAAAACTAATGGGTTTAAAGGCCAGTATCATTATTCAACAAGTCTGTAGAGTAGATTTTAGATGATATTGGTAGAAAATAGTATTCACCTGTTAACTGTCAGGCCACAGGTCTGTCAGCGTGAGAATTACCTTACCTTTGTTCCTTGGTTTACCAATGCAGTTACCATCAGGTCAACCGCAATCTAACCTACTTAGTGTACATCACTACATATTATAAAACTAAGTCCCCCGCCGCGTCTGTCTGTCTGTCTGTTCGCGGTAAACTGACTACTGAACGGATTTTCAAGCGGTTTTCACCAATAGTGGTTCATGAGGAAAGTTTAGGTGTATAATTTGTACCCGTGTGAAGCTGGGGCGGGTTGCTGGTGTAAACTAAAGTTGCAATAGAAATAAACTTTATAACCCTAACTAAAATTATAAATGCGAAAGTAAGTTTGTTTGCTACGTTTTACGTCTTAACTACTCAACCGATCATCATAAGATTTTACATACACGTTGTCATGATATAGAAAAGGACATAGGGTACTATGGATCGAGAAAAAAAAAACTGTTTCCTAGATTATACTCGAAAGATAGACAAAATAAATTATAGGCGAACGAAGCCACGGGCTAAACCTAGTACAACAATAAAATAAAGCTTATCGCTACATATTATAAAACAAAGTCCAACGCCGTGTCTGTCTGTCTGGCTGTTCGCAATAAACTGAAAAACTACTGAAGTTTTCATGCGATTATCAATAATAGACAGAGTGATTCATGTGGAAAGTTTAAGTGTATAATTTGTTAAGATTTTGTGTAAATTGGTTGAAATATGTTGATGATTGTTGAAGATGTCTCTGCTATCCGTGCGAAGCCGGGGCGCGTTGCTAGTCTTTATATATAAAAATGAATCCCTATTTCCCTTGGTCACGGCATCATACGTGAACAGCTTTACCGATTTCGCTATTATTTTTTTTTGTGTTTGTCATTATCAGGAGGTTCTAGAAAGAAAAAATTAAGAAAGTTACGGTGAAAATTAAATAATTTAAGAAAACTTAACGAGGGACTTACGCGGGTGAAAACACGTACGCAGCTAGTATTGAATTATATAAAGTGCCTTGTATATTCAAAGGTTATCCTTTATACATAACAAAGAACATCCTCTGAATGGACAAAAACCACAGCACAGACAATGTATTCTGTGGTACAGAGGAAATAAGTGATAGTTTTGGTTTAAAAAAAAACTGATAAGTTTAAAACTAAATTGAAATTAATAGACAAATTTAAGCTTGATTTTTTCGTACAGGTTTTTTTTGTAAATATTTGCTCTGTTTGGCGTGTAAAAGGACAACAAACTAATGCTAATATGTTATTTAAGAAACGACGGAACGAGTTATTTTCAACAGTGAACAATAATAAATTAAAACTTTAATTCCCTGGCAATATTCATATGTGTATTCTAAGAACCCTTTGTTCCACAGTGCTTCTATAGGAATTTGCATGTATTTGAAAGAGAAAGAACATTGTGAAACGTTAGCAGGGAATTGCCTATAAATCTTCATTGATGGAGAACGACCTCGGTAATTGTCCCGGAAATATCATCAATAGCAGTAATTATTGAGAAGCTAACGACTGGTGTACAATTGTACATAGAGTTATTGTATTAATGTATGATTTACTGTAATGTTTTGTTGTATGATAATACTTACTTTTACATTGGAAAGAATTCCTTATCGCACGTTACATTTCTGGCGCGTCGGCGGATGGAGCGCTAGACGAAAAAAAGTTTTTTTTTATGTGATAGGGGGCAAGAGCAGACTTGTCATCTGATGGTAAGTGACTACCGCCACCCATGGACACTTGAAATTCAAGAGGGGGAGGGGGGGTCACCCCACCGGGGTTTTCGGTGGGGCGGTGTGTCGGAATCAAACCGACAAAAACCACACGGTGTGCCGTACTGCGCCTTAAATAGGAGGGATCCCGGAACAGCTTTTATTAAGACATCCGGAGGGGGGGTTAGGGCCTCCGGTAACCTCACTCACTCAGCGAAATACAATGAAATCATTGCTTCACGCCAGTTTTCTGTGAGGCCGTGGTATCACTCCGGTCGAGCCGGCCCATACGTGCCGAAGTATGGCTCTCCCACGCTTATTATATTATTAGTTAGGATTATAAAGTTATTTTATTAGTGAAATATCTTTCAAATGTTGCATTTACGTTAAACTTATGCAAATTTTGGTTAAGATCAACCGTAAGAAGATGAATTGGGGTAAGGAAAACGATTTTCGTCAGAAAACGATTTTCGTCAGAAAACGATTACATTCCCAAGGAGGATTGGTGTCAGGCTGGCGGCTGGCCATAAAAGAAATCAGCCACATTTTTTTGCAATGTGCTTTTCGTACATTGCGCCGACATCACATAGAGTTAGGAGAAGAGCAGGAAGATGATGATGAGTTAGGATGTATACAATAATTTGTAATACTAGTTATTTATCTCTTTTCAACAAAAATCGAGCACACACTTTATGAATGGATATTAGGGTTAAATACTTCAAAAAAGAATGGATGCAGCCGCGGTTACGTTAATAAAAGACGTCGTTAACTCTCTTTCTAGATGCTCCCATTCAATCAATGTCACTTGCAGTTAGAATTACACGGATTTATATTTATAGCTCATATAATTTACAAAATCATGCGACGGGTGATCTACAAAACAATGGCCACATCATTAAATTCTCTAAAAACTGTTTGCGGTGATTCATAATTTCTCACAGTACACCGTTACTCCTGTCACAATGTTTGTACTATAGACGCGTTATGTGTGTCACATTACACTTTACCGGTTATATCCAGAACGTAAGCTGTAGCTGTATAATTTTCAACTTAAAATACTAAACAAGCCATTAAAAGTTAAAAGCTCTTCAGCAATTTGAGCGGCTATGGATAACAAGTTACCAAACTAACACAAAATGATATGACCATCCGTCCAACCGCACGGTTATTTCGGAACACATTGAACAAAGTGATTGTGGTGTTCATGAACTGTCAATGTCAAGGGTCAAATAATATGTCACTTTGATGAATTTGAAAAGGAGCGTAAGTGTGACTATGGTAGTTAATGAAATCCTTTACTTTCAGAGAATATGCAGTTATTTCAATTTTGCTATTTTACAATTATTTCAATTTTGCTATTTTACAATTATTTCAATCGTCATGTTCCTGCCCTTACCAGAATTATTTGCGGTGCTTCAAGAAAATTTTATATCAGCAGAATCGCGAATGTCTAACAGGAAAATTAATCAGGTGTGAAATTTAAAAAAAAAAACTTAAAAATAGTTGTATCTGGCAATACTGACAAGCAGCAGTATTCACTATGACAGTATGGCAAAAATAGTACTATAATCCTATAGTCAAAATATGGGAGACCCAGATGAAGATAAAATGCGACATAATACTTGTCCACTTCCTAAGTACTTATTCTTTTGGCTTTGTGACACACTTATCGACTCTTTGTAATGCACCATTAAAGAAGATGCAATAACTCAGCTCCCACGCTCTACAGTTACCATGGGTCATTCCAAATTTATGGGTCAAACAAATTCAATCGTGAATGAAGTTGAATGAACAGTTTACCACGAACGAAGCCGTCAAAGTGAACGCGACGTTCTTAAATATTCAAAACGTTCCTCTAATTACCGCCATTTGCATAATTCGAATTAGCTGTTACGGAGTTGGGTTGATGGTTAGTTTCTTTGTTTACCAGTACTTGTATCATTTATTCAAACATTACATATTCAGATTTAAAAATACAATTTCAATCATTCAAACGTCGAGCTAAAACTAGCGTTGAAGTCTAGAATAGTCAATATCGTTCGGTAATTAAATAATGAATATTTTATCTTACGACGGCAACGTCTTTATACTAACTCCGATTAGAAGATGTCTGTACACTACACAAATAATTGTATTTAAATTATTGTTACCATAAATCATAAACTACATGTATGCATTCCGAATTTAAAAATATTGTTTTGTATGTTTTTATGTATGTTTTTTTTAAAGCACATCAGAATGTAGTCATCTAATATTATTTATCTATGTTTTATTCCTGAAGTTTAAATTTTTTTTAGTAATTCCTTAAAACAGTATAATTTATTTTATGTTTATTTATAGATATAATAAGTAAACATTGTAAGTACTTAGACCAGAAAGAGATATTTTTTCAGAAGATTATAGTAAATTGACCGAATTGCGGACGTGAGAAGTGTCTGAAACGAATCGAGAAATGAATTCCAATCAATGACAGTACTTAGATTATAATATCTATAGTTTAATTAACAATGAACATGCTTTGCTATTAGCTAAAGTGGCACAGCAATAAAATTGCGCACTAGAGAGAGTAATTTCATAGCCTCAATACTTTAAATCTATTGTAAAGTAAAAATTTATTGCTAATTGCAATAATTCCAGAAATTATGAACAATAATTTTCTGACAACATTCCTAGCAGCTCATTAATGTTTTGTTTTATCGTAAAACCTATCGTATGATTGCTATGGTGGAAAAGATGACAATAGGTTTTCTGTAAATTGGTAATTTTTTTTCGAATCGAAACTCCAGTCTTAGTGTTAGTAGTAGTTTCTATTATTAAGTAGGCTGGTTGGAGCACCACGGGTACAGAGTAAGAATTAAAAAGTAGAAGTAGAAATATTAGATGGAATTCTTTAAGCTAACACATTTTTGCTGGCAGAGAGGATAAAAAACGCTACCCAAAATAGTCACTCTTCTTACTCGTATTGCAATACTTCTTGTAATGATTGGAAAAAAATATTTTTGTCTCTACTATATTTTTTCTATTTTGTATGGGCCTATAGACATTTAGATTTTTACACCAATAAGAGCAATCGCACACACGATACTCTTAATCAACAGCAACTTAATAAACTTTCGGTAACCCAATGCATCGACTCATTCCGAACGGTAATCGAACGTAGTCGCCAAAACAGGAGGAAGTCGCTACAACACGTGATACGATCATAATATAAACAACATTGTAAGTTATTGTAGACAGAAACCAGGAGCTCACTGTTACGTGCATTATAGCATCAGATTTCCTATTCTATGTCGTCCTCATTGAGGCAGTATTATTCGAGAAACCACACAACGATGATAGCATATTATGTTATGTTGCACTTATTTTCTGCGACAGTAATCAGACACCGGCATCGATGGCCTTTTCGAACTAACAACAAGTCGCTGTAAAGTTAGCTGAGGACAGTTTAATATATTTATACATAATATACTGTGGCTGAGCGCTCTCTTCGGTGAAGTTTGATTAAGTAAAGATTTTAATGTGGCTTTAGTCGGAGTGCTGCAGTCTATGATGAAGTAATATGTGCAAATTGATGATGTATAACGCTTGTGAAAATGGTGAAATTTTTTTTTTCATAATTTTCAGCGATTAGTTCTAGGGTCGCTGAGCATGATCACTAAAACGGGTCGGAGATGTTTATCATTCTTATGAGCAGAAATGAGAAAGAAGTCTTTCTACCCACACGTCATAAAGTAAAACAAGGCATGATTTTTATTTTGTCGCCGTTATATGTAATTGCAACAGATATATGCTTGGCAGCAACAAAAAAAAACTGTTTAAATTACTGTCCATAAATCTATTTGACAATTTTTTTTAACAGCCTACTTCTAATATCTAATCACACGTCAACCGATTAAAAATTTAAATTGGCTTCGTTCAATCGTACACAACGTATGATAAATAACCCCGTACATCAAGTTTAAGCAAAACACCTGCCAAGTTGATGTGAGCTCATAAATCGACGCATGCGCACCGCAAAGCATTAGATTTAAATTCATTACAAAGCAACGGTTCCCTCGCCCAAGCACATACGCAGTAACCTACTTTTTTAATAATTATTTTAGTCTCAACCATACCAGATAATCTGATTATGATTAAGACCACCGATTGGTGATCTTGTAGATATAACAAAATAGGCAGTCATGGGACTGCCGACAGAAGCGAAAACTTAAACGAAACTACGAACTTAAAACGTCACATTAGCAGGTGACATTAATTAATAAGGAGCTGACAGAATTCAGTGTTTAGATTAGCGCCCTCTAGTAGATTTATATATGTATTATTAGCTTGACGGTCACGAGTTCAGTGCTTTTTCCCCATAGCAAAAGTGCACAAACGTACCTAAAGAAGTTTTCACTTAAAAAAAAACGCCGTGATAAATGCAAATCTCTAAAACAAGTATCGTAAGTCCCTAGACTAATATCTGAACTACATCCCAACAATAATGAATAAGATTATAGATTGTATCAACTGCCGTCCGTTCCGATGTATCACCAAGATAAGTTGTGATAGCTCGGGAGCTCCATTATGTCGAGATAACCGAGGGAAGGCGCCAACAATACTGGTGTTTGCTAATGCACCACAATTTGCTTACAGTTAATTGTAACTATCTTTTCATGTAGGACGGGAACTAGGGAAATCTTGAAAGCTGTCTTTGTTGATCAAGTTACTTATGTGGTATTTTTTCTATTAATGGCAACATTTCTGGCTTCTATAGTGTTCTTAGTTACGCCGGGTATCATTAGCCTGATGTTGAAACCAATTTTTATTCTTGAAATTAAAACCCGTCTACGAATTTAATTATGTATTTATACGGGAATTAACGTGATCACGAAAATGTATTACATACCTCTGAATTGCCCTGACCGACCAGGTTGCACTGGCCGTGGTCTAATAATTAGTGATGTTCATATTTAGAATAGGTAAATTTTATTGATTTATCAATTTTTTTACGAGGTTCAAACTTGACAACCCCCGTTGGATACATGTTCACATGATATGACATTGACTGTTTAAATATTTTCTAAATTTGCGAAAATTAAGAAATTATTTAATTTTTTTATAGTAATAAGTAAAACATACTTAATTTTATTTGGCAAGTTCAGAAATTAATACTTAGGTATTAATTTCTGAACTTGCACAATTTATATTATTTTTAAGCCAAGTTACAAAAAATTTACTGTAAAATAGAATGACCCAAGTGTCTGGATAAATAAAGTTGTCTTGATTGTTATTTATAAGTAATTATCAATTTTTCTTTTTGTGTAATGTGTTTTGTAAGAATGATATGTCCATAACTCTGTTTGTATGTTACCTTTTCATAAACGGCTAAACGGATCGTAATGAAATTTACCAAGGACATTATAATATACTATACTAGGTGCGCCCCGCGGTTTCACCAGCGTAAGTCCCGATACCGTGGGAATATCGGGATCAAAAATAGCCTATGTGGTAATCCAGGTCTCCAGCTATCTACATACTAAGTTTCATCGCAATCGGTTAAGTAGGTTTTGCGTGAAAGGGTAACAAACATCCATACATCCTCACAAACTTTCACGTTTAAAATATTAGTAGGATTATGTCCGGGGGAGGACATAGGCTATTTTTTATCCCGGCAAAATGTAGCTAAGAAGCAGTTGAGTTAGCATGAAAAAAAAAATTAATAAAAAAAATTGGTCTTAAAATTCAAATAACGGGCAACGAACCTTTTGATTTGTAAATTTCCTGTATATGAATATTCAAATCAACTTCGAAACTTAGATTAATGATTTAATACAAAATACACATGCAAACTATATACATGTACACAATCTTCACGAAACCATATTGTGTTGCATTGCGTTGTAGTTTTCTCACTGTACTCACGAACACTGAAATCCGCACGAGATCGTTGTGAAAACTGTATATAATTATTATTATTACTTAACATGTACATAAATTGTCATAATTACAGCATAGCATAGATATTAGCACTTTTGTCAGGGTTCCGCAACGCAAAGGGAAAGAAGGAACCCTTATAGGATCACTTTGTTGTCCGTTTGCCTGTCTGCCTAACTGTCTGTAGGTCAAGACCCTTTTTCTCAGGAACGTAGACGCATCAACGTAAAATTTGTGCATTTTACAGGTAAATCAATACCTATAGGGTACGTCCCATTACCCTAGAATCTTGAAATTTGCTAAGAAGCAAGGTCTCACAGCTCAAGTGAAGGTCCGAAAAGAAAATACGAACGTCGTTAATTTGTTGGAATATCACATAAAAAAAATTGTTATTGTGATTGTTTTTGTACATCGATGTATGGAATAGTATTTTTAAAACCTCAAAGTTAAGTTTGTCTTTCGGAAAAGACGGGCCAAAATTCCTACAAGTTTACATACAAATTTGTTTGCTTACGGAACCTCGGTGCGCGAGTCAGACGCACTTGTCCGGTTTTTCAACTTACACGTTGAATGATATCTTGTTAGTAATACTGATATAACTTATTTACACGTTAATATAGCATTACGGTTTAACTTATATACACTATTTACTTGTGTCCATGAGCAACGGTAGTCACTTACCATCAGGTAAACCGTTTGCCTCCTATACCATAAAAAACAAAATTGTTTGTCTGTAAAGTCGGTTCACGGACGATAATTTTACGGTATTACGTCATAAGAAAACAGTGGAAGAGAAATAGATGTGTCACAAGCCGAACGCTTAGGCCGATCGTGCCTCTCTATCGCTTTTTCCACACTCTCGCTTGCACGCTCGGCTCAGGCGGAACGTGACAATGAGTCATGCTTTTTCCTGCGTGCAGCCGCCGTTCATCGATTTATAAGACGTTACACGTCAAAAAACTTAACATCTGATTGAAAAATATTTCTGTAACTTATTGCCTTACCTAAATTAATGTAACTACTAGTTGTTAATGTTAGAATAAAAATGTCTGACGCCTACAACCGACGCGGTAGGTGCTTAATCCATTGATAAAGTAGTCCGAAACTAATCAGGCATCCCCGAAATACACACGTGAGTAAAACCGTAGATCCTTAATTAGTTGGTATTGGTATAGGGCTCTGTTTCCGCATTTAGACTCATAGGCGGTCAATTATGCGTTCAGATAAGCTGACTAGTTGAGCCAGCCTAGCTCCTTCCAGAAGCACAGAAGCCTCCTGGTGCGTTCACAGGCTTCTAGGAGCGACCTCGCGCCCACCCGGATACTTGCCCTTTGTGTGGCCACTCCCTCGCACTCGAGGATAACGTGGGCGACCGTTTCCTCCGCGTTGAGACATCCTGTTCATAGAGGACTTTCCGCCGCATTGATGGTGAACAGGTGCCGGTTTAGGGCCAAGTGGCCCGTAATGGTTCCTAGAACTATCAAGGCTTTAAAGACTGAGCAGTCCTAAATTAGTTGTTAATGTAACTATTAATTGTACAAGGTTAGTAAACAAGAACACGACATCCCTGAGGGTAAACAGTTACCATAAGGTAACGCACAATACCTGTGCCGATCGTATTTTCCATAAGAAAAAAATAGCACTACGCTATTTGTGCTGTCTAACCGTGGTATGTATATATATTATACAGTATTTAGGGTATGCTCTATAGGGTATTTTTTAACGAAATGATTAAATCCCAGATAAATTTTGTTAACAAAATAGAACGACATAATTTCTTGTTTTTTTTTAGTAGTAATAAGCTCCTCCACGTATGTACGTCTTGGTTATCGGCATTTGTAGATTTATCAATGGCTATGTTACATCCCAGTACCAATTACATTAAAGCAAACGGGAAATATTTCATTTCCTCAGTTTGATTCAATTTCCTTTCAATTCTGAGAATCAACTTTTTCATTAGGAATTCTAATTTACCGGTAGATTGTGTCCTGATAAAACCTTTAAACTAGCAAAAGGTTTGTCTTATATTCTCTCGTGCCAAAGTATAAATAAATCTAGGAAGAAATCCTGACTAATCGGACTGACAGTTCTCATGTACCTTTTTGTGTATCCTATTCGTTCGATCAGCTTAGACAGCAACTCGTCTAATGCGTGCGGAAACCTGTTTTAACATAAATTTTATTCTATTCAGGAGTGATAAAGATGAAAGCTTTAAAAATATACCATAAATCAAATTGAATTCTTTATTAACGTAATGATGTACATAATAATCTGAATTCCCTAACTCCTACTGCTGTGTTGCAGGAGTTAATCATCTTACCTATATATGAGATACTGTCTTGCAATATAGTCATTGAAAGCTTGTGTAAATTTGAAACACATAGAAATGTACCTGTTTTGAACTTGAGGTTTGACAGACGTTGCCTTGTCCCGATTTCGTTAAATTTCTTTGTGATCTAACTTATTATTGCCTAGAAAAAAGCATGTTTAGTGTTTCAGAACTTTTCTTTGTCAAAAACCTTATTCACACTATTTTTATTAACATTTTTTCAATTGATGCTCTTGCTAACAAACTTCATTTTTATTTATATAGACATTATATTTAATAATTTGCTTAAATGTAATTTACATTATAAAATATAACAAAACAATTACTGAAAACACCGAAGATCAATGATTTTAAGTAGACAAATGTGTCCAGCTGTAATTTATAAATTACATGAATCGCTAATGTCTAGTCAGAACAGTTTAAAGTTATACTAAGTTGATGTTTAAAGTAATCATGGCTATTATAACACAACCTATAATTTATTTCAAGGAATGAGAAATGTCAGTCGTTCAGACTATTTAACTTATCTTATTAAGCTCAAATTCACACACAAAAAGTTATCCTAGAAAATGTTGCTGGATCTATTGAAACTTCTTTCTCCCTGGAATCAAATATTTGCGTCCACTGTCTGTTAAAAAACTTAATCTATGAACATAAAACAGACGAACAACAAGTATTTTTTCTCTAAAAGAAAGTGTTCTAAAAGAAGCTGTTTCAAAAGACTTTTTGAAACACCTATCTCTATTTTTTTTTTTTGAAACTCCTATTTGTTTTTGAAACACCTACCTTAGAGCCATTTTTTGTGACTAATTTCTTGTCATACTTGTATCCCACTAAAAACATTTTCATGTAAAGTAATGCAAAGGCGAGTACATATTGCTTGCACTGTAAAAAAGTTATGAGAATTTCGTTACTCAAGTACCTATTAGCTCGAAATTGACGCCTAGTGAATTACTTGTTTATGCTTTACATTTTTAGTTCCAAATTTAAATTCGTATTAAGTGACAACACCATCATTAAGAGCAAGATCTAATTTTAAATTCGCGCAGTTTCTACAGCGCATCTGCAACTTTTGCGAGTGATTAATGACAATTGTCGACATGTGTCCCGTTCCTTGCTCTCACGCGACCAAACCCGGACTTCGCGGAATTCTGGGCCCACACGCACCACTGGCCTCCACAAACAATTATTGTTGAATAAACAAAAAAATGTGTTGACACGCCATTTTCGTCTTCGTCTCGTGACATGCGGTTACTTCAAAGTTCTGTTTGACAGTTATATTGGTTCCATTTTTCTTTTTATTTACGGATTTATTTACTGTATAAATGTAATTCATTATTATTTAATTGTTCCCAATCGAATGCTCCAACAAATTCGAAGTTCTAATTATTAGATAATGTACCTAACTAAAAATAAATACAAACACAATACAAAGATACCAATAGAGTATAGCATCCATTTACCTCTTCTCTAAACTATGCAAAAAGCATTATTAACAAGTCGTGTGACTTAAGGCAATACTCGTATAAGGACATATGTGCCTTTACGAGCTTGTTGCAGCCGGAGGATGTTTTAGTCCAATTATGACATATTTAATATTAAGCTCTTGAATTATAAATATAAATAACCATACATGTGTATAATGTCATATTTTTCAAAAATTAAGAATTATTTAACTTAACTCTTCTTAACTTACAATAGTCAGATTGATTGACTATGACCGCAAAACTGCTACACTACTACACAAAACTACACTTACCATCAGGTGACCCGTCTGCTCGTTTGCCCCCTATAATATAAAAAAAGAAAAAAAAAGCTGCAGATTTTAAGGACTCGACTTAGTATAAGAAAGTAAATTCGTTTAATACGTGACCTAAGTAATATCTTTCTATTTTATGTTGAATACTTGCTTTTAAAAGGGCGCCAATAAATTCAAATGTACGACAGCATAAAATCGTTTAATATCAAGTGAACTGCTCATTAATACTTTAATGCTGTTAACATAAAATATTTCAGTACTTTAATAAAGCTTCAATTAAAATTGTACTTGGCGACATACGGCTTGGTAATTTTATTTCATTATTTTTGACGTGATAACGTCTTATAAATCGACTAGCAGCGCCCCGCGGTTTCACCCGCATAAATCCCGATCCCGTATGAATATCGGGATAAAAAGTAGCCTATGCGTTAATCCAGGTTTTCAGCTATTACGTACCAAGTTTCATGGCAATCGGTTCAGTGGTTTTTGCGTGAAAGAGTAACAAAAATCCATCCATCCATCCGAACTTTCACATTTATAATATTAGTGGGATGAAAGCCGGCTAGAGAGGCACGATCGGCCTAAGCGTTCGGCTTGTGACTCATCTATTTCTCTTCCACTGTTTTCTTATGACGTTATCACGTAAAATTATCGTCCGTAAACTGACTTTACAGACAATATTTTTTTTAGTACAATCTGAATATTTATTTTAAACTATAATGTTGAACTGCAGAGATAGATGATGTGATTTTATTTTTCCTTCCGGATCATATTTAGCACAAATATCTTCAGAAATTTTAATAATATGTCAAAATAAACTGAACATATCTAAAACCTTGTAATTTTGTCACGTGCCCATAATATAATATTTTAGGATAATTATTCACTTACTCACACTTAGGATAAAATAAAAATTAAAAAAACCGGACAAGTGCGAGTCTGATTCGCGCACCGAGGGTTCCGTAAGCAAACAAACATATATGTAGATACTACGTCGATCTCGGGAATCAATTCACGAGGACATTTGTCGGTATTTTTCGAAAGAAAAACTTAACTTTGCGGTTGCGATCTACGACAAAGTCAACAATCCAACCGCAAAATATAAGTTTCAAACTATTTTTTATATGATATGATAACAAATCAACAACTTTCGGCATTTTTCCTTTACTTGTGCTGTCAGGCCTTGCTTCTTACCGTCGGTCGTATATTATCTCTTGATTGCGTTGACTTAGAAGCTTGATTTTTTTACAGCGTCAAGTAACCGCTGACATAAGTATTTGATGTTAATTTCAACTTGCCGCCTTTACGAGTTCCTGAGGAAAATGGTCTTGATAGACACACAGACAGACAGATATAACAATAAATTAACGACTTTCGGAAATTTCCTTTACTTGTGCTATATGACCTAGCTTCTTTCCAAATTTCATGATTCTAGGTCAATGGGAAGTACCGTATAGGTTTTGATTTACCTGCGAAATTTTCAAATATAAGGCTTAAGCGGCCATATCTTATGATTGCGTTGACATAGAAGCTTTATTTTTATTACAGCTGCAAGGGACCGCAGACTTATGTATTTGGTATTAATTTCAACTTAATGCGTCCTCGGGTTCCTGAGAAAAAGGGTCTTGACTGAGACAGACAGACGGACAACATAGTAATCCTATAAGGGTTTCTTTTTTTCCTATTGAGGAACGGAACCCTAAACATAATGAATATACTACACTAGCCTAAGATTAGCAATCTCTAAGTCCTGCATGTTGTTTAATTTTATTTGCTATCTATTTTCTATAATACGGTGCAGTTGGTAAATAGCGTGTAATTAGTACATTGACCGAACACACACCACCGCCAAATCATGATAACGATTTATGCAGATTCAAAATCATGCGATCTTTAAACCGACTGTAACGTAAAACGCAATGCACTAATATTTTAATGAATAATAGAAAAATAGGATTCAGTTGGAGTTGCTAAACACGCAAAGCGCGACACTATTATTGCCATAATAAATCTGATTGTATTTTATTAGGGTCAATATTCGTCAATATTCACGACATATCATTTTTTTTTTCAGAACGCTGGAATACGTATCTTATTTAAGTGACACTGTCCAGTAAGCCATGAAATCACTATACGAACATTAAAGTACCTCAAACATGCATTTGAACAGAAAGTTTTAAAAGAAGAAGCAGAGACGACAGCAACGCAGAATGATAAAAATCCCGTAATAGCATTGGGATTTTGCATTGTGTTATTATTTATTTAAATCAGATAGCGAAGCATGCAAACCTGCCATTTTTTATAACATCTTACGATGGACTTTCCACAGGTTATTTTAAACTTCGTGTACATCTTGTATGAGCTTTTTGCAGTTTTCAGACGACAATTATTATTCAAAGAAATAAATGTGACACGTTTTTATTTATGAAGGTTTGAAAATTATCTGTTTTAAATTTACTAAGAAGAGAAATACTTGGAGTACTGACTACTGGCTTTAAGTACGGTTTTTATTGTCTATTGTCATCGCTTCGAAAAAAAACTTTTGTAAAAATACATAGTTAGGTCCCTATAGGCAGAGGTAATTGTATGGGTAATACTAAAATCGGTAGTATTTAAACAACAGTAAATGTGGTGCTAAAACATGTCGTGCATAAATAAAAATAGATATCTCGACAGAACAATCCGTAAATAATTTGACTGTTGGTCTAGTGGTTAATGACCATGACTGCTGAGCCAGAGGTCGTGGGTTCGATTCCCACCCAGGACAAATAATTGTGTGACGAGCATGATCATTTGTTCTGTGTCTGGGTGTAATTTATCGATAATAATATGTATGTATTTAGAAATATATAAGTATGTTTATGAGCAGTCTGGGTACCATAGTACAGGCTCTGCCTAGTTTGGGATCAGACGGCCGTGTGTGAGATGTGTGAAAATAGATATTAAGTTATTATAATTTCACTGTTGGTCCAGTGGTTAGTGATTCTAAATGCTGAGTCAGAGACGACCTCTGGTTAAGCGTTGAGCAATGCATATAATTGTGTGACGAGCACAATTATTTGTTCTGTGTCTGGGTATAATAAGTCTGTATTAAGTAATATATGTAAAAGCATGTTTATCAGCAGTCTGGGTTCATAGTACAGGCTCAGACTGGTTTCGGATCAGACGGCCGTGTGTGAGGTGTCCCAATAATAATATATAACATATAGAGGTACCTACCTACTAATTTTAAGCCGTTTTCTAGAATATGTAGTTTAAATGTTAATCTTGTAACTGAAATGTAAATGTCCATAACCGTGAAGATACAAGTATAAATAAGTGTATTTATAAAACATTGTTTAGAATTGTCAATGTGCATATCAAAAAAAAATTATTTCGATTAATTAAATGTTAACAATATTGTCTTCTTCAAGGAGTTCTAGGACCCTACTCACTTATAGTTATAACTTCAGCCGAGACGGTGGCCGCGATGTGATCCACGCGCGCTTTCAAAACTGAAGAGGACACGGCTCCCACTTACCGACTGCGAGACTACCTCGCTGTACGGGAAGGTAGTCAAGTCTGTCGGGTGTCCAAGGAGTTTTTCCTAGGTTCGATTCCGACATACCCACTTCGCCGAGTATTAGCTCGGTATGGTGGTACCCGAGGGTTTCCACACGTTAAAAAAATAATTAAAGGACCCTACTCACTTGCAGAAGAACATCACTACGATAGCAATGATGACGATGAACGGTGATCTTCTGTCTTTTGTGGGGTGTAGGTAGCTCCCAAGTTGGGCAGCTCCAAGTCATGGTGCAACATTTGTTATGTCCTCTGTTTGGCTTGCTCTATCATTGCTTTGGCAATTTGATCTTTATTGATTCGGTAGCTGGTAAATCTATACTAGGGTAATATATACCTGAGGAGTTTGTTTTTTCGTCGTTAGTCGGATTACAATAAATTTTAGTTTACAAAAACTAAAAAGACACGCTTTAATAGAGAATCAAATTAAAAAAACGTTCCACTGTCCATCTTCATCATAAGACCATCGTTACTAAGCACACTCTGTTGGACTCGTCAAAACGAATCATTTGAGCCCAAACTCAAGAGGTTTACTAGTAGCCACTGAAGAGTCCCACTATCCATCTCCTGGCTGCATCATCAGATCAGTTCCAAGATGCCAAATTTTTTTTTTGTCACTCGCACAACATTTAAATACAGAGTTAAATTTTGATACGATAATTAGAAGAAGGTGATAATTTACTTCCAAGATTTGTTTTTATGATATAGGGGGCAAACGAGCAGATGGGTCACCTGATGGTAAATGACTACCGCTGCCCATGGGCACCTGCAACTCAAGAGACACAAGTCCGTTGCCGGCCTTTAAGGGGGGAGTAGGGGAAGGGTGGAAGAGGGAGAGAGAGGGAAGGGTTAGGGCCTCCGGTAACCTCACTCACTTCGCGAAAAGCAATGAATCATTGCTTCACTGCCGGTTTTCTGTGCGGCCGTGGTATCACTTTGGTCGAGCCGGCCGTCATATGGGTGGAACAGCTCGGAATGGCTAGTAATATGTATTGTTTATATATATTTTTAATCCCAGATGCGAAAAAGGAGGTGTTATAAGTTTGAGGTGTGTATCTGTGTGCTCGTCTACGGCATCATAGCTTCTAGACGGATGGACCGATTTGGATTTAGATTTTTTTGTTTGAAAAGTGACGTGATCGGGAGTGTTTTTAGCTAGAATTCAGGAAAATCTGTTCAGCTGTTCGAAGATCATCAGCTCTTTTCTAATCGTTGATGGGATTTTTGAGGGGGTATTTTAATTTTTTGATTAATGCAGTCTTTATTATTTACCACTATACATCTTACGTGAGCTCACACACACGGGCCATTACCTACATCATTGTAGTGACTTTAAATTTATTTAAAATTATGGAAACGGTTCTTATCTAGATTTAAGCTTAGCGTTATAATTTAATTAGGAACAGTAACGCACTGAAAAACAATTAATTTAATATAACAGTAACGTATGGCATTATTTAAATTTAAACATTTTTTATTAGGTACCTCTTCTGTTTATGCGCTTTCACCAACCTTATTTTGTTGCACTTTTTGTTACAAATAAATGCCAGTGATACCTACTCAAACAGTTTACAGTTTTTACGTAAACGTTTTTCTCTGCCACAGAACTGATATTTATATAGTGAAACATGTTTTTACTTCGATATCTTGGTAACGGTAAGGCAGTTTTGAAGTAACATTATTGTTTTTTTTTTGTATTTTGGTGTTGTAATTGACATAATTATTTTTAAGTGTTTTTGTAGTTTTATTTTGATTGTAGGTATAATGGTGTAATTGTTCTAATAATAATAAAAAAACATAATCAGAAGTCATAAATTACTTTGGAATTGGCAAGGCTAGCCTTTGTTCGTCATTTAGTTAATGGCCTTCCTCAACAAATGTGATTAAATTATCTGCCCCGGTACCGGGTCAGTGGCACCAGAGAGAATAGGTATCACCACTACAAGAACGCCCAAAATCAGTGGATTTTAATCGAAACGTTTGGTAAACAAATATCAGGTATCGCAACTACTAATATTACGCGATTAATGAGCCAATTTATAAATATAGGTATTTATAAATTGGCTTTTATTTGTAAAATAAAAATTTAATTAGGTAGGCCTAATTAAATTTTTATTTTACAAATAACTAAGAATATTTCTAGCAGCAAATATTACTTATTGGAATCGCCTAGAACATCATCATAATAACTTTTCTAGCTAGTTAGACGTAGCTATCGCTACATTCAAAAGAAATATTTTTTTCTCCTGTTGATAAACGTAAACCGTGAAGATCAAGCCTACGCGAAAATTATCACTTTTGCTTTCTTGATCCCATGAGATATTATAGCAGATAAATGGAAGCATAGAGCTGGCAACACAAGAGTTTAACGCAACATTTGATTTTGCTCGTTGCAGTTGTCCAAACAAATTGTTATTGTAGCAATCTATTAAAGGTTGAATATGTTTTCTCTGTACTCTTACTGCAGCTAAATCGCTCGCATAAATGTTATTATATCAAGCAGATCTAGTAATTCAGCGTAATATGTTATTTTAATGGACCTGAGCTCCACAGCGGTATGCCAATACATACTTTACACACACATTTATTACAACTTTGTTTACAGACATTTACAATTGTTTTTACTTTACACATACGTTTAATATGAGAGAAGAGTTACGGTAATACGCACAAGTCAAATAAAAAATCTTTAATTTTAAATGGTAAAAATAAGCACAAAAATGTTAACACAAATCAAAAATCTTTTCTATAAATTAATGACAAATGAACTGTAAAAGTCCGATTAATTCAAGCATTTCCTCGGACTTGTAGTTGTGCCCTTCAGGTATGTTTATGAGTAGGTTTACAAATACGCACAACTCAACCAAATTGGTCGTAAAAAACCATTCAATTATGTACATATATTGTGTAATTGCATAGAAAAAGGATGTAACGATTTTAAAAAAATATATAGATATTTCGAATAACGACTATTAAGGCTTTAATAGGTAGTGGAATTCGTTGATAAACACATTATGTAATAAAAACCACAATTATATAATAAAAAATCGTAATTTCACTCTATATATATCTCCTTTAACCGCAAACAAACTCATTTTGCTAATGGTCGCAGCTTATTTGCTTGACGTATCAAATTATTTTAAAAAAAGATAATAACCGCTATAAAACCTTAATAACAAACTTCACAAACGTCCCATGAGTCAAAAATAACTTTAATATGTAAGTTTGCAAAGTTATAATTATAATTATTGAAAATGCGTGTGAAATTGTTTTTTAATTGCAGAGCGCGCGTGCAAGTTTTTAAATTAGTGTTGTTCCAAAGGGTTTTAGACGATAAGATCTTTTAGTCGAGTAAGTTAGGGGGCCGGTACACTCAGAATTAATATTTTATTATGCGCGATGATTGCGGTCCAGCTTATATTACAGGGCTAGTTAGTAAATCAACTGGATGCGTAATTATTGCCAGAGTACTTTGATAAATTGAGAACCGTCTGCGCCCGCGCCTTGCTATAACGTCTGAACAGACTATTTTATATAAATTGATTTTCATTTTAAACGATGGCTCTATTGGAAGTTAATTTTGCTTATTACTTTTTCTACGTCTACGAGTATCAAGTTGTTGAATTGGTTTTCTGTGTTATAATCTGATAAAAAAGGAAGATAAGTGTGGTTTAATAGTTACCTGTTACAGGGAATGAATAAAACATACGAAAGGTTAACATTATTGTTATTTATCTGTGTTATTCATATTTATTCTGTATCTGTATCTATATATTACCAACGCCTTAGTAATCCTTTGACCAGAGGATATTCTTGAATTTCATGTTATTAGTTTAAAACTACATCACTTTTGGATTCGATTGCCCCATTTATTAAAATTACTTAAAGGTCTTCAGGCGGCCACAAATTGTGGAACTTCGTTTGACTTAGGTGTAATGACTTTAAGTAATTTTAATAAATGTGTCAATTCGATATTAACGAAAAGGAAAAATGAATAAAAATTATACTGGAATATTGTGAAATGGAGCACCTAGCTAGTGCGTATACAGTGCGAACTAGAAAGATTAACATGCAGCTACTAGGTATTATGTTATATCTACTGCTAATATTTCTTTAATATAAACTTAAAATGCACAACACATTTTATGAACCTATTTAATACAATAAAACATTTGAAAACCAATTGACTCGTGGCAATTAATTTCTGGAAGAAATTATCATACCAAAATTAATAAATGGGAAAAGAGAAATGAAGTCCTGCAATATGACATAACACTCTTATGACTTTATTCAGTAAATAAGGCTAACAAGCCTAAGCTGATAATCGTAGTTTATAACAGGTGTTTGTAACAACAAGGTAAGTACTGTATGCGCATTTTTAATATGGAAACAAAACGGTAAGTAACCTATAAGAACCGATTTAGCAAAAAGCTCAAAAATTTAAAAATAATTTCTGGTTAGGCAATACAAGAAAGCGATGGCTTAAATCACAATGCTGTCTATACCTAAACTGTCCTTGCCAATAAAAAGAATGCTTCAACTGTGCCTCAACTCTACAAAGCCTATAGTAGGACATCACTATTAGGGCAGTTCTATCTTGTTCTACTAAAGACTATTGTCACTAGACAGTAAAGAAGCGAAATAAGATAAGGATTAGCAACGCAAAAATATGTATACCAATCGTGTGGTAATAATTGATTATAGGCGCCGCTACGGCAACCACTTAGGTGCCATCCATAAATTACGTCACACGTTAAGGAGGGCGTGGAGGGGGTCGACGAAGTGTAACATTGTGTGAAAAGGGGTGGGGGTCATAAGCTTCGTGATGTCACATGTCAAAATCTAAAGTATTAAACACAAAACATTAACACTAAACGAAAGACCACATACGCTACTACACTACCATTAAAAAAAACAGTTCTATTCAGTTCTGGGTGTAAAATTGCAAAATATGTGACGTCAGACCAGGGAGGGGGGGTCCACAAATCATGAAATTCGTGAGACGTAAATTATGGATGGCCCCTTACCATCAAGCATGTGTTTGTTTCCTCACTTAGTTGTATAATATATTTATAAATATATTGTGCGTATGTTTAATATATATTTTCTTTTTTAAAAACATATTTGTTACTCCAAAATTCTTTACAGAAATGCTTTGTATCCTGGTCCTTAACACTTAGGCACACGGGAACAACGATTTACGTAAGCGAAGCCCGTTTTTCACGCGCTTCTCGCGTCGTCGTAGGTTAGAGATAGTTCGTCGTATAGCCTTCCTCAATAAACGCAACATCTAAAATAACACGGCTTTTTCAAATCGGACTGGCAAATCCAGAGATTAATGCACTCAAACAAACTTCTATTTTATTATACAAACTTGTATAGTTAAGTTAGTTATTTCTGTAATATTTTGTATGGATTCACAACTGAGGAATATTTGTATTTTAACTCTGTGTTACCAGAACTAGGGCACCATATTAAAATAAGTAAGCCACACCAGTTTCCTGATAGAATTGAAAGAAATGCAGGGTAGGCACCAACTCCGAAAACAGCAGTTGGTGGTGAGTAGGGTCTCCAGAGCTCCAGGGTACCGGTCACTGCCTATATTAGGCAACCTGGTCGCTGATTTGCCAAGTTGTATAAAAAAAATATGTAAAAGAAGATCAAAGAAAAATTTCTAAGTAACATTTTCACTTTCACAAACGATCTGTACCAACTCGTTTTCCTCAGAGCGTTAACCTGATATAATCTAGGAAGTGTACTCCACAAATAATCGTCAGGATATTTTCTACACTAGTCTTTATAAAACATACCGTAGCTCAGCCTATTTCCATATTCATGGAGATGTTTATTGAACTTAACGACTGAGACTTGAGACAGAGATCATGTTATGTTTCTTTAATGGCTCTGTTTGCGTTGGTCTCGGCTGTTTTGTGCTGTTTCTGTTTCTATAGAACTCCATTACAGTTTACAGCCATGTTAAAAAATAAGTAAAGTGTAAGTTTTAAATAAAGATACGACAAGTAAAGTTCCATAGCAATTTAGACGTGGGTTTATTACGGCTATTCATGTTAGGTGAAAGGATTTACTTATGTGAATAATAAGCCATTAAGCATATTAATATGTCACACTACATATTATAAAACATAGTCCCCGCCGCGTCTGTCTGTCTGTGTGTTCGCGATAAACTGAATAACTACCGAACGGATTTTCATACGGTTTTCACCAATAGACGAAGTGATTCATGAGGAAGGTTTAGGTGTACAATTTATTAAGATTTTGTATAAAATGGCTGAAATATGACGATGATTGTTTGAAAGAAAAAATCAGTATATGCCTTGCCACTTGTGCGAAGCCGGGGCGGGTCCTAGTAAAAATAAATATTAGACATGATAACTGTTTAAAATAAATTTTCCGACTTTATTATAGAACTAATACATAACATAATGTATACACAGATAATTTAAGTATTTTATACTTGTAATAGCTAAAGTGGCACAGAGATTGTACAATACTGTATATTATTGGCGATAAGTAGACAAATTATTCAATTTATTGCATATTCCAAAGGTAGAATTGACTAAAACTATTATTAACTTCTTTATACTTTTTTTTAAGATCTCATAATTATCATCCATCTTACTTTACTTCATCCTGGCTGTTATAACTTTACAATTTACACTTATAATACCATCTTATTTCAGTACAATAAAAATGTTTATTACTTTTGCCGGCGATAAAATATTTAGCTTAAATAATCCATCATTAAGCCCCCGAGTGTTTATAAGTACTCACAGGTATTTTTATATCACCGTGTGAAATCTCATACGTTCCATTGTTTTTGTATAGGGTAGCCAAACCACCGGGTACCGTAGACTTAATATCTTTTAAAATTATGATAAAATGATAAAATAGGTTATAACTTCATTAAGTTCTCCATCTCTTCTTAAGATATCATTAAACAGTTTAGACGTTATCTTTGAATGAATGTTGTGTACATTGATCATCACTTTTGAGTCATCAGCCGACATAATCGACTAACGAATCCTTTCCTAAAGGGACTCTTTATCCTCACGCAAGACACTAATTAACACATGCATAAATATTAATACATGCAGAATTTATTTTTTAAATGCTGATGGCGGAACGCGATACCCTGGAATAACCCTGCAAGGATATTATGAGAAATCCGACTAATAATAGGGTGACTTACCGTATAAAGTTCCGCATCGTTGCTGCACGTGAAAAAAAATGCACTGAATTTTTTTTCAACTTTTTGAACACTCGTGCGAATCGCGATGCGCTCGTGGTCGCGAGTATCGTTCGTGCGCTCCGTACGAAAGCTGCGGCGTTTCTGGCCGTTCTTGAGTCGCGTGCCTGCTCTTGAACTTGCGACTTGGCGGCAGGTTGCATCGGCTTGCACATCACTGCATTTTCAACAATATATTTACGAGTAGTTTTACTTCTGTCGTCTTGTGTCTTACCCCCTTGTAACCTGTCACTCAATACATCGTCGGGAGGGAGTTTCGTCTACAGTTGTTCGTTTATGGAAAGCATGTGCATTTTCCGATGAATGCGAGGCGTTTTGTCTATTTGACACTAAACTTTCGTAATTACAGTACACATCAATCTCCATTACAGGCAATTAATCGAAGTGCTACAGTTAATTAAGATTTATTTTGTGTTTCCTATGCGATACAGTGTGTTGTGTGTGGTCCGTTACTTCTTAATTACTTGGTTATATTATAAAAAGTGTCTGTCCGTCTGTCACAGACAATTTGCTCCGAATCTATTGGACCGATTAAGTTGAAATTTGATACACATATCAATGCATATGACCCAAACACAGATGTACAACGTAACTAAATGAACTTTGAATAAGGGTGTGTGATATCAAATTAGGGTTGCCATCGGCCATCCGTACGGGTTTCCCCGGATTTGTCCTAGTTTATAGGGCGTCCGGGGAGCGTCCGGACGGGGTTTTCAAAAGGTAACCTATACAATAATTATAATTTTCCCCTAACACCAAGTGGTAGGAAAATTATAATTGTTAGATGAATTATTAACAAGTTGTATAAATTAGTAAAAAGATGTGAATAGAAACTGCGTTTTATTTTTTTTTAGGGTGTCCGGGAAATATTGCGATTTCACACATGTGTCCGGGGTTTTTGAAGTTTTTGTCAGGCGTCGATAATTTAAGTGATGGCAGGCCAAATATAATTTTAAGATTAATACCTACTGTTTTAAAGTGACTTATGAAAGTACATGAAAATGTACCATATCCCTTCTCTTATCTCTGAAACTATTGAGACTAAAATTAATAAAAAATACAAAAAGGAAAAACTTATAAGAAGTTTATGGTCTTCAAATAACATGGGTAAATCTGTCAATATTGTATAGAGTTACATTCGCAGATGGAATGTATGGGAGAACATGCTCTTCAACTACAATGTTAAGTTTGTTCTTGGGTTAAATTATTTTAGTTATCACAAACAAATTAATGTTAGTTTAAAAGTACACGGTAGAAAATTTATCGTACAAAACCCTCTCCACGCGAGTTCATCTCGCACTTGGCCGGTTATTTTTACGAGTTTCATTCCATAATGTGACCTACAAGACATTACTCATGAAGTACATATTCAAAAATAATTATCGAACACGTTTGACGTGGTTAATAACTATCCCCTGTACTCGGTAAAGAAATAACGATTGCCATTCTTTAAAAAAACCTAATTTCCCCCAGCGCCTTCTTCTGTTGAATTAAGAAAAGCCCTAATCTTTTCTTTTACATATTTAAATTAGGGACTAATACAGTAGGCATTTAACCAGAGGTATGCAATTATTTTAGTGAGAAGAAGCAAAATAAAATATTATATGAATTTGTGTAAAATAAATTTAACTCACCCAACTCTACGATTACATATCAATGGGCGCAGAAAACTTTCTTGTTTTTTTAATTCTTATCTCGCTTAATTACCTACTTCAAAAATTACAACTAGTATTGATAATGGCAATGTTTAGGTATTGCCATTATCCATAGCTATTCACTAAAACGTAATAAAAAAAATGATTTTTATTATACACCGTCAAAATGGATTATGGATACATAACTGGTGACACGACGATGCTTCGTACGTTTTTTTTGTAATTCTTAATAACATGTTGGCTTTTTTGAGCGTTATTCTGTATTATTATAAAATATTAAATACGTCATCCTTTTTTATATCCTGTATTCGAATTCACAAGAAAGCATAGCCTGTGGTGTATGTAATGGAAAAACATACATTTTTGAAAAAGGCGCTAAAATTAAAAAATAACCGGTCAAGTGAGAGACTGAATCGCGCACTGAGGGTTTCTTCATACTATATGTATGTACATAGATAGGTCCTCCATCTTGGGAATCGATTCTCGAAGATTATTTGCTCGAAGGACAAACTTAACTTTGCCGTTCTAAAAATACTATCTCATACATCCATGTACGTCACAGTCAGTTTTTCAAGCTCAAAATATAAGTTTGTAATCGTAATTTTTTTGTGTGACAAGTAAGATATTTACTTTCGGATTTTTTCCTTTACTTGTGTTATGAGACCTTTCTTCCTACCAATGTTCATGGTTCTAGGTCAATGGGAAGTTTACCCTATAGGTTGTGATTTACCTGCAAAGTGTTAAAATTTGTTGTAATTGGCTTGGCTTGGCTTAAATGGCCGTATCTTTTAATTGCGTTGACTTAGAAGCTTGATTTTTTTAGAGCTTCAAGGGACCGCAGACATATATATATTTCATGTTGATTTGAACTTGATACCTCCACACGTTCCTGAGAAAAAGGGTCTTGACAGGCAGACAGGCAGATAGAAAGGCAGAAAGCTTTCCTTTTGAGGCATGGAACCCTAAAAAAGGATAAAAAGCTGTTAAAGTGAAATGTAGATGTATAAAAATTTACGCCATGTCTCTGTGCCGAAACGATTTTTTTCTAGATATCTTAGGGAGATCAGTTTCTCATGTACCGCCATCGTCTCATCGTGAGACATAACGGAAATTTGTTAGTTATTATTTAATTTTACATTTCATTTATTTAGGCTCTATAATTGTAACACGAGAGATCTTATTTAACCCACTATACTACTAATAGCATCATCGTTCAAAAAAAATCTCGTGTGATACTAATGTGCCAGGGGATACTTCCTCGGGAAATAGAGAAAATTCTAATATTAAATTCAACTCAAACACGATTTAATTGGAATTTTTGGAAGTAAGGCCGTCTTTCTTGTGTGGATCTTTGGCTTTTATAGCTTAGCTTGTGGTGCTAATGACTTAGGTGTGGTAATAGAAAGTAAGCTTCGTAGTGTTGTCTTTGCTCATCAATTAACTCTATAGTCTTTATTATATCAAGACTGACTACAAAAACAGAAGCATTATTAATCTGGTCACACTAATCTATGCCAAAAACAAGAGCATATTTATAGTAATAGCGATTTATACAAATAGGTAAAAAAAGTATATAAAGTCATTGATATACAAACATCAAGATCACTCACAATAGTGGTAATACTTAAACACACTAAAAGAGTCATCACTTTAACAATGAAAGTGTCTGTTAATAATTTGTCTATGATAATCTTTATTTATAAAAAAAGTCGTATAACGTTGTTTGTAGGTGATGAACTCCTAAACTAAAGAACCGATTTTAATGAAATTTTACACACTGTGTGCAGTTTTTTCCAACTTGAGAGATAGGATAGTTTTTATCTCAATGTTTAGTCACAATATTTTTTTATTGCAAATTACTTAGCTATAGCAACGCGTGGCCGGGTAGGTTGTTAAGTATAATTATGAGTATACATGAAAATTCATGAATGATTATAATCTTTAGCTATTAAATACTGTTAATGAGGATTCATCTGCTTGATAGTAACTTATACAATGTAAGTGAAAGTGAAGGAACCGCGATGTTTTTTTAATAATGAAATGTGTAACTACATTTGTTCCTTAGATAGTATAACAGCTTCGTTTAGAAAGATATCTATTACCCTCTGTCATTTTTAAAACAGCAGAAAATGTGTTTAGAAATCATGGAAACCAAACGTAGATCGCGCAAGAAGTTATTATTATTGTTTAAGTGCTTAGTGCCACCTCGACCATTTCTAGTCTTTTGTAGCGCACTTTTTACTTTACAGTTCACTGCTCAGACTTATGGCTTCGAGAAACCTCCAGATCCTTTCAGCTGTGATTGTTTGTATTTCCTGCGGTTGCATGATGTGTAACCCTAGGTTAATACTTCGGTGCCGCATTAGTGGGTCACAAGAGCATAGAATATGCATTGCAGTTTCTTTTGCCTCTTGACAGAATCTGCATGTTGTGTTCTCGCCCAACTCTAGGGTGAACATATGTTTGTTCAGTTTGCAGTGTCCGGTTAAGACTCTTGTCACTGCACAGGTTTTGTATCTTTTGAGCTCTAAAAGTTCTTTGGATACTTTATTATCATAGCCCTTTTGAGTGTTGTGTGGGCTTTCGAGTGTTGTTGAAAGAAAAAAGAAAGAAAGAAGTTTCTTGCGACGTTCGGTTTCCATGATTGCATAGAAAAAAATTGATATACTTAGAAAGAAAGAAAAAATGTTTATTTCTCCAACACAATACACATATATTATAATGATACGTGTAAATAAATGGTCGTAATAAACAAAAAAAAAGATTTACACACACTCAACCTAATAAAAAAAATTGCATGCATTGTGCCAGACAGAAAATGCCCCCGCCTCAATGCTTCTACAATATAATAAGTATTGCAAAAGCGCTGATTTTCAGGCACTTTCTGCATTTTTCCTTAACAAATGTTCATGCCCTTGCAATATTTACTTTGGATCTTAATATACTAAAAATATACTGGAAGCAAAAGAATTTTTATTTTCATAACTTATACTTCGTAGAACTTCTGTCAGCTATTGTCTCTGTACAAAATATCACAAAGCCCCCCCCCCCCTCCCCCCTTAGGGGGTTTAGTGAGATATCACGTATATTTAATTTTTTGGTTGAACGCGCCATTTCTAAACCGAAAAGCGGCTCGTGACCGTGACTAACCGTTGCCAGGCAACGATTTCCCCGGCCGCCGCTTGTCAGTCGCCACTAAGTCTGTGATTTTCACCTGATTATACCTTTTCTTTATTATTTATATGCCACTCAGAAACAAGTTTCAACCGTAATTTCTGCCTGGACATTTTTATCACGGTGCTTAAATTTCCAGCATTAGATTATCGTATCACGTATTAAAAAGTTGCTAAAAACATCACGTGATTAATTGACGACCCTTTGGCGACATAAATTTTGTACTTCAATCTATAATAAAAAATATTTAAAAATAATAGTTTTTTTTTAAGCTCATACATTATTTGCAAGATACCTATGCCTAAAAAATCAGTTTTTAAATTTTTTGTCTGCCTGCCTGTCTGTTTGTTCCGGCTAATCTTCGGAACGGGTGGACCGATTTCCACGGGACTTCCACTGGCAGATAGCTGGTGTTATAAGGAGTAGCTTAGGTGACTTTTGTTTTGGAAAAAGAATTAGGGTTCTGCGCAATATATATAAATATGGGCACGCGAGCGAAGTCGCGCGGGAACTGCTAGTGTAAGATAATTTCAACGAGCTCTTTTTGTGTGGTACCTCACACGAATGTCGTTCACCTCTAAAGAAAACGAAATATGGTATAGGTGATTTAAAAACAATGAAATTATTCGTTGTTATTAACTTACATCCTATTAATATTATAAACGTGAAAGTTTGTGAGGATGTAAGGATGTATGGATGTTTGTTGCTCTTTCACGCAAAAACTACTGAACCGATTGCGATGAAACTTGGTATGTAGATAGCTGGAGACCTGGATTGACATAAAGGCTACTTTTTATCTGAATATTCTCACGGCATCGGGACTTAGGTGGGTGAAACCGCGGGGCGCAGCTAGTATAATATATAATAATAAAAACCAAGTGTACTATTTACAAACATATTATAATTCAGTTCTAATAACATATTACACAATTTATAAAAAAAATAAAATTCCCTTTCTTAGTCATGTGGAAACATGGCGGTGGAAACATGGGGAGCCACGCGAAACACGAACTCGATACCTTAGCTGACCCTATGATCCAGTGACGGGCTCTTCGTTCCGCCATCGTCACCTTCTATCTTCATATCTTGATATTTTTTTTAGAAGTTTTTCCATTAAATAAATATAAATGCAATATAATAAGTGAGGTACACTTGTTAATCGCTTTCGGGTGATCGTCCTTTAAAATTACAGGTTGAACCCGTAATTACATATATGAGTAACACCATAAGTTGAGTTCTAAACACGCAAGTTTTTTGGCGAATATGACTCATATATAAAGAGAGAGTTAACTTAAAGTTTAGAGGATTGACCGTTGACGCTGAATCGCATGGCTGCTCAGCTTTGTGCGATATGCAGAAGCCTAACTGACTGATATAAAAAGATATAGTGAGTACATTGTAAAAGGCGCCTACGCAACGGTGACGTGTTAACATAGCGACTGACAAAATCATAATATACCACTTCCCCCTCAGCTAGGTGAGGTGATGGTCCATGGAGGGCTTCCACACGATTAAAAAAAAAGTTATACATACAGATACTTACTGAATTACAACTTTGACAGAGACTAGAGGACTTTTGCTGAACTATTGCAGAGCCATCTTGTGTAAATTGATTGTCTATTAAAGTATAGCACTTCAAACAAATACTTTACATAAATTTTGAAAGCCTTTGTTCTAGCGCGGATATGTATAATAATTTCAGTAAAAATCCATAAAACCTATGTCTTAATAATCTTATTTGGTTTCTGTTATGACTCTCGATGTCGAATAAATGGCCTACAGTTACCTTAAAGTAAAAAGACGCTTATGCATAACAATAATGCGAACTTATTGCCTGGGGGAACTTTTTGCTAATAAGTAACAAGAAAAGTCACTATACATTATACCTTTTAAAAGGTCGGCTCCCTCCAAATCAACTGGAAAATATTGCCCATCTCGTAAAAAATGTGAGCGAGAGTCAGTGCAGTATGGGTGGAGCTCTCAAAGCCTGTCCTCGTTCCGTAATGATAAATCGTACTCTAGGTTTATAAGTAGTCTTAAATCTTTATCCTTCTTAAATGCTAATCTAAAAAAAAACACTTTTTTAAATTAAGTTGTAGCACAAGTATGCGATTTGGCATAGGAGAGCAGAGGCCTAATTTCTATAATTTATATTACAAATAAATTAAACATATATATAGTCATGTGAAATACATAATTGTCTATTTACTTTTGTACACGCTCGTAGCTGACGTAACTGAACAAGATTAAAAAAATATATATTTTAATAAATTAAGTTGAATTTTCACTTTTATCGTGGGAGAGCCATGCTTCAGCACGCATGGGCCGGCTCGACCGGGGTGATACCATTCTATAATAATATTACTATACTCTGTGAATGCCATGGTCTCACATTAACCGGTGTGACTCTTACTCTACTCTCGCATTAAAGGCCGGCAACGCACTTGTGACTCTTGAGTGTGTGGTCCAGATGTTCATGGGCGGCGGTAGTCACTTACCTACCACCAGGTGATCAGTCTCCAGTTTGCCCCCAATCCCATAAAAAAGCTACAAGCCGACCAAACAGTACTTAAAAACGCGCATGTTAAATATTTCTCGACTTGTTTTTCTTTCCTGTAGCAATGACGCAATGGTTCGACACGATGTTCACGGACATAGAATGTAACTATAGGCTTCAAAGTGAAATGTCTAGAAAGATTTATGTTCCCATTAGCAGCGCCCCGCGGTTTCACCCGCTTAAGTCCCGATCCCGGGAATATCGGAATAAAAAGTAGTCTATATGTTAATCCAGGTCTCCAGCTATCTACATACCAAGTTTCATCGCAATCGGTTCAATAGTTTTGGCGTGAAAGAGTAACAAACATCCATACATACACACATCCATACATCCTCACAAACTTTCACATTTATCATATTAGTAGGATTATTTCGTAGAAAACAAATTACATGTAGGCTAAGCCGTCCTAGGGTATAGTTTTCTATATTATTAAAGAGCTAAATGGAAATAACTGAATTATTTTGTATAAATTATTATTTTTAAATAAAAGTAGAAAGTCTCATAGTTAAACGAGTTAACACAAAAATGAAACATTCACTATTCAATAGATTATATTAACATTCATATTATGTACATAATTAATTTACTTTAAATAGCTTCATAAATAATAGCAAATGATTATTCATAAATCATTCATTACTTATCTTATTGTGTAAGTAGCCAAAGACATTCATAGCATTATGTTCATTCATATTATTAATTGGGTGTTACTCATTTCCTTCTGTATTTTATTAGAATCACAAAAACTAAGCAAGTTCATGAAAGCCGGGACAGCACTTCTTGCCTTCTTTTTGATGTTATTGATGACTCTTGTAGGCGGTCATCCATCTTCGAATTTTGACGCAAGAATATTGCTTGGTACCATATTGTTCCTTCTGTGCAGCCACCAATTTAAGACCATAGAGGTAAGATACTGAGCCTCTTTGAAATCAACAACATTAATAATTAAACTGGCCATAAATAATTTCAAAATCTAAAAGTAAATGTTTTCCTTTTTCTGATTTCAAATAGGCATAGTAGGTAAGTTAAGAAAGAAAACTCGATTGGTTCCCGGGCATTCTATATGTATAACATTTTTACTGTAACTCGTTTGTTAAATTGTATTTACAATATTTAAAGTATATTAACATTTAAGTGGGCAAACAAGCACACTGCCCGCCTGATGGTAAGCTGCTCACAATCAGTCAGAATACCAGTGGGTTCACTTCACCAATACAAGTACTATTTACGAAGAAACTATTATCTTATCTGTGGTACTACTAACTTTCGGTAGCATTGCAGAGATTTGTACAAAGTTGGAATAGATCCTTCAGTTGAAAATATTGAAGGTCCTTTAAAGACTAGACGCCAACCCGATGTTAAATTTGTTTAATGTTGAACACTATTAGGAGTCGGTACAACCGCTCATTGTATGTATGTAAGTATCGGACAAATTATGAATTTATCTTCTATGTATCTATATAAATAAAAATGAATGGCTGTTGGTTGCGTATCACTTGAGAATGGCTGAACAGATTTGGGTTAATTTTGATTTTAAAACATTTGTAATGCTACAAATTAGATTTTAAAACAAAGAAAAAACGAAAATGCTTTCCACTAATATGAAAAATGGAAACGATCACAAACAATATATTGAAATTCGAACAGTAAAAAGTTTGCCAAGTCCCGTAAACGGAACTACTACTCCAGTACGTCCTCCCAGGCGACCTCTGCGACGGTGACGTACTTCTTTAGGATTTCTATGTAAGTTAATACGCATTAAGATGTACTAGGAACCCTCATCCTATTTATCGCTCGCATGACGTATTTGCCTAAGATTTCTAGTACTTAACGCACAAAATATTCTTAGAAAAACCAACAAGAACGCGTAAAGTTATTCTAATTCTGTTGGTAACCTACTTAAGAATTCATGAAAGGAAATTTAAAGCGAGATTATTATCTTAGATACAAAAAAAAAACAAAACAAAACATTGCTATCCCGAAATACTGGTGGAAAACACAAAAATGTGCTCTTTCTAGATGAAAAACAAGAAGCGGCAAGAAGGAGGCAGACAGACTTGGGTCAGTTCTCGTGTACCTATGCGCGAATGGCGGGAAATGAGATACACGAGTTTTTACACGCTTTATATTAGCTTCACTTGTATGTTTGTAACCGACTCCTTTGGGCGCGATTTTGACCCACTTTAAACGGCCAGATTTCATTTAAATTTTGCACATGTTTCAAAAACCGATGACAATGCAATAATTCGATTAAATTTTTTATTTTTTTAGTTGAATTTTCTATAAAATAGTGTTTTTTAGTTTTTTAAACTATATTCAATTACTATTTTGAAGTGAAACTTCTTTAGAATCGTTGTGATGTATGGATGTTTGTTGCTCTTTCATGCAAAAAGCACTGAACCGATTGCGATGAAATTTGGTATGTAGATAGCTGAAGACCTTGATTAACACATAACTTTTTATCCCGGTATTCCCATGGCATCGGGACTTACGTGGGTGAAACCGCGGGGCGCATCTAGTCATTTAATTTGTCGATTATATATATGGTAACCGTCACGATACATAAATAAGTTTCATTTTCTTATTCTCTATAAAGATTTATGCACCTAAAACATTGGGTAAGTAATATTGAAGTCAGTGCATTTATTTTGCAAACTAAATTATCTGATGTACATCAACCTCTATGAGGAGAAACTCATTAATACTTAAAAAAAAAACAACTTGGTCGACAGGTTATAGGATGTGGACACGGCGATCATTATGCCGATAGGCATATCGGTTATTGGATTAATAGCGTAGAGCTGCGACCATCACCTTTAGGCGCGGCTATCTTCGTAGCATATTTGATCTAAGGAGGCTTTCAACTTCAACTAGTCCCGAAGACTTTAAAAATATACATACAATGAAGACATTTCAGACTTAATGTGTTCATAATTTGAATATATTTGTACCAAGTAATGTAATCAATTTGTAATGTTATTTCTATCACAGACAAAAACGATAATCACTCCAACATTGCCGAATATTTTCATGATTCTTTCTTCATTTCGTAGACAGTTGAATAGCTCATCTTTCACATCCTTTTGTTATAACGACACACGTGCCATAAATGCAGGATGAAAAGTTTTTATAAACATCAAATAAACCTTTAGGATTAACCATATCTACAGCTACCTTGCTGTAAGCTGGCTATCGCCGCTATCGGACAAAATACCATAGTAAAAAAACATCATTATCTATAATCACTGTGGTATATTATGTCACTATTCCAAACAAATAAGACACCAAAATCTTACTTAAAAGAATCCGACAAATGCGAGTCTGACTCGCGCACCGAGGATTCCGTAAGCAAACAAACTTGTATGTTGATAGTACGTCCATCTCGGAAATAAACTCTCGAACATTTTAGCCCGTTTTTTCCGAAAGACAAAGTCAACTTTCCAACCGCAACACATAAGTTTTTAATCACAACAACATTTTTTTTTTTTTATGTGATCTAACAACAAATTAACAACTTTCGGATTTTTTCCTTTACTTGTGCTGTCAGACCGTACTGGTTATCAAATTTCATGATTATAGATCAATGGGACGTAGGTACCCTGTTTTGATGTACCTGCAAAATGTTCAAATTTATTAAAATTTAATACTTAATGGCCGCATGTTTTGATTGCGTTGACTTAGAAGCTTGATTTTTTTACAGTTTCAAGGGACTGAAGTTGATGTTAATTTCAACTTGCCTCCACGGGTTCCTGTAAAAAGGGGTCTTAACAGACCGACAGACGGACAACAAAGTGATCCTATAAGGGTTCCTTTTTCCTTTTGAGGCACGGAACCCTAAAAACTGACAAATTCGTTAAAAATAACAGCAAAACATACTCCCGGCCTTCAGATACGTCTGATTCAGTCTACTGGTTTTGGATCCGACTGACTTATGAGACTTTTAAACTTTCCCGCAAATCAACGGTATATAATACTTTTTAAATATGTTACGTTCCGATTATGTTAATTCCCGTCAACACTTATATTATGACTTTTCAGACTACTGCAAAGATAGACCTAGGCCGAATGGCCGTTGATTGATAGTATACTCGGTTGGGATACTCACTATAACGTGTAAGATGGTGTCGAAAAATATCGCTTGATGGTTGTCGTTGTTAAAAGCACTCAAGTAAGCCACATCATTGCAAATCTTTTTTCATTTGATGTTAAAGTTGGTATTTGTTTTATTACATACATACATCAACTAACGGTTTTCTCCCTTCAGGGTTAGGAAAGAGAATAGCTCACCACTTGCTCCTCTAATGTCATTAAACCTTTCATCCACCCTCCGATTTCGTGTACTTCTGACCTGCCATTTCTTCAGAATATCACCAATTTCATCAACGTATTATTATCTTGTTGAAGTAAGTCACCTCTTGTACTATCAATTAATCTGTGGCACCGGTATCTTGGCCGTTGTAACCGGTGCCAGTGGGACGCATTCAATATGCAATAACTTAGAACAAAAATATGTGACATATTTTATGTTAAAGTTTCGTTGCGGCAACTGTACCGTTAATTACGTCATATTCTTAGTTTCTCATTTTATTTTATTTTTACTTAACCAAGTTCTATAGAAGGATTTTAAAGACTACATGTTAACTTATTTCGGTGCATCCGTTTTCGGTTATATTCCTTATATAACCTCCAATTTTAATATAACATCTCGTTTGATTTTTTAAAAATTAATTAAAGCTACATCATCACAAATTCAGATATTACTTTCACATTCAACTTATTAATATTTTGAGAAATGTGATAGTTAATAAAATTATTTATTTACGACATTTTTTAATTTAAAATATCGTAATCTAAGATGTTAAAACTATAACCGGTCTTGTTTTAAGTCTTAAAAAGTAAGAGTCTGACTAGATACAATCTGTGGAGTAGAAGCGTCCTGTACCAAGTAAAATATCCATGTACATTACGGCACGATGAAGCGTCAAAAAAGAACTACATCTAAGGGTTATTATTTATTTGTTTATTTAAAGACTTTATGCACATTTGTGCAAAGGCTGACATAATGCCTAGGGCTTAGGCTTATTAGGTTCTGATAAAAAGAAAGAATAAACGTTTGGTCCATCTTGAGAGATAGGATAGTTTTTATCTCAATTTATAGTCACAATATTTTTTTATTGAAGTATAATAATTACGTGTCACGCCGTTTGTTCGCGATGAACTCCTAAACTAATGAATTATCTGAGTGGTCTAATCATTATCATCTCTCGCGAGAACGCTCCGAGTTCGATGCCAGTCGCGCAACTAAAAAAAAAACAAATGAAATGTTATTGTGCAAATATCAACCTAACTATCAAAGATATTCCTTGTGAAGTAAAGCTTCTATATTATGACTTAGCTCAACTATATTCCCCACCTTCCCCACCAACGGTCTTAACTATTTATTCCCTAATAATTCCCTAATTCCTTGTAGTGAACATATTATAAAACAAAGTCCCTTGCCGTGTCTGTCTGTCTGTCTGTTCGCGATAAACTGAAAAACAACTGAACGGATTTTCTTGCGGTTTTCACTATAGACAGAGTGATTCATGAGGAAGGTTTAGGTGTATAATTTGTACCCGTGCGAAGCTGGGGCGGGTTACTAGTAGTTCATATAGCATTCATAGGGACCGCGAGAACCAACAAAATTCTAGATGCCAATTAAAAACACGAATATTTCTTTATTTGGGAATTGTGGTATTTGTATATAAAGAAGTGTATACTTTTTGCTGTGTTTTGAGTCACAATGGGTTTTTAGGCGAATTTGTGTAAAGCTTGACCAAATTCGAAATGAAATCTAAACAGGTTTTATTTTTGGTATAGGCAGCTACCGACCAAGCAGGTCACTTGATGGTAAATGACTACCGCAGGAACACTTGCAACCCCACACAAGTGCGTTGCCGGCCTTTGAAGCATACTCCTAAGTATGCTCTTCTCTTGAAAGTTCAAAGGTCGTAAGGTTAATGCTAAAGAAATGTATAGGTTAAGAAATGATTACTTGTAATTTTTTTATATAGTTTTTAGCATGAGAAAAGTACGCGGCGTTGACCTAAAAGCGCTAGCAAGTGCATTACACTATTTAAACTCTCAAAGTTGAACGCATTTCTAAACTGTCTATCATTGTAAAGCCCTTGGTTGTTGAGGGCACTTATCGTAAGTTATCAGGCCATCACGACAAGCGACGCTTTTGACATGAAAGCAAGGCATATTGAGGTTACATCTGATCATCTAAGGGCAATTAACAAATAGAATAAACAAATTAGAGCCATCTCATAAGGTAAAAGCAAGTTGAAAGTAGTTAGTACTAATTAAGAAAACATTTTAACCTCTCAATTGAGATGTATGTCTCCTGTGTTTTCAAATATTTACTTTCTGATAGAAATGTAGATCCATCTTACATTTTACACATTCTACTTGTATAAAATTGATTGTATCCTCTCTGAATACTCGACTACATTAATTAACGAAAGCATGTAATTACGATTAGGACTAAGAAATAGCTTAAAGATAAGACAGTCTTTCTGTTATTGTCGACACGCATTGGCATCGAAAAATAAAGATAAATATGATGATGATTTTGAGTTGTGTTGTGTCACCTTTCTCATCTCTACATATTATAAAACAAAGTCCCCCGCCGCATTTGTCTGTCTGTTCGCGATAACCTCAAAAACTACTGAACGTATTTTCGTGCTTTTTTCACCAATATATAGAGCGATTCATGAGGAAGGTTGAGGTATATAGTTAATTTGTTAAGGTTTTGTGTAAATTGGTTAAATTATGATGATTATTATTAAAGATGTCTGTGCTACCCGTGCGAAGCCGGGGTGGGTTGCTAGTATTGTATATAACACATTACTGGTATTCCTATTAACGCCTCCAATTATGCTAAATGCGTGGGTTCACGTCTGTAGTTTTCTGAGTGGGCTTCGAACCCACAACCACTCGATCGCAAGTCTGAAGCATTTTTTCATCTTAGCAATAGTTTTTGTCTATCATGTCATTAGATCGTCATTTATTTCCTCTGCCTACATTTCATTAGATCATTGGTCAGCTACATCCTTCTTGTACACAAAATACTGGCCATATGCAGAACACGACAGTACAAATACTGTCGTGTTCTGCAAGACCCAAAGGTCTGTGGCCCCAAATCCCTCTCGCACTGGAGGTTCGTCGCGTCTGAAAAGTTCCACCTTTATCGGTTTTCCTTTCTGTATTATATTAGATGCATATTAACGTCCCACGCGACGCCCTGCAAATGACGGCAGTCAGAATAACTTATTGTACAGTAATACGGTTGTGAGTCAAGTTTCCAGAGCTATTAAATTACTGTCTACAGAAAAAATCATATTTGTTTTTCTTGGATTGCCAGTTTGGTATTTTTTACCGTATTAAATTCAAATGGGTTTTGTAAAGAAACCATAACGCCTCTGTTTAAAGCCTTCGTGGTAAGTACAACAAATCCCACTATCCCACTAATATTATAAATGTGAAAGTTTGGATGGATAGATGGATGGATGGATGTTTGTTACTCTTTCACGCAAAAAACTCTGAACCGATTGCGATGAAACTTGGTATGTAGATAGCTGGAGACCTGGATTAACGCATAGGCTACTTTTTATCCCGATATTCCCACGGGATCGGGACTTATACGGGTGAAACCGCGGGGCGCTGCTAGTAACTACTATAAATAATTTTCTTTTTTTATGTGTTAATTATGTGAATTCCCATAAAGATAAATATTTGTGTCAACTTTCTGTCTGTACTGTATATAGACTGGCCTGGTGGTCTAGTGGTGAGTGATCCTAACTACTGAGCCCAGAGGTCGTTGGTTCAATTCCCATCCACGATGTTCATGATCATTTGTTCTGTGTCTGTGTATTTATTTAGTAATATACAAGTATGTTTATCAGCAGTCTGGTTACCATAGTACAGGCTCTGCCTAGTTTGGGATCAGACGGCTGTGTGTGAGGAGTCTAGAAGTCTAGAGTTATTATTATAGTTCCTATACATATAAACATCAACTGTTTATTTTGAGTCTTAATGTACTTTGTTTGTTATCACACTAAAAAAAGAAAATCAGTGCTAGAGAAATATCTGAGTGCCACTGGGGTCTTTATAAAGATAGAATAAAATAACGAACGCAGTACATCCGAGACCATGATCGGCCCTTCGACCTTTTAAATATTACCACGATTAAGTCCTGATACACCGAGACTCAGATTTACCAATGAACATTTTTAAGAAGTCGCCGTGCAATCATGCTATAAGGCAGATTCCCTATTTTCTGTTTATATTTATTGTGTCAACGGCAACTTAGCACGATTATCGTAAATTAAACAGAACTAAACCAATCAAAGTCGCATTACTCATAAAAGAAAGCCGTGTAAACGAACTTAGTTCTGCACTGTCCAACATTCCCACGCCCGTCAATTAAACAACTGATAACATGAAATGTTCAATACTACCGTATTGGCCGTACCGCAACTGCTCTCTGGCAACCTGCCAACGCAGACCCTCCTTTAGAAATGCATTGCCAGTTGCCAATGCGGCATGCCAAGTGATGCCTAATTAACGTGTGGATAGGATATAACAGCTGACTACAGTTGGCATCGTCCAATATGGGAAATCAAAATGAGTCATTTAATTTATTTTTTGTAGAAAGTATTCGCTTGCACTCATTGCTGTGTTTTTTAAAGATTACTAGTATCTAGTTTTGTGAATAGGAATAGTAGGTACACATTACCAGTATAACACGTATAACCCGTATAAACTAAATAGCTGTGCTTGGAGTGGATTCATCTCTATAATTAAGTTACTATCCTTTGCCCCCTACTTTACTCTCTTTAATGTAAATATTGTCAATCAATTCAGTACTTTTATCTGAATAAAGGGTACCCTATATCTTTTTCTGTACCTCTCACAACGTGTATCGGTTGAATATTTAATTCGTGAAAGTGTAAAAAACAAAAAAAAAGTCACATTCGCCTTAAAATATTAATTTATAATTAGGACGGTAGGACCGTTAGTACATTTACCTTATAGAAGGTAAATGTACTAATCGCGTATTTCAGAATGGGTTTCATTCAAACCATTTTTTATGACAATAACTAAGAAAATATTAATATGTTCCTGGATAGACAAACATAGATACTTAAAAAAACCCGTGTGAATCACACAAATTATGGCCATATGTGGGGAATCGAATCGTGACAAAACCTTGAAAGAACATAACTTGTCTGACATAAGTTAGTCCTTACTAATATTATAAATGCGAAAGTAACTCTGTCTGTCTGTCTGTCGCCCTTTCACGCCAAAACTACTGAACCGATTTAAATTAAATTTGGTACACAAATAGTCTAGAGCCTGAGAAAGGACATAGCCTACTTTTTAATGCGAAAAAAGGGGTATAAGGGGTTGAAAGGTGAAAAGTTGTATTGAAGTATCGTCATATTTAGAGCTAGAAGCTTTGAAACTTATTTTTTAGGGTGTTGATTCGATATAAATACACTATTCCACGCGGACGAAGTCGCCGGCACAGCTAGCATAGCATAGCATACCATAAGGTAATATAGCATTGTAGAAAGAGACAGGGAATACAAGTGTCTCATTGATACCTACTCTATCAGATCAGAAAGATAAAAGAATATTGGAAATTACATTTGTTACAACAGGAAAGCAGTACCTATCCGTAAACACAGTACTTGTTTTGTTGTTTTGTATATGTCCCTTATCTTTCCATGCGTGTAATTTGTAAGTATGGTTATTAAGCCGCTTTGAGTGTAGTTACTAGCTAGCAATAGGTCATTTAACCCAAAAATACTGTTTTCAGCTCGGATCCGTTAAACCTCTCATTGGCGCATTTAAACAAATACTCTTTTTAGTTTTTTTAATAGTAATAAGTACGGCACAATGGTTTAAGTGGTCACCTCGCCACTACGCCGTACCGACTGTTGTGGGTTCAAATCATCAGATCAGACAAAATTTGTATGATCCACAAATAGTTGTCCCGAGTCTGGGTGTTCTTTGAGTCCGTTGTTTAAATGTTTGTGAAGTCCCCCGCGGCACAGGAATAAACCTAATGCGGGAGTTGTCTTTTTAAAAAGAGAGAATACATTATGTTTTCTTTATTTTTAAATCTTTAAATGTTAATGTATAACCGTTGCCATTTTGCCGGACGTAAGAGACAAATATTCAGTTGTGACAGCTTTCAGGTTGTAGTTATATATCTGTCACGTCCAGACAGCACGAAGGATTGTGTGCAAGCTGGACTAGAATTCTGAAAATTCAACCCAATAACAGTAAAAAAACGTGAGAATGTCTGAAAGATAACAGTTAGGTCATTATCATAAATACATATTACATTATGTTATTGTTTCTAGAATGAAAGGATAACTGTATACTGAATCTTAATCATTATAAAAGTGTATGTATGTATGAGTATCTATAATGTTGTGATTGTTTGTTCAAATTTTATAGAATATTACGCAGATGTCGAGATGACTTGAAAATATATTTTAAATTTTTTGCAGTGCAATGGAAATGGCAATCCCTCATTGCAAATGTACCATCCCCACTGGTAAATTTCTTTAATTTAAACAAACTAATGTTCTGCCGAGATGTGTGTGGCCCAAATATAGGACCACTTTGCTTCTCCTCGTGTATTTTGATTAGAAAAGGCAGTCCCTGCACACTTCGCGAGACGGTAGTAATGGTTTAGTAGGGCCACACACGCGCGTCCAGTGTTATGTGCACTTGCTGGTATACTGTAACCATTGTAAAAACAGCTGTGGGATGGAAACGGCTCCTTTATAGTAAACGGTTACCATAAACCGCCGATAGACCGAGGTATAGAAATAAGGTCGCGAATCTCTAGTCAATTCGCATAATGACAATAAAAATTATATACACATGACATCGTCAATGACAATGTGACGTGTATCACGAAGTCACGTCGACCCTTTTTGGAATCAGTAGCTCCGGTGAGGTGATGACCCGTGGGGGTTTCCACAGGAAAAAAAAAAAAAGGTAGGTATAATATATGTATCTGATTCCTCATTCTCTTTCTCATACGAACTCGTCTGAAACGAGTAGTTACCTACACTTTGGGCTACGCAAGCAGTCATGTTTTTCATTCTTTTTTTACCAGTCATACATTAGAATAATGCACACATTTCACCAATTATATTTAGAAAGATAAAAGCCGCAAAATCTTAAGCAGAATTCTTAAAATTTAGCGTTTAAAATAAAACTATGTAATTGTCAGATAAAAATTATAACTTAATATTGTTCGTCACACTCTAAAGCGATTTTAACTTTCACTACAAAATGAACAAATGCGCCGATATGATATTATAAAATGTGGGATACTGATGAATCATTTGAGTTATTTAGTAGTCATTCGACGAAGATCTGGGTGACAAAGTAAGTGTATTGAGTTATTAATATAACTAAGCATAGTTTGTACTATGGGTTTTTGAACACAGATAAACACATCTGGATGTTTTTTGTACATGGAAACACCGTGGGATATTCATGCTTACAAATAATTAGACTTGACTTGTCTTGACAATCAATGTTCAACTTTGGTCGTCTTATATGTACCTACGTGTATTAAAAAGTAACTATTATCTTATCTGCAACGTGTATTTTGTTTTATTTTTTAATAGGTAATTAAATTAAAAAAGATCTGAAAGATTTTCTTAAACCTTTTTAAGATTCCCACCTGATTCTGTAAGCTGTCCGACACTACGGATGGCACCGCGTTGAGAACACCAAAATTTGAGTTGTTGATGTTAAATCGACTATTTACAGCAGGGTGAAAGGAGTTTCGAGGGGCAGAGTTTCAATAATTTGACTGGCGTGTTGGTCTAGTGGTTAGTGACCCTGACTGCTAAGCCAGAAGTCGTGGGTTCGATTCTAACCCAGGACAAATTATTGTGTGATGAGCATGATTATTTGTTGTGTCTGGGTGTAATTTATCTATAATATGTATGTAGTATAGTAAGTATGTTTATCAGCAGTCTGGTTACCATAGTACAGGCTCTGCCTAGTTTGGGCTCAGACAGCCCTGCTGCTATATGAAGCTGAAGCTTGAACGCGGTAATCTAAGGAAATACTAGTCCGATTTGAAAAATTATTCCAGTGTTAGATAGCCCATTTATCGAGGAAGGCTATAGGCTATATATAATTACGCTACGACCAATAGGAGCGGAGCAGTGACCATAAACGCAGGTGAAACTGCGGGGACGGCTAGGTATTAATTTACCAAAGAAACAGTTCTTTGTTTACTTTTCTGGGCTCGTCCCAAAGCGTAGCAGAATATTTTGTCCTTCAACACAAAAAGACTTCTCTTACGCTTCTGCCAGCATCATGCATGACTTTGCTGAGGAATGGAATACCTCGCCGTTGGCTGTGTTCCCAATACCTTTAAGACTTACGTAAACAGGTATATTTAAGGCAATGGCACTTAACATTAGATAGAGTGGCATTCAAGTGCAAGATTATTAATAAGATCGCAGACAAAAAACTGGACAAATGCGAGTCTGACTCGCGCACTGAGGGTTCCGTAAGCAAACAAACCTGTGTGTAGATAATACGTCCATCTCCGAAATCAATTCTACAAGATTTTTTCCCGTCTTTTCCGAGAGACAAACTTAACTTTGCAGTTCTAAAAATACTCTCTCATACATCGACTTACGCCAAACTTTCCGAACTGCGAAATATAAGTTTGTAACAAGAAAAACGATTTATTTTGTGCTGTAAGACATTGCTTTATATTGTCAGTGGGAAGTACCCTATAGGTTTTGATTTACCTGCGAAATGTTCAAATTTGGTTAAATCTAAGACTAAGCCTTAAATAGTCGTATCTTTTGATTGTGTTGCCTGCATTCAAAAGTATTTGATATTAAATGCAACTTGATGCGTCCACAGGTTCCTGAGAAAAGAGGACAGATAGACAGTCTGACAAACAGATGGACAACAAAGTGATCCAACAAAGGTTCCTTTTTTCCTTTTAAGGAACGGAACCCTAAAAATGACTCTATTATTACCTTTCATTATTTTCTTGTTTTAAGTATATACTAGGTACTCATTAGAAACTCTACCGTATGTAGTAGATGCATTTTAATTTGTTTATTTGGCTGGCATCGCACATAGCATGACTAACTGTTGCCCGCGACTTCGTTCGCATGAAATTTTGTATGTGGGAACCGCAGTTTTTCTGGGATAAAAAGTAGCCTATATGCTATGCCAGGCTATAATCTATGTGCCCAATTTCATCCAGATCCGTTCAGCCGTCTGTTCAGACATCCATCCATCATAACTTTCGCATTTATAATAGTAGTAAAGTAGTATAATAAATTTTTACGTTGTCTATAAAGTGAAAGATACATCATCACTACATATTATAAAACAAAGTCCCCCAGCCGCGTCTGTCTGTCTGTTCGCGATGAAAAACTACTGAACGGATTTTCATGCTGTTTTCAAAAATAGACAGAGTGATTCATGAGGAAGGTTTAGGTGTATAATTTGTTAACGTTTTGTGTAAATTGAAATATGATGATAATTGTTGAAGATGTCTCTACTACCCGTGCGAACCCACCCCGGTTGCTAGTTTGATATATTTGGTTAAGTGGTTTGTTTCGCAAACGCAGTAATTGTTGCCACCTCTTTGGAAAAAAAAAGAAATTAGTATTTTAACGGTTGCATATTTGTTAAATTTCTCTTCTTATCCAGCATCATCGTAGTTTTATAATCTGTAGACACTTTTATATTGCTAAACTACATTGTTTTGGCGTGTTCTTAACGCTCGTAATTTTCTCTTAATTAACTATTCAAAGTGACTAAAAATAAACACTTTTGATAATAACTATTTTTTTTACAGTAGCACACATTAACATATTAAAGACTTGTTTATATTTAAAGCCTGCGTCTCAATAGAAGTAGTTTACATTATCATGTATCACATTTCTATTAGAGTTAGTTTATATTTTCGGTTTATACAGAGTGTTTCTGACAATGGAACACTTACTTAATCACTAAAAGGGCCAAACTCTCAATGATTTTGGAGTTATTCACTCCGTTATTGAGAAAAATCATAAAAACTGAGTAACTGAGTGTAATTTTTGAAGTTAATTTTTATTGATTTTTCCATAACAGATTAAATAATTCCAAAATAAAAAAAACAATATGTTAGATTTATAATCTGGAACTTTACATGTTCCAAATGCTTTTATAAGAAACTTAGGTGAAAATACTTGGAAATTCGAACAGCCATAACTTTTAAACGGATAGTTTTTTTCAAAAATTATTTTTGTTACTACATACCTAATAGAGTCATTTTCAGTCAGTTCATTTCAGTGATTTAAGTAAATGTTCCATAGTCGGAAACACTCTGTATTTACACAAAGTTTTTACATTTATATACCTATTGGCATTCTACTGTCATTATGTTAATTTCTTAAAATTTCTTCTTTAGTGAATGTTTTCGATTTACATTGCAAATTTATCGGGTCATGGGGTCAAGAATTAATATAAGTGTGTTTGCTTTTTCTGCTTGATTAGTTTTTTTCTTTGTTTAAACGCGCTCAGGTTTAAAAAGGTTAGGTTTTAGTGATAGATAGCCTGTAGATAGCCCTCACTGAGACAGGTTATAAGGTGTTTAAAATGATACTGTGAGTTATAGAAGTGAACATCTGGATGGCTTCGTTAGCTTGAAGGAGTTCGGAAGCAGAGTGCCGCCTACCTTCACCGATAATCAGGTGGATGTCTCTACCACCATCACCATGCCATCGGGATGATTTTTACCGAGGTTTTCTGCCTCGAAGCCACGAAGAGCAACGTTTTGTGTCCGTTGTTGGTCAGACTTACGGCTTAGCAGTATGTCTCAGCGAGAGCGTATTTACTGCCTCTAGGAATACATTGTACTAAACAGAGGGACAAGCGAAGAAACAAAACTACCACCTCGGTAGAACATCCGTCTGTAGGAAGACAGGGTGAGACGTTCTCGCTTCTGCCGACACACCTTCCTGTTCACAGGAAAAGAGGCTTTCCAAATTCACAGCGAGGAGGTTTTTCTAACCAAGCACGCCTTGGTGTTACAGTCCAGTATCCCAAAAGCGATTTTATTTTATGGTACAATAGTATGGTAAGTGACTACCGTCGCCCTTGGACACCTGCAACTCGAGTCACAAGTGCGTGGGAGTACGCTCTTTTCTTGAAGGTTTGACGGTCGTATCGGTCTGGAAATACCGCAGGCGATAATTTGTTCTACAGATTGGCTGTGCGAAGTATAGTGAGTGAGTGAGTTTCTGGAGATCCGCACAATGGTGGATTGCCAATATATAACGATAATGATATAAAAAACGCAAAAATTCCAAACATACTTACATGAATTTAATTACTGTCTAAAACATTGTCTCCTAACTGAATACTGCATGTTTAAAATAAAATATTTGTCTCTACTCAGTTTTGTTAGAAAGAGGTAAGGCAAAATTGAAGTAGTTTTTGTTCAACGGCATCGCGGCATCAAATTGTGTTCCTAGTACGCGTGCTGTCGGCATCGTTCAATAGCTACGAGTGTCCGCAAGGCAATAAATTTCCCATGTTCAGATACCGCTCGGGGAATCAAAGAAAACATGGTCTTTTCTTAAAAGGCTCAGGTGAATCTTAAAAGACGTAGTAAGGAAGCGATTTACTGTCGAGCTCTATCGAAACCTGACGTGCCATTACTTACTGTCGTACTTAGGATAAACAAGATAGGCTTTACTTTAGCTTTTTAACCGACTTAAAATAGAATTTGGTTAACAGTTTGATTGATTCATATATCGCCACCCGGCAAAAAAAGTGTCATATCACAAAAAAGTATCATATCACATGTTAGGTACGTTTTGACATTTTTATAGCATTGACAACAAATGTTGCATTTGGTCAGCTGTAAAAACATCGTTATTATTATTATTATCTGTTTTGTTCAATTCACGATTCAACAATTCATTCGATTCAAGGCAAGTCGCGGTTTCTCGAAATAGCTGTTTTTGAATACAACTATTATAACACTTTTTTTTGCCGGGTTTTTTTTGCCACTGAAACGTCGGGATCAGTGTAAATAGTAAAATAACACCAAATAAATCGCGATAGAATCCGTTAAAAATAGCTTTATTTTAATAAGTAAAATAATATTAATTAATTAAGACGTGTAGCACAATCTGCCTATTACTACATGTACCTATCTGTTGGCATGTAATAAATAGAGAAAAGAATATCTATCTCTCTATCTCTTTGTTGTAATAATTTGAAAGATCAAATTCGTATATAACACATAGTCGCGAGAATACTTAAGATGCTATCTCAATTGATTGGGTACTTTAACGAGCATAGGAACATTCAAAATAGTGGAAATAGACATACTTATGCATACAAATGTTTGCACGCATACGCTAACCGTGCCGACTGACTTTGCATTTTACGACGAAGTGATGTTACAATGTGCCGCCGCGCAACATTGTCCATCAAAACTGGGTAGACAGACTGTTACGTGATATTTGAAATTATACATGATGACTAGGGTTCTACAAATTCTGAGGTTACATGACCAATTAATAAAAATGAAAACGGGACAAGTGCTAGTCTGAGTCGCGGACCGAGGGTTCTAAGCAAAGTGAAGGAAGCAAACATAGGTACTTATAGACATCATCAATTTATTTATTAAAGACGAAGTAATACACTCCCAGTGTATTTTTAAAATTGCAAAGTTAGGTTACATCGATATACGACAAAATCAACTTTTCAGTCGCAAAATATAAAGCAACAAGGGACCAACCATTACCTGCGTTTCGATAAACCACAGGTACTCGCGAAAGAACACCGATTCCTACCAAGGATGCTCCGTGAGGCTATTGAAATTAAAAAACACCCTAATTTTAATAGAGAAGATGGTTGGAACGTACCACCAGCTTGGGATCCGGTTATTCACTTACTCAAACCCAAGAAAATACAAAACACAGCAAGCCTTCAAGACACTTTGAGCTCATTCTGCGTAAATAGTAACACCAACAATCAACAAACTTCGGGTACTTTGAGATAACTTTGCACTTCGATACATGAGACGACCACCATCTTAGTCTACCCGTGACCATGGCTGCTGAAAAGCAACTGAAACGTCGGGATCAGTGTAAAATAACACCAAATAAATCGCGATAGTATCCGTTAAAAATAGTTTTATTTCAACGCAAAATATAAGTTTGCAATCGCACTTTTTTCATGTGATATAACAAGAAATTAAAAACTTTCGGATTGTTTCCTTTACTAATTGTGCTGTAAGACCTTGCTTCTTACCAAATTTAATGATTCTAGGTCAATGGCAAGTACCCATAGGTTTTGATTTACCTGCGAGATGTTAAATTTTGTTAAAATCTAAGGCTTAAATGGCCGTATCTTTTGATTGCTTTGACTTAGAAACTTCATGGGACCGTGGACATACTTATTTGATGTTAATTTTAATTTGATGCTTCCAGGGGTTCCTGAGAAAAAGGGTCTTGACTGACAGGCAGAGAGACGGACAACAAAGTGGTCCTTTTTTTTCTTTCGAGAAACGGAACCTTTAAAACAAAAAACAATAAATTCTATCCAGTATTATTAATTAACTTAAGGTGCCTCACCCCTGATATTTAGGATTTGCTTTTTTTTTTTATTCAGTACGACGACGTATAGACTCCGGTCACAGGGCCACAAATGTCCCGCAAATTAATTCCAACAAGGTTCATTTGCATCGTTAATCAACATGCCTCAACCGGAAGGACCGCGCGCTACACCTGAATTAAGAATGTTGTTGTGTTGTAAACAAAACACCAGGCAAGTAAATAGAGACTCATGTTTGATTAAGAATCAAACATGAGATTAATGAACACGATCCATCGACATCCCAAAAAGATGTACAAGAGAGTGTTGTGAATAGGGTAGTTCAATGTGAAGTCAAATCAGTAGGTCACTTTTTAATAAACGTGAAATTGCTAGGTTCGGTGCAATTTTGTATTATTAGATAAAAAGGCGTCGCGTCACGCTTCACTTTTGTCAAATTTTTAATTTACATTGAATGTTGATTTGATGATAACAAGATAAATAGAAACATTGACTGCACGGATGGCGCAATGGAAGTGGTCCCCACGCCACTACGCCGCCGAAAATTTGTGTGATCCACATATAGTTGTCCGTAGTCTGGGTGTTCTTTGTGTCTGTTATTTGAATGTTTGTGAAGCCCTCCGAACACAGGAATGTTCCTAATACGGGAGTTATCTTTTCCTAACAAGAAGAAAACAAGAAAATAGAAAGCTTCAAATACTTAGTTGAAATAATTAATTTTGAACATAGGAAATTACCCAATTGTTTATAATTAAATCATTATTTCTGAAATAATAACCGCTTTGATCGATAAGTTCTCCAAAAATAAAAGTCAACGACACATTGCTTTATGGTTTTGAGTACCTATCATTTTTTGTCACACGCAAAGAGTACCTATACAAACACTAGTCACATCGTAGTGTTTGTATACTCTCTGGTCACACCTACTAAAGCTTTTTTTTATATTACTTAGCTGGGAAACGAGCCATTTTGCCTGTTTATAAACAATTACCACGGTAATATGCAATTACCGTTATCGATCGACGCTTAAAAGACAAGACTGTATATTGTAAAAGGTATACAATCCCGGATAAATAATTTCTGATCTAATAATGAACACAAACACAAAAAAAAATTAAAACAAAATAATTCTTCAAAGTTCAATTACGTGCTTGTTATATTTGAAGGTTCTAGGTTTAAGATTAAGAAGTCATCTCATAGAAGTAATTTTGATGAATAAAAAAACAGTCAGTTGTAGGACTGCACGTCAGAAGTGAAAACATAACTTCACAATGTGTTTGCATATACATACACACACACATCTGTATATATATATAATTAGGTTGAAAATAAAAAGAAGGTAATATCTAAATGTATACATAGGGTACACTGGAAGTTCTGCGCTCCTAGCCGCTCATAAATGTTTGAATTTCGACTGTTTTATTTTTTTAAATATAAGAAACTCGGCTGTCTTACGAATTTTCGATCAGGGTCACGTGTCCTGACGCGAGTTTAACATTTGTTACCCTTCCCAAAAAGTGCACAACGCCCCTAAAGAAGTTTTCACTTCAAAAATCTCGAAATTATCGGATTTCCTCATGAAATTGTTCGTGGCATTCTGATCAGTATGATAATCATAAATTTAAAATACCCCCGACTCGAAAATCCCTTCAACGTAACGTAACGTTCCGTAAGCACACAAACTTGTATGAATATAGTTCGTCCATCTCGGCAATCAATTCTCGAAGATTTTTGCCCGTTTTTTCCAAAAGGCATACTTAACTTTGCGGTTCTAAAAATGGGTCGGTGTACGACAAAGTCAACTTTCCAACCGCAAAATATGAATTTGTAATTACAAAGCCTATTTTTTTTATGTGATATAACAACAAATTAACCCACTTCTTACCAAATTTCATGATTCTAGGTCAAGTACCCGAAATGTTCAAATTTGGTCAAATTTAAAGCTTAAATGGAAGTTTGATTTTGTTACAGCTTCAAGGGACCACAGACATAAATATTTGGTATTCATTTCAAATGGGTTCCAAATTCTATGGGTTCTTCAGAAAAATGGTCTTGACAGACAGATAAACAAACAGACGGATAACAAAGTGAACCTATAAGAGCTTCTTTTTTCCGGAACGGAACCCTAAAAATACATACAGCCGAACATGGAACCTCCTCGTTTTTTTGAAGTCGGTTAAAAATAACCATGGCAAGCATTCCGAAGTAGCACGCACTATTGAAGATCAATTAAAAATACAACCTCGGGGCAAGTTCGTTAGTGTAGCAACCTTTGGCGAACTAGCTAATTTCATAGATGAATGGACTTGATAAATACGTACTCAATTAAATTGTAAAAACTCTCTTCCCGAGTTAATTATACGTGCCAACATATATTTGTATCTATAATTATTAGTGCGTCTGTATGTTTACACGATATACCTATTTGTTTTGGCCATAGTTCATAACTATACATACACACAAACTCTTAAACATTCGGTGACAAGCGGGCGCGGTGATTCTGCATCGATACTCCATCTTGTTTGGGTGCTCCATCCTGTTTGTCATCGAAAGTAAAAATCGTTTACTGCTTAACAGAGAGCAGAGTTAGCAGAGTTTAGCGATCAGTTTAGATGCAAATTTAGCTTCCAAAAGCCACTAAATCGACACTTACAGTATCATGTCGGAGGCATTATAATATATTGCATTTATTTCATCAGACTACAGCTGTATGTCTTTAAGTAAGGATCAGTTTTTGTACGTTGTATGTACTAGTTGGTCTGTTTGTTGGTGTGTGGGATTCAAAAAGTATTTGCTATCCTCTCTTTCTTTTTTTATCGAAAGCGCTAGGTGCACTTCTTGACGCCTTTCTAGAAATGTCTCAATCACTTTGTGTAATGTAAGTGAAACTTCACCATTAACACATAATCGCGATGGAAACCTAATGCCCTAGATATCACATGCGGAAATCTATCCCAGTTTAGAAAGGTACAAATATCATTTCCCATAATGACTTGGTTAAGTATCAAGAGTACTTATTTCATAGGCTACTGATTAATTATATGATTGCAAGTTGCATTGAGGTTCTTACTACCCAACAGAGATGTCACTGTTGATGTTGACACTCCGTTTGTACGTGGGTGAACCACGCTTCGGCACGTATGGGTCGGCTCGATTCCGCTCGATACCATGGCCTCACAGAAAACCGGCAGTAAAACAATGATTGCATTGCTTTTCGCCGCGTGAGTGAGGTTTTCCCTCTCCCCTATTCCCGTCCTTCCCCTCTCCCCCCTCTCCTCCCCCTCTCCCATCTTCCCGCTCTTCCCCCTCTTCCCCTATTCCCACCTTAAAGGGTGGCAACGCACTTGTGACTGTCGAGTTACAGGTGCCCATGGGCGGCGGTAGTCATTTAACATCAGGTGACCCGTCTGCTCGTTTGCCATAAAAAACAAAAAAATCCTGAGTTTTGGTGTAACATTAAAGACACGCATATCTTAAGAATAATGTATTAAATAACTAGGACGTATAAACTATAACAACACATAAACTTGCATGTGTAAATTAAAGGCTCCTATTACGGTGGTAGTTAAAATGAGCTCTATTTACGGTGGTATTCTTATTTTTGCGTTTTATTCTCGTTTAAATACACCAAAACTAAATTTATTCATTCAATGAATTTTACTTCATGATAAAAATGTAACACAGGAACTACCGTCAGTTTGTGCAATGGTGGCGTTGCAGTAAGACCTCTCATACAAACACGGAGCGCCGCAAGTAAGTGTCCATACTCGTACATCCACAAAGTTTTTATGTTATAAGCTTGAGGCTCTCATTCATAGCATTTACCTATTATTTTACTTCGTATATATCCCATTTTGTTCGTATTTGTAATTGATTTTATAAATAAAAAACGAATAATAAAATACCGCCGTAATAGGATACGATTCACAGGGATGGATCCTAATTCGGCGGTATCATCCGTATTGGGAGAAATACTCTGCCTTATTAATTTGCTCTTAACTTTTAATGTAATAGCTTATTTAATGAGTTTTAAAATTAGTTGAAATAATTATTAATCGTACAAAATAAAAACCTTATTCTGCGGTATTGTGTTAAAAATCCTATTCAAATCTGTATTGAGTACTAGCAGCGCCCCGCGGTTTCACCCGCGTAAGTCCCGCTCCCGTGGAAATATCGCGATAAAAAGTAGCCTATATGTTAATCCAGGTCTCCAGCTAGCTACGTACCAAATTTTATCGCAATCGGTACAGTAGTTTTGGCGTGAAAGAGTAACAAACATCCATACTTACATACATCCATACATCCTCACAAACTTTCACGTTTATAATATTAGTAGGATAAAACGTTAATTCCTTAGAAAGGCCAAAATAAGAAGGTATATTTTAATTTGTTGAGGAACGGGTGTTAAGTCCCTCCAACACAAAGGAAGGATTCTCCGACCAGGCGAGGTGATCATGCCTAGCGGACCGCGGTCCACGGTTGATGTTGGGAATTTGTATATATATACTAATCGGCGCGAGAGCTCTCATAGTGCGATGCAGGATTAGTATTTAGTTCGCAGTTCAGCTCGTCTTCCCTAGACGATGTTGGAGTATGTTTTGCTGTATGTGGAAGTCGCCACAAATTGATCAAAAAGCAATTATTTTGAATATCTATTGTCTTACATATGAGAGCCAAAAAAACTGTAATCCTTCGATTAGTTTGTTGGCTATCATATACTATTTACATTTTTCATAAATCGAAGTTTTTATGCTTAAAAATTGGAATTATTAATGCGAAAAACGATTCGTTTTGCTTACGGATGGTAAAATTTCGTTGAATTTTCAATGAAAATTTTACCGTCCGTAAGCAAAACGAATCGTTTCTTGTTTATTGGAACGCGGCATTAATCACCAGTAGTAACGGTAACTATTACGGAGGTAGTAATTTTTTAACCCTCCGTGATAGGCTCTATGACAACCTATTACGGTGTAAGTGCCTCTGTAGTAGGAATTGCATAGAGCCTATTACGGAGTTATAAAAATATCAAAAATATTTTATGTTTCCGTAAAAACAATTATTAATCTATTAACTACTTTACTACTATTTTTCCAGACAATTATAATCTTGGAACGTTCAAGAGCAGAGAGAATAGGTTTCTCTTGGATAGGCGTGTACCATCTTCGTCTTTATCTTCACTTTCCATCAGGTGAGTTGGAAGACAAACGCATATACCATTACTATAGTATTATGTTATCTGTGCCATTACACAATATTAAAAAAATCATTCAAAGGTTTTGAGTACCTTGTATGTAGGTACTCAAAACCTTTGAATGATTTTTTTTATGAATGATTAAATACTTATAAATAACTACAGTCATTGTTTTCTTGTGTGGATCATTTTGGTTTGCTTGATTTTTTATAAATTAGAAACCAATAAAACAGTTGATACCTACAGTATTGTATACCTGTATTTTATTATCTTTCGATAGATAATAATTCTTAATATATAAAAAAAACGGTTTCATATCCTCTACTCCAGTATGTTCAACGATCTGTTCAACCGGTTAAACAAATTGGACAACTTTTCTCCAGGTTTTTCAACTTCAAAATGTAGTTGAACTAGCTGGACTGAAAATTACAATAAGTTCAGTATGTTCAACTATCTGTTCAACCGGTTGAACAAATTGGACAACTTTTCTCCAGGTTTTTCAACTTCAAAATGTAGTTGAACTAGCTGGACTGAAAATTACAATAAGTTCAGTATGTCCAACTATCTGTTCAACCGGTTGAACAAATTGGACAATTTTTCTCCAGGTTTTTAATACCTATATAAAAAAAAACGGTTTCATATGTCGCAAATCTCAAAAAGTATTTGATGAATTGACTTGACATTTTCACACAACATTGCATCTTAACAGAAGACTGTTTTTGTTATCCTCTTTATTTTGAAATGCAGTGGGAAATTCTATGCATTATAGATTGACTGCTTTATTGGCTTTATTGACTGATAACTTGTCAAAGTAACAACGACGTAGTATTTGATAGTAACGTTTATTTATATGACATCGGTTGTCATAGCAACCGCTGTCATAGCAAACTGATTGTATAAAACATCCTACTAATATTATAAACGTGAAAGTTTGTGAGTATGTATGGATGTTTGTTACTCTTTCACGTCAAAACTACTGAACTGATTGAGATGAAAGTTGGCATGTAGATAGCTGGAGATCTGGATTAACATATACGATACTTTTTAACCCGATATTCCCATGGGATTGGGACTTACGCGGGTGAAACCTCGGGGCGCTGCTAGTATGATATGTTTTACTGAGTCACGGCAAAGCGTGGCCAGATATAGGTAGTAAAATTATACCTACATATAAGCTTAGATTATTTATATGTCAATGATCTAAGCATATAAGTATAACTATTTTCCTTTTTGTAACCTTTAAAATAAATTATCCCATAATTTGCTGTTTAAATCAAGAAAGGCGTAGACATAAACGTCGTCAAATATTTACAAAACCGGTGTATCTATTATACATTCACGTATTTGCATGTTACCTGCTGTTGTAGTAGAAATATTTTATAAAGATACGTATATTTATTCTGTCGTAAAAGACCTGTACAGGTCCTGTCTAAGGTATTCAAGAGTTGAAGATAAATGTTTACTATAATCGACATGCTATTTTCTTCAATCGCAGAAAGAGAAACTGACATTTACAAACACTCAACTGGTTGAACTTTAAGTACTGGTTAATGTCAAAGTCCACTGGGATAAGAAAACTATAGATCATGTCTGTTACCTCTACAGGTACTTTATAGAGCTTCGATTATAATAATAAATAAATTTATTTCTCTCATCACAAAATTTTTCTTAAACTATTATTTGCAAGAGTAGACAGATGTATATAGACTTCACTTTGTGAGAGACTGGAGCCTGATGTAGGTTTCTTTCTTTCTTTCTTGTTTGTGCAGTTGCACAACCTGTAACACAGGTCACCAGAGCGCTTCCGCAGTCAACCTAAATAAAAACACAAAAGTTCTTAAAGTCTAATAAACAAATCAAAAGGAAACCATAATAAATCAAATGGGAAACCAGAAGTCATGAGAAAGCGTGAAGTATGTGCGGTGTCAGGTGAGCATTGCTCTTGTTAGTAAAATGTATTGGTGTGTTTAATGTGGGTATGTGTAAACTACTAAATTGATTGCGATGAAACCTGGATTAACACATAGGCTACTTTTTATCCCGATATTACCACAGCACCGGGACTTACGCGGGTAAAAGTAAAGTTAACTTAAGTGCCTAGCTGAACGCTTGCCTCCTTTTGCTTCCTGTTGGCAAAACGTGTTTGTTTAATACGCCCCTGCCTACCTTTTCTGGACTACAGGCGTGAATATATGTATGTATGTATGTATAATGTATGTATGTATGTATAATGTATGTATGTATATATAGTATATGTATCAATTACGTCATTGACCGACGAAAACACCTAATATGGTCTTTCGTAACCTCCATGGAACCTCAAAACTCGCTATTGAAAAACCCAATACGTTTATCATATTATAGCGACTATTATAGAACGTTGAATATCACCGTGTTATTTTTTAATACGTGTAATCGGCATACTATCGACGCGCAAAGTGCATTAGCTCACGTTTACTGAAGTGATCCATCATTAGTTACACCTTGAATGGTCGGTACGCTTAGAGAGAAAAGTGTTTGATTTAAATATAAGTTTGTTACATTTGTTTTTTCTTCAAAACCAAGGCATAGTTTTACATATTAAGCTACTAATACAAGTATTTTATAGTTCGTTTGTTCATAACATATGGAAACTAGGCGCCCCAGCTCACATTTAGTTGACACATAATCAACGACTGGTGAACGATCTTGATGCTACCAGCGAATCAGCTTTTATATACATTTTACATTAGTGCAAGTTCAAAAGTAAGTACTACGCAATATAAGACCTCTTTTTCCTGCTACGACAGATATTATCCAAGATCGGTTACTTTAAAACCAACCTGCATGCTATGACTGCGTGATAATTGAGCTTAAGGCTTTAGACACACGGTGAAGGTTTTATATACATTGGCAACTAACTATTTCTGGACGCTGTTGGACGGCAAAAAAATGCTAACGGTAATCATTTCGCAGTTCGTTAGCAGTTTACGAGGAAACGTTACGGTTCGTGTATTAAGGCATAGAATATGCCACAAAGTATCTTAATTGCTGCGAAGAGAAGAAGGCTTAGCAAAATCTAAACTAATATTATAATTGAGAACATGAGTATGTTTGTTACGCTTACACGCGTTAACTACTCGACCGATCATAAAGATCACCGAAAAGGATATACTGTACGCTTCATCCAGAAAAGTAGTCTTGCCGAGGTATAGGAAAATAACTTTGTGGCGGCAGCGTAATAGCTAAAGCGTCAGACTTGCGATCAAGTGGTTGCTGGTTCGAACCCCACCCAGTACTCTACCGTCGTGAACCCACTCCTAACACAGCTGGGGGGGTTAACAAGAATACTAGTAATGTGTGACCCTTTTTTTTTTTAAAAAACCCCCTCGGGTCATCACTCCACCGGGGCTGCCAGTGAAGTGGTATGTCGGAATCGAACCGACTAAAAACACACGGTGTTCCGTCATAAATGAGTCTATGCAAGGGACTCGGGTGTACCCTAGGAAGGAAGTCCCCGAGAACCCCGGCAGACCTTGGCCGCCTCTTAAACAAAAGGCAGCCACACTCTTGAGTGCGGAGGGCCTTGCCCCCCTTCCAGTGCAGAGAGGCGCGCGCGGAACACGACGCGCCACCGTCTCAGGCCTGCTTCTGCTAGAGTAACGGGCAGCCTCACCCGTTACCCCCAGGCCAGCGCTCATGGAGGCCGGAGATCATTCTGCGCTCTCCGGCGCCTGGTGCCTCTCCTTCGGGACGGGAGAGTACTAGCCCTCTCCCGTTCCCTTTCCGCCGCCTCTTTAGCGGACAAAAAGAGGCAGCGGATTCCCACGCACTCTCACTTTGGACCATGGCCAGAACCATGGTCTCCAGTGAGAGGCTTCCCACTCCAATAGCCGCCGCGAGATCATGGGTTGTTGCGTCCACGCTGAGCACTCCACTAAAGTGTGGAGTGCAGTATCCTCGCGACGGCCTTCGCAGTGATGGCACGCAGACGTTGGCTCCCGGCCTATGCGACACAGGTACTTGCCGAAACAGCCGTGGCCGGTCAGAACCTGCGTCAGCCGGTAGGAGAGACTGCCGTGCTGCCTCTCGAGCCAATCCTCCATGATGGGTCTTACCGCCACGATTGTGGCGTGCCCAGTAATGTGTGACCCACGTTGCTAGTATTCTTTAAAAAAAAACACTTTACACGATCGAAGCCACGGGCAAAAGCTTGTTTCTTTTGGTATTAATTGTTTCCTCTTAGTACGATACTTGAGCGTGAAATCTATTTACAATTAAGTTTATTTGAGTCATTTATTTAAAGCTTTAAGTACTTTATATGTGGTTTAACATTACTAACTTTTAAACTTTCGCGTTCCATGATAAGATAGAAGTTCTTCTAACTTACGATCTCGACGACGGAGGGCGTGCACCGCTGAGCCAGTCAGCCTGTGACCATGGCCAGTGCAACCTGGTCGAAACGTCAGACAATTCAAAGGTATGCAATACCTTTTCGTGATCGCGTTAATTCCCGTTTAAATACAGATTTAACATTTTTTATTACGCTTGAGTTATTCAGAATTAAATCCTTAACCACACACACAAATAATAATCTACTTGTGCAATTATGCAATCATTTAAGGTCGTTCGGAGAGCACTATCGAAAAGCTCTCGAGACTCTCCTTACTATAACAAAGTAAGTACACCATAAAACTGTTTCAGCTTGTTGGCAGCTGTTTTTGGTATAAACAAATACTTACCTATTGTTCCGTAGAAAAAAGCTCTAAATGCCAGTTAGCTTCAAATTGCATTGCTGAATGACATCATGTGTTTAAACAAACTATTTATAGCTAACTGTGTTTGTTGACGATTGTACCTATTAGCGATAATGTTAGGTGCAGTGAATTGTGAGCTACCCAGCCGTTAAAGATAGTAAGGGGACAAATGGCGCTAACACCCTGCATCCGACTTGCGAGCTCGTCACCCCTATTGACAGATTTTGAAATAAGAACATCTTTTCGTATTTTAATTTTTTTTAAATGCTGTCACGATCATTTTGTAGATTACCGATTTGAAAACTGATTAAATGAAATCGACTAAAGAATAAACCATCGTTACTATCAGAGGACTAATGAATGTTCCATTTTTCGTAGTATTAATTTGCCCATGTATCGTATATGTCATTGTGGACAGAGGGCATTTGTTAAAGAATAAAAATTTCAGACACTTTTTTTAAGTACATGTTAGACTTGACCAAGCAAAGGATGTTCGGTCACGGGAGCCTATGTCTGGAAGACCAAGTGTGTTCACCAAGTGTGACCAAATGTTTCATAGCCTCAGAGAGGTGTGCAGATATTAAAAAAAGAAAAATAAAGTAATTCACATGCAAAATAACATAACCAATTACACAATCAAATATAAAATTTCATTAATTACATACATTAAAATCAAAGTCAGAGAAATTTATAATGTCAAATCTTTAAATAGGTACATAATACTACGTACACAGTAACTTTTTTCAAAACTGGTAGACCATTTTCTTTTTCAACTGTACATAATATTTCTTACTAATAGTTTACGAGAAATGAACATCTGAAAATTATGAATTGGGGGGTGGGGGGCGGGGGGCTAACTCTGTCTGTCATCAAAACTTAGAAACATGAAATATTGTACAGGGCTAGAGTTTATCAAAAGGTTAAAGGAGACAATAACACAATCAACCTTTGTAACTACTGTTGTTAGTTGTGATAATAAATAAAATAAAATACATCTTGAGCGCCACTGTCGCTAAATTATGAGCAGAGTGAGCGGTGTGCCGCGTTCTCGACTTCAGACGAACAAAAATATCTGAAATCATATGAAAAACATAAATGTGAATGTAAGGACAAGTTCATTGTCATTTAGAAAAGAAAACAAATTAGTATTTAAAGTCAAATTCATGTCACCATGTTACAATGTAAATCTTGTGAATCTATAATAATATTATAAAGCTGAAAAGTTTGATTGTTTGATTGAACGTGCTAATCTCAGGAACTACTGGTTCGAATTGAAAAATTTTTTGGTGTTGGATAGCCCATTTATCGAGGAAGGCTATACGGTATATAACATCACGCTACGACCAATAGGAGCGGAGCAGTGACCATAAACGCAGTTGAAACTGCGGGGACGGCTAGTGATTTAATATGGACTTGACTTTTTACCCGACTGGTATCTTTTTAACCGTGCCAAAAAAGGGGTTATGTGTTTGACCTGTATGTATGTCCGTCTCTATGTTCCCTCGTAACTACTAAAACGAATTTTGATAAATGATGTCGTTAGTTTTTGTTGCGGGAGTGTCTCTAGGTTTATTAGAATTATAAAAAATCCAAATGGTGGATTGATTTTGGTTGGCGCCAAAAACTATGTTATGATACCCCATTCACTATCTGTTTACGAAAATTTTCGGAAACAGACATTGAGTAGAGTACCAAAATTAAGGGTTTAAAAGGGTATTAAAAAAACATAAATGACTTGTATATAAGTATGTTTATTAGTTACTATTTTTAAGGCAGTTGGGTTGTTTTTTTTCATTTAATGATTTATTGTTTAATTATGATTATGTTATGCAACAACAAAATTCGGCAAGTTCCTATTAAATCATTAACAAGATTTACATTGTAACTTGGTTGAACTTGACGCTAAATTCTGATTAGTTTTATTTTTGTTTAGTGACACTTTTCATTCCATTCACATTAATGTTTTTGTTTTGATACTAGTTTACACAGTGGAATTACAAATAAAAAATAGTGAAATAACGTAATTACTTTTTGTTAGGTACCTATATCTTTAGTCTTAATCGTGGAATTAACCGATTTAGTAATCATGTTATATGAAGTAGGTGCGGATATTGTGATATGCGTCGTGTTTTCCGAACCCTTATAATTTTTTATCTACTTTAAATTACTGTTTCCGTTATAAATCGCACTTCCATTCCTTTTTCAAAACATTTAACAACATTCGAAGTTTAACTCGCTAACAAAATTTAAAAAATAAAGGATTCAGAGATGGCTTTTGAGCCCTTATTAGACGACCAATGAAAAATATAATTTACTCGCTAAACTTCCAACAACAGTTCATAGACAAGCTCTTTTCAATCACACTGAATAGCGACACGTTATAATTAGACTGAATAGCCACAATTTAAACATGTCTGACTTGACAATAATAATCGTAAATTACTTTTGACTAGTAAATGAAGGCCAGTTAATCTATTTATCGTTACCACAAACGCTTCAGTTTTTCATAGGTCATCATTATTATTTATTATTACATTTACCACTCTGAGCCATATGTTATGTCGATTCAAATATACAATAAAAACCACATGCACTAAAAGATTCACAAAGCGATAACACATTTAAAAATAAACTACATATCTCTCTGTTACAAAAAATCTTTTTAACAAAAAATTAAAAAACTATTACTCATTGCAAGAGTTTTTTGACGATAAGAGGCAAATGAAACTAAAACGAAAATTTATTCTAATTTTAATGTAATATTCTTAATAAAAAAATGTAATACGTTGATTAAAATAAACAATAAAATACTACAGGCACTAAAAGATTCACAAAGTGACAACATAATTATTTAAAAATAAATTGCATAGCTATCTGCTAAAAAAAAGTACTATTAAAATATATAATAAATTGTTAACAATTTTTTTTAATTGTGTTATCATGCGTCGCCTACATTCTGGCTCCTTAGTGCTGCATTAAAGCGACGCGTGTCACAGGTCGACGGATCACACCTGTGCTTGTACGCACGTCTACAACCCGAATACGGCCGTCAGAACCCGGAATGGTCGCATTCTCTACCCCGTGACGCCAACGATTACGCTCCATGTTAGGTTCACTAATAATACGTAACCACCAACCTGTAATACTGGAGACTCACTGGTCCACTTTTGTCTGGGCAGCAACGTAGCAAAATCTGGCTGGCTCTCCCCACTTCCCCCACTCCCACTCTCCCACTTTCCCTCCCTCCCTCCCTCCCTCTCCATGTCTCTCTGACGCTGTGCATGTAAATATAAGAAACTCACCTCCGTCTTAAGAATTTTCGATCTCATCATAAAAATATATTTTTTTAAATATAGTACACTCGGACACATTTTCCATACATTTTCGATCAGGGTCCACGTGACCATATTACACTTTTTAAATGTATTACACTCGGATACATTTTCCATACATTTTCGATCAGGGTCCACGTGACCCTGAATTCTGACGCGAATTTAAAATTTTTTACCCATCTCAAAAAGTGCCCAACGGCGCTAAAGAAGTTTTCACTTAAAAAAATGTGTATCTTGCTGTGCCCTAACAGGGTTTCATATTTGGGCCTTAACTCATTGTAAGATATAAAGATCTTGCCCTTACATTCACATTTAAATTTTTGATCTAATGCTAGTTTAAATAATGGAATTAAATAAAAAATAGTGAAAATTCATAAATATTTTTCGTTTTATCTTAAGTCTTAATCGTGGGATTTACAGATTTAGTACCTTATCAAGTTATCTAAAGTAGGATGTTCGGATCCGGATGTTCTGATGGGCGATGGGTTTTCCAAAGCCTAGTAAAGATATATTTTTATTAAGTAAAAAATAAAACCGGAAACCGCGAATCGAGCAACAAGGGTTCCGTATAAACTTGTATGTAGATAGTTCATCCATCTCGGGAATCGATTCTAGGTGATTTTTTGCCTGTTTTTTACGAGTAATAACTTAACTTCGCCGTTCTAAACATACTCTCCCATACATCGATGATACACGTCACAGTCAATTTTCCAAGCGCAAAATATAGGTTCGTAATCCCAAAAAAACATTGTTTTTATGTGATATAACAACAAAATGACAACTTCGGATTTTTTCTTTAGGTACTTGTACTGTGCGCCAAATTTCATGACTAGGTCATTGGGAAAGTACCCTATAGATTTTGATTTACCTGCAAAATGATCAAATTTGGTCAAATATAATCTTTAAGTGGCCATATCTTTTGATTGGGGTTAAAAGCTTGATTTTTTTCATCATGAACATAAAACAGCACAAGTAAGGGGAAAAATCCGAAAGTCGTTAATTTGTTGTTATATCTGTCTGTCTGTCTATGTGTCTGTCAAGACCCTTTTTCTCAGGAACCCGAGAAGGCATCAAGCTCTAAAAAATCAAGCTTCTAAGGATACGGCTGGTTAACCCTTAGATTTTAACAAATGAACATTTCACAGGTAAATGAAACCCTGGTAAAAAGCGTGGGAGAGCAATGCTTTGGCACATACGGGCTGGCTCGAACGGAGTGATAGCACAGCCTCGCAGAAAACTGGCAGTGAAGCAATGCTGCATTGCGTTTCGCCGAGTGAGTGAGGTTACCGGAGGACCTAACTCTTCCCTCCCCCCCCCCTCTTCCCCTCTTCCACCTTCCCCTACTCCCACCTTACGGCTGGCAACGCACTTGTGACTTGAGGTGCAGGTGCCCATGGGCGGCGGTAGTCATTTACCATCAGGTGACCCGTCTGCTCGTTTACCTATACCATAAAAAAAAGAAATCCTATAAGGTACTTCCCATTGACCCAGAATCATGAAATTTGGTAACAAGCAAGGTCTGACAGCACAACTTAAGGAAAAAACACTGAGATATTATTTCTGAGTATTACTGAGTTATTATTATTTCGATGGGAAAAAAATCCGAAAGTCGTTAATTTGTAGTATAAAATATTTTTGACGTGACAACGTCTTATAAATTGGTTTGCCGGGTGACACCTTAAGAAACTGCGTTACGCTCCGCTCATGTTATGCGCTCACAATGAGAGCGAGTGAGAGGCACGCGTCCCTTCCACTCGGGCATGGTTATTATTTTACCACTCAAAGTCGTTGTCACGTAAAACTTTCGCCCGTATACCGACTTTACAGGCAACCAATTTTTTTTGTTCTAGTTTACTCCTTAAGAATCGATTTTCATATAAGGCGCCCGGTATGAAAAAAATGTGAAGAGTAAAATTTAGTGATCGTAGGGCAGCGTAACGGTTTAACTTTTTGTGCTTTATTGGAGTTTACTCCTTAAAGAAAGACGCATGTAATATGTGTATTTAACTTTATGTTATTTATGTTATATATATGTATATGGAATATATACTATACAGCGTCTAGAAATGACGTATATTTATATAGAAGAGAGAGAGAGAGGGAGAGAGAGAGGGGGGAGAGAGAGAGAGAGAGAGAGAGAGAGAGAGAGAGAGAGAGAGCCTCCAGGAAATTGTAAACTCCAGTCGTGCGTCGGAAGTCGGAACTGAATACACCTTTTTTTTATATTATATAGAGGTTTTCGTATTCAACTTGCTTCTAAGATTTGAAACTAAATGTATATATTATGTACTCGTATCTTGCAACATTTGTTACGACATTCCAAAACGATCATGCCTCAAACGAAATCATTCTGTATGAATAGTTATTAAAATCCTAAATTGTATTTAATGTTATAAATCAAAACCAGCAAAACTTTGTGCTATAAACGTCGAGAGCACGTTTCTTACTTTGTACATTATAATTAGCAAAATAAGATATATTTAAGCAATCAATATTGCTATTAGAATGGTAATAATACTCTATCAACGTTTACTCAAAGCGAACAGGCCACAAATTAGTGCTGTAAAAGTGCAGTAAATGCTTGCACTTACACATAAAGAATACAATATTGCTATAAATGTCGAATAAAAGTGAAACTTACTACCAGTGCTGTAATAGCAAAAAATATTGGTTTACGGACGATAATTTTACGTGATAATGTCATAAGAAAACACAATATTTTTAAAACTCTTGTTAATAGAAATAAACTGAAATCAAATCAATGTCAATAAACGAACCCCTTTTCCGATCGTGCCTCTCTATCGCTTGTTCCGCGCTCTCGCTTGCACGCTCGGCTCAGGGAAACGTGACAATGAGCCATGCTTTTTCGTGCGTGCAGCCGGCTTTCATCGATTTATAAGACGTTATCACGTCAAAAAATTTGCATTCATACGATTAATTTGTTCTGTTATAGCAACCGCATTTCTTTTACTCAGCTGTTTAGATGAGTAATAGTGAATGAATTGCTTCAATTCGCCTAAAATGTGCTGCTAGAGCTCTCCGGTAGCAGTTATTCAATTTTTGTGCTCAAGGCTTTGACACGTCAAAACATCTCAAATATCAACAATAAAATAAAGTTACTAGGTACTTCATTATATTCATTTTGGTGTCAAATTTGTAGACTATATGCTGTATATGATCATTTTACTAACGATGAATGTAGTTACTGCAACTAATTTTAATATGTAATATATGTTATATTAATAATGTAAAATTATGTAATATTAATAATGTATTATATTATTATGTTCATACATATTATATTATACAACATTTGCTTTGCTAGTTCTTGGTTTAGATTCTACGGAACTACCTAAGATATTACTTATACGGCTGGCGCTTGACTCACAGTGCTCAGATAGAGCAACTTAAGCTGAGTAAAAATACGACTAGCAGGCGCTGAATACTATTAAAATCCTATAATAGCATTCTGAAACACGTTACTCGAGTTTTTTTTTTTTAATACAACTCCCCCGTATTTGGAATGACTCCTCCGGGGGACTTTACAAACATACAAAGTACGGGCACAAAGAACACACAGACTCAAGTGGGAATCGAACCCACGACCTATGGCATAGCAGTCAGGGTCACTAGCCAGTAGGCCAACAGGCCAGTCGAGTCGAGTTATGATTGATATAAGCGTATAGTAACCACAACGAAGATACCTAATAGTAAATAGATTGCCTTTACTCAACTTTTATAGAAACAGAACAGAGCGCCGTGTACTAGCAGCGCAGAATAAACGCGCCTAATTCAACGAATTAGCCATTATAGAACTATTATAGCACAAAGCTGCTGAGTTAAAGAGACTTGGTCACTTGGACTCAACCTCAGATCTTTTAAAAGATTGAGGAAAGATAGAGCATAGTGCTGTAAACGTTATAACCTCTATTATACGACTATTCAGTGTTTTAAAAACGTTAACTCAGCTTTTACTTAATATAGAAGATCATTTCTTTTTTAATCGCTTTATATTAGCTTCACTTGTACGTTTGTAACCGACTCCTTTGGGAGCGATTTTGACCCACTTTAAACGGCCAGATTTCATTCAAATTTTGCACACGTGTCAAAGACCGATGACAATGCAATAATTCGATTAAATTTTTGTTTTTTGTTTGAATTTTCTATAAAAGCGTGTTTTTTAGTTTTTTAAACTATAATTATTCGATATTCGAATGTTTTGTTAGTTCCCCAGTGAACGGGAAATGATGTAGGTAATTAAAATATGAACGGAAAAGGTACATTTGTATACGTACGCCCTACGTACACAGTCGTAGACATTTATATAACAAGTCATAGTTACTACTGAATGAACTACAAACGTTCACTCTTACAGAGAAAATTACAAAATGTTGTCTCACTCCAAACAATGAATGCACATGGGTTTCTAAAAACTACGTACCTTACAGTACAAATACATATTAAAAAATCTTACTATTACGTACGATGAATTGTTGACTTAGTACCATTCCAAAAAAGTCTATGAAGATGATGAAAAAACAAATCTAGTTCACAAAGCCACAAAAAGTCGTTGTCTAATACTTCAATGCATTGATGGTCTCCAGTGTGTTGCGTTCTTTCAACAGAACTGCGAATGAGTAGTATTACTACTATTACTTATTCTCAGTTCTGTGGTTCTTTCGATAGAAAGTATGGATTTAGGAGACTAAGTAAAGGTTAAAGTTTCTTTAATTGTTTTAATTTAACCTTTCGCGACTATACATATTTGATGTGTGAATCGGGACTTAATCGCGGTTAGAAGGTAAAATACCTTTTTTGGTTACCCGCCGTTTCGATCGAATTGCACCGATAGTGGTCACGGGTAGACTGGTGAGAGCTTAGTGACGCCTCCGTGAAGTGCGAGTTTCGGCAACTACCCACACTTGGTCTTCATTGTTTTATTTACGTTTACAGTATCGGTGACCACGATCGGTGCAAGTCGATCGAAACGTCGGGTAACCAAAAAAGGTATTGTACCTTCTAATTATTACCGCGATTAAGTCCCGATTCACACATCAAATAAAGTTTCTTAATACAGTAGTTTTAATAATTACAATAGGGAAATATAAATAATAAGATTAATATTTGTAAGCAGTTTTTTATTCAAAACAATGTTGGGTTTAAGCATTTGCCTCAATTCATGAAGTAAACCGAGATACGCGTGCGTTGACACCGGGGTGGGATGCAAGAGCACACTCAGCACCGAAAGAGGTAATACCAACAACAACACGGTTGTGAAAAACGGGACCGCCGGAGTCACCCTGACACGCGTCACGACCACCGACATCGAACCAACCGGTGCACAGTATGTTAGGGGTGATTGTTGAACCTCCATAGCGTTGTACACAAACATTCTGGTTTACTGTCCAAACTTGCACCTAGCGGAGCTGTTCAGAGCCTGGACCTTCAAACTAAAAAACAAAAGAACATGATTTTTTCTTTGATAATTTGACTACGCTGCATAAATACGTTTCATTTGACCATTATTTACCTATCTAAAGGATCTATCTAATACTTTTTGGCCGAAAGAAATACCTAGCTTCTAGCTTTGTCTAATTATAATATACCTTGACTAACGTGTTATTAAAATAAAGTATCAGCATAGAAAAAAAGGTGTTCAGATATTAATCATCTTAGCCACTGAGCGCCCCAGCCGGTTACCCAAACTACTTGGTTGTCAAGGAGGTTGTAGTTAGCGCTGGCGATAGTTCCACGTTGTATTACATTGGAATAAAAAATGGTCGTAGAGCTGCGCATAATCATAACATCACTGTCCATGGTCCAGACGTTGTAATTTGGGTGAATGATGTTGTTGGCAACGTTGTGAATAACTCCACCGCTACTGGCCCAAGTTGAACCAAGACGTAAACGGAACCAACTAGCTGGGAAACTACTGTAAAACAAAAAATACGGTTGGATTTTCATAAAGTTCAAACTAAATGCGTTTGTAATAATAACAAATTTTGTTTAAAAATATTTGGTCTTACTAATATCGCCCGAGAACACAATGTGCAGCGCTAAAACGGATCGGTTGTTAATTATAGTAGCACCACACCATTGGCTAAAAGAAGCTCCGTCTGAACTGATTATAATATTGGCTTGGTAAGGCCATTTGTCAATAGTCGTAACTGAGCCGCCTATTCTCGCTGATGGGTGAAAAGTTCGTGGAGTGGCTGAAAGTTGTAAAAAGAAAAAATAAGTCAATAATGATGTACAATACACACAAGTCGTCATTTTATGAAAAGCTTCTGTAAGAAATATACACAACACGAAATAATATATAGTTCTTTTTGGGTTTAATTGATGTTACAATTTAATTTGATTTTCAAGTAATGATAAAGTTCTTACACGGTTTGAGTAATACATATATTTTAATTGTTCAACACAATCTCTGTGTGATCATGATCATAGAGTGACCGCGAGAGTCTTTTCTCACAAATTCAATATGTTATTCTCTTGTTTTACTTATAAAGTTAAGAACAAGTTAAAAATGTAAATCTTTGCGCTCATATTAGTTATTTTCTTAGTTTAATGAATAAAATGCTAATCAAAAACTTAACATAAAATGAAAAAAGTTTAATTAATACGAAAGAGTTTATGAAGATATTTTTAATAATAGGTATATTTACCCAACTTACCGGCACAAGCCGTCATGCAAACAGCTAATAGGGCAATAGTAAAAACAAATTAGATAAAAATAACATATAGGTATACACATACATTCAAATACACACATACATACCCACATATATATATAGATAATAACCCACATATAAATAAAATTTCAAAATATTTAGGAAGATGAGAAATCTATACATATTTTTAACAAAATTTCAATTATATTTTAGTTGTTGCTAAATAAATAAATTTTAGGTCGACCGATTTGCGGGCCAGCGACATATCAAATACTGTCATATTTAATCTGTGTGGCCCGCATGTACAATAGTTCACTAGCGTCTCCACCTCCTTTGTCTATGACAATGGAAGGGAAACCGCGCCTCGAGAACGTAAAGTGTTTATACCTTCATTTCATTCATTCACCGATCGAACGAATCTGATATTTTATCTATTATTGAACAGTACACAAGGATAGGGTACTCAAAGTAGGTATCGAGAGGGGCGGGTTTCCGATATTATCGAAGACGGAAAAACTGTTCTCAACCAAAAGCACATGGGCACAAGGGGCACAAGGCGGGCTCACCGTCCAGTAAGCTTGGCCGGACGTGGAGGATAACCTGTTTGGTTTCTACAAGGGCCACTGTAAGTGCTATCACGCGCGTAAAGGAAAAAGCTGACATCGTCAAGGGTCGAGGTGATATCGGGGGTGTCTCTTGACATCCCGAATACTTTCAACACTTTGAGTTGAAGTTAGAGATAGGATGACCCATCGCCCTAGCAGTGGCAGCCCCGAGAGAGTGCCGCATCATATTATTCTGATTTATAGTGCGCTAGGCATTTCCGCAGTTTCTCCCTACTATCCTATGTGACCATGTGGGTCTGGTGTATTACTAATGCTCACCCTTGAAACAGATGAACTATGAAGATTATATTAACTCAAATTTGGATGTAACGATACCTAGCTCTAAAAAATCACAAACAATTATTTTAAGGATGATTGGCTAAAAGGGTCAAGTTCCAATGAGTAGCTGAATACTGAGAAGTTTCATCAATAAGATTTTGCAGTCCTTTTGAATTTGTTGTCTAATGTTACAATGTCACAAAACAAACCTGTATTGACTAGGTGCGAGCGCATGCTTTGGTCTAAGGCAATGTATGTAGGTAGATACCAAGGGCTTGATGGTTGTACAAACAGCTAAAAGTCACTTCACACAGACGTCAATGAGGAGTTAGAAATAATAATATTCTTTGAACTTATTGTTATTTCTCTTCTTAAGCCTACTCTTAATCGTGGGATTTCCATTAACTTATCAAATATGGAAAGATAATTGTGATAAGCGAGGCTCGGGCATGGGTAAGGTAGATAGTTATTAAGGCAAGATAGATAAATCAGTACAAGACAGGTTTTCATTTCATTGTTAATTAAACATTTTGCAATAAACGTCAAAACGGAAAGGACGGTACATTTTTGTATGAAATACTAAGAGTGCGTTCAGATGATGGGCGGCGGGCGCGCGCCCGACGCGCGTCGGCCGCCTGTATAGTGTTCACATGGCGAGCGTTTTACGGGCGTCGACCGCGCAGTGTCGCAGTTCAATTCGAATTCTGTATTCGGTGCAGATGGACATATAAACGGCCTTGTGTTTGGTAATTTTATATCGACGTCAGAAACAGCAACACAAGAAGAGACGGCAATACATCCATTTTAACATCCAGACTTACTGAAAGCCACTTTATAACTTAATATCCTTAACTTGGGCTACATGAAACTAAACTCAGTTAAGACTTAGTATAATTTCACAAATGTAACTATGACAAATTAGAAGTCAATCTAAAATACTCAGTATTTTTCGTTTTCAATTAGTCGAAAATGTATGTAAAATGTATGTTTCTATTGAAACTTCGGAATAAAAAAATAAAGATTGGAAGACAATTCATCAAACACTTTCCGAGATTTGCGGAAAAAAACATACGGAAGCTAAATAAAAGCTTTTTATATGTACATATAGATTGATTTTTTTAAGTTTTGAATTAATATTTAAAATTTGAAATTTTAACTGCATAAAATGAAGTGTCACCGAAATCTTGCTTTGCGAAAAACGGTTTACGGACTTTTATTTAAATGGCCGAATCCTTTTATTACAATCACTTGTCTCCGCTTTGAAAACGCGCGCTCATGTGAACGAATATACAGAAAACCAATGATCTCAAAGCGACCGTCGCCGCCATGGGCGGTGCTGCCGCGTCAAGCAAGTGTCGGATCAAAACGCGCGGCGGCATGTGAACGACTTGACGCAAAACGCGCGCCCGACGACCGTCATGGGAACGTGCCCTAAGACGTCACGTCACGTCCTAGTGTTGACAAATCATGCACTTTTAATGTTGACTTGACATATATAAAATAAATGAAAAACATCATATAAAAAGAACCACAATTTCCGCAGTATTTTAAGATGCATTTGCATTTTCTATTAAATGAAACAGTAAATGCAGAAGTTGCATTTCCTGACGCAAGCCGAAATAATTTATTTTGAACATATCTAAGAATCTACTCTGATATGGTTCCTTTTGATATGGTTGAAGTGGACGATGGCTGGCGCGGGCGTCATTCTCGTGAACGAGTGCTATTACTTACATATAATAGTAGTTTGCGCGACTGTTTATAGTTTAGAACAATACGTTACATTGTTCTCACATTTGATTTGAAAAAATTTGAAAATTTAAGAAAACTTAACGAGGGACTTACGCGGGTGAAGCCGCGGGGTGCAGCCAGTATACAAAAAATTTATTATACCAATAGTTGATTACCTGCGATATTCTAGATTTGAACTAAATTTTTACTTTTGAATGTCGTTTTGTTTATAATTTTTTCATCATGGTAATGTTCATTATTTTTATATTTTGATTTAGCAAATTTTGTGAAAATATACACTCACACACTAAAGACCAACCAAAGCATTGTTACTGACTGTACTACATAATGCATGTTTTGGTATTACAGTGTAGTTTTAAAAAGTGGTATCCGTTTGGAATTCAAAATAAATATGACCAAAAATAAATACCATAGGTGTTAAAATGTGCTATTCAAATGGAATTGTTCCCTCATTTCTATTTAATACATGAATATACCGTATGTTAAATAACTACATCTTTTAGTTAATTGTAATTTATTTTCTAAATAGATGTGCTAAAGACACTTCCCCTAGCTCGTAAAATAAACCTCGTTACATCGACATTTCACAGAGTTGATGATCAACTCTATTCATTTGTTACAAAGGAATGTAGCTTCAAGACCACTTTATGACTATCCGCTAACCAATTTTGATGATTGAAACAGAGAAGAAACTGCTTTCTTATAAAAAAAAGAGACTAGAAATTGAATAAAGTGCAACGGCAACACGGCAGTGTGCTAACTAAAAGTGCATAAAGCAGGTCTTGGCTCACTGAAAAAAAAAATCAAATCGGTTTTGTGTAGGTAGAGTATTCGAATAATAACTGCCTTGCCGTGCATTGTAACTCACGTTTTTTTTTATGGTATAGGGGGCAAACGAGCAGACGGGTCACCTGATGGTAAATGACTACCGCCGCCCATGGGCACCTGTAACTCAAGCGTCACAAGTGCGTTGCCGCCCTTTACGGTGGGAATAGGGGAAGAGCGGGAAGACGGGAGAGGAGGATTAGAGGGGAGAAGAGGGGGGAGAGGGGAAGGACGGGAATAGGAGAGAGGGCAGGGTTAGGGCCTCCGGTAACCTCACTCACGTGGTGAAAAGCAATGCAATCATTGTTTCACGGCCGGTTTTCTGTGAAGCCGTGGTATCGAGCGGAGTCGAGCCGGCCCATACGTGCCGAAGCATGGCTCTCCCACGTAAAATCGAACGTTCCGATCCATTATCGTGGTGGGGATGCGACCTGCGGCATTGGTGTCAGGTATCCTCGGTTTAAAAAAAGCCAAGGATAATCCGAAGTCACTAATGTGCAATCTTATGGCACAAAGTAATACTTCGACATGCGTTTCGACTTACACTGAACGAATCTAGAGACAGCAATTCTGCCCGCACTCAACTTGTACCTTTTTTTAGAGTTTTTCTTCTGATACTCGGACGCTATAAGAATATAAATACCTGAAGATTGTAAATGTCACTTTTCGTTCACCCTTGACTACGCTAACGGTTGGACGTAATGTATGCATATAAATACGTATATATTTTAGCGTCTGTCCGTTACAAGACGGTGCTTTTACGACTCAGCTATATCTACTCATTAACTTAACCGACGAAGCATCTAAAATTTACTTCGTAGTAAATTCCAAACACCACTTAATAAGTTTTTATATTAATCGTTCATTTATTTGTTATATTATCAACCATAGTAAGCAGAGAGAAACTATGTATTAATAGAAATACATTTAAAAGGGTTCAAATAGGCAAAAGTCAATACTCCGCACGGAGCTCAAAACAACGAACTGATATACAACTGATATGATGATAGCTGGTAATAATTTTACTGTATTTTATTTAACACAAAACTTAACTAGTTGTTATAAAGTTGTAGTTGTGGTATCATAGTATATGATAAGAGGACAGAAATACTCAGAATTGCAGTTTTTTACCAACAATTATTGCAGAACTCTTGAAACGCTTTGCCAAAATTGCTACAGGCATTGCGCCAAGGCAATAAAGCCTGTCTTATCATGTATTTAAATAAAGCTCATTATCAAGTACAAGTTTAAAACACAACACAATAGATATAATTAGATAGTTATTTGTATAATATAAATACGTGGTCAGTCCCTTACTTGTGGTATTATTTTTTTTAATCTGGCTACCACTCCAAACAGTCCCCTTGAAGTCTGAGAATTAGTTTGACAAGTTTTTGATGAAACTCATTTTTCTACCATTTTTACCTGCGATTTCAACAATTCAAGTAATTTTAAAAGAAACTCAATCTATGTGCATGTATAAGCTCGACTTTAGCTTTCTTAAATTAATTTACAAAACTTTCACAAACTATAGAAACTCAATCAACAACAATTTCTTGAAAAGTCCGGTAAAAGTTGATGAAGAGTTTTTAATAAAACTTTTCATCAACTTTTACCGGACTTTTCAAGAATTTCACTAGCTGCGAAAAGTGAATGATTTCACTAGCTGCGCCCCGCGGTTTCACCCGCATGAGTCACGATGCCGTTTGAATATCGGGATAAGAAGTAGCCTATGTGTTAATCCAGGTCTCCAGCTATCTACATACTAAGTTTCATCGCAATCGGTTTAGTAGTTTTTGCGTGAAAGAGCAACAAACATCCATCCATCCATCCATACTCACAAACTTTCACCTTTATAATACCTATTAGTAAGAAGTAGGAAGTAGGATTTTATTTTCACCATATGCCTGTACTATTATGTATTCTGTGCCATAACCGTAAATAATAATATTAATAATTTTTTTTATGAGCAGACGGGTCACCTGATGGTAAGTGGCTACCGCCGCCCATGGACACTTGCAACTCAAGAGTCACAAGTGCGTTGCCGGCCTTCATCCCACCTGGATTAGGGAAAAGGTGTCAGTCGGCGAAGGAGGGGAGGGGGTTTGGGAGTGAGCTTACCCTTGCTCACTCCCTTGGCGAAACATAATCATTGCTTCATGACCAGTTTTCTGTGCCGTGGTATCACCCCGCCAGCCTATATGTGCCGAAGCATGGCTCTCTCACTTATAAATTCCGACATTTATATACCTTGCAATATTATGTATTCATATAAATGGTATAAATAATAATGACATAAAATACTTTTTTAAAGAAAAGAGGAAGGGAAATGAAATGAAAGGAAAAATAAATCCTCAGGCATACCGAGGGATTACATGAAAGTTCACGAGTGGGATACTTACCCTGCTGCTCATCTCGGTTGCAGCGGTGTCGGTCGGTACATCCTTTCGATATCCCTTAACACCTTGAAAATCACATCTTTACTGACGTATATATAACTATATAGGGAGTGATGGAAATTATTTATTATAAGAGAACTAACACATTAAATAATCGTGTTTTACTCTGATGCAGTATATTTTTTGGTATGATTTGCAAAGACCTTTCATTTGGCCGTGAACCCTGACCGTCAACTAATAGGAATTGTAGCTCTACCTCAACGCTACCGGGGGCTTTAATGAAAATATCCCCGATAGCGTTGAGCTGGTTCGCTGTCTCTGGATCCGTTTGTAGACATGACCCGGCACAGACCAAATCGCGGCAAATCCATAATCCTGATGGTACCGAACAGGAACAGTGAGTTCCTGTTCCTGTGTAAGGCTACGTGGAAGATAACCTCGGTAAAATCAACTAGATGGCGCAGTGGTGTCTGGAATTGCAAAATTAACAGGCGGTAGTCGATCACCGGTTCAGAGCAGAGTTAGGGCAACACGAACACTTCACAAGAGGGGAGAAATATTCACTCTGCTCTAAGTTGGAGTCTGATAGGATTCACTGTGTGGTTTTATTGGATTCAACTCCAACATAGCAGCTTTAGCGCACGTTCGGCAGTGTTGTAGAGGTTTTCAAATTGAATTAAGGATCTCTATAGTTGATTTTACTGTAAGATATCAATACTAATCCCAAAAATAAAGAAATAAGAAACAACACAGAAAACCTACTTCGTAAGTAGGTTTTAATAAAATGACCATAAACCAAGTTTGTTGAGAAGTGATCGGCAAGCATCCACAGACGGTGATGACCGCTTGCTATAAAACGGTATCCTAGTTATTAACTGCAGTTACTGCGAAGTCAAATTCTGTTTTATAGTTTGCCGACGTTTCATTCAAATCAGTGGGTCACACGCGGGCATAACAATTCCTCATTTCACTGATAAATGATTTGTGACTTATACAGCGTTAGACGTTGGCGGTGAAGTTAATAGCCACTGACAGTAAACCCACTATTAAATGGTTATAAGTACTGGGATATAAAAAGTAACTGTGATAAGTTTCTACAATTTTAATTGACTATTCATTGTTAGTGTCAAACCAAAGAACAATTACTAATAAGTATTGAAGTGGCACTTATTTCTCCCAACCAATCGTTTCCTTCACGTTGAGCATATAACTGAATTTTGAGTCGGCAACACTCAGTAATCCTCAGTTCCCATCGCCACAATTACTGTAGTTACACAAGAATTTCAAAAGTCGAATGTTATTGCAGCATAGGTGTATAAATGAATTATTTTGTATCGAATGATATCACCCCGTGGTCCTTTCTATAACCATTAATAAGAAATTTCCCTTTTGTCTGACTAAACAGTTCCATCATTTGATCAGACTGTGGGTAGTAAGAATTGGTTCGGGTTTTATGAGAACCCATCACTTGGCACTTCATCTGGAACTCCTGGGACTCAAAATTTCTCTCCTGATCACTGTGCACTGTGAATCTCTAGAGGTACCCAAAAATCGAAAGAAGTCTTCGTAGAACAGACACCTGCGTGGGTACCTCTTGATTCAAAATTGAAAATACTTGTAGCGTCTTACATAAGTAAATAATCCATGACAACCATGAAATGCTAGTTCCGATCCTCACTCTCCGGAAACACTCCTGCCACATCCACGGCAATGCGTTCTCATGGAGCTCCCATATTATATAGCTGCAATGCACCCTGCTGCGTTTGTAATGTCCCATTACTGCAGCACAATGTCGTCTCCACATCGGGGTGACAGTGGATTCAATAAAACCGCTCTCGAATCTTCAACAGTTTCTTTTGCACCCCCATGGCGACCTGAACATCCGTTGTGGTAAAGCTGTATAATCTCCGGTATCTTAGCCTTAGGATCAACCATCTGATGATGACAAAAATATCCCCTCGGGTATTCTTCCATTTACGGCAGAATACTCCGTTCTGAAACACCAAGCTGTTCCACTGCGCCCAATATTCCTTCGTCGTTGCGCTCATAGCTGCAACGTCTCTCCATATGTGCCTCGAAGCATTTTGAGCCTTTGACCCACTCGAGGATTGGCTTGAAATCTATGTCTCCTTCTGCACCTGCGGTAAGGTTTCCTTCTATGCGTCGCTAAGGTCTGTTCTTAACATCTGCACAGGCACTGCTTCCTTGGTCTCCTGCCAGTGTTTACAGTCCTCTGATCAAGGCCTCCTTGACAGTGTGTCAGCGTTGGTCAGCGCGAGGTCTCTTCTGAAAACAATTTGTTACGAGCCGGGGTTCGAGATTATATTAATACACCGATTTATACACGACATGGACACAATTTATTTAACTTCATCGCAACAAACAATAATCCGCAATTAACAACAATTCTCACTGATGTTCGCTATTGGTCAAACTTGTTTTCTCGTTATATCGCGTAACTAGAATGTGTCCACACCGGATGGCGGCCTCCTTTTATAGTCCGGCCTTTTTCTGGAACATCCGATTAGTTCTGCTACTCGAGAACAGATGGTGCTACGCGTCTCAATTTGGGCGATCACAACACTATCTTATGTAGACTGCAATAGTCAAAGTGGGTAAACTGCTTCGTTTTATTTTGGTCGCCTTTTTGTATTGTTTCTGTCTACTCCATGTCTATCGTAAACTGCGATACGCGATAGACATGGCTCCCTGAAAACAATAGTTACTTTTAGGTGCATGATTGCCATTGTAGTGAAACTTAGTACATACAGCAGATTACAGCACACATACCAGTGGCTTCCCACAAGCGGGTCTCACCACTGGGACGTGCTAATCCCAGTATCACTAGAAGTTAATCCGTTCGTTACACCAGTCGGCAGACAAAAACCGGGTCCGGAACTGTTCATCACGTCGGGGTCACCAATGTAGTGAAACTACTGTGGTGGCGTGTTCAGTATCTATTGAATACTCTTTTAATACTCTCCTTATTATTAGAAAATTTATCTAACCTATTTATTTGTATAGCGATATGTTATAAGATACCTACTAATTATGCATCCTAACAAAACTCAACAATTCCCGCATTTACTGCGCCTTCACACCTATTTGTTCAACAGTCGCCAGTTCATTCTTATAAGGTTTTAGTAGCCTTAAAAAATCAATAGATCATACGAAGAAACGCTAACTTCTGCTTAATCATAAGCCTTTACGATAGGCACTCGCCAATCACTGCAATCAAATTTAACATCTACCGGTAATGATGCTAGTAGACGTTTGATGACTTGGTAATCCAAGGGTTACTCTTTATAGTTTAAGTCATCAAACGTCGTCGTCATCCGATGCGATAACATCAAAACTGTCATTCATTTTGATGACAGATCAAATTGAAGATTAACAAAAAAACGACGGCTTGAGAAGAAATATGTCGCAATATGAAATATAAGAGGTCTCAAAATGCGTGACAACAATATTCTGTTAAAACGAAGTCGGTCTGAAACACAGAAATGCTAGAACTAAATCAATAATCTCACCTTCCTCAAAACTGGTCATTCCATTTACCAGTACCAGACTCAAATACTGAATGCTAAAGAAGCATTGCATTTGTTTCAATAAAACTACTATTTTTATATTTTTAAATAAATATTTTGTTATTTACATATTTAAAAATGTAATTTATAAGTTTTAAGTTTAATAAAGAGGAATAATAAGGAAAAATATCAATAACATTTATTGATATTTTTCATTAGTCTGATAAAAACAAGACGAGTACACAGTAACAGTGTAGCTGTGGTGCAAAACGGCATTCTGTCAAGCATTTTATCATCAAACTAAATAGGTAATGATCTAATTTATATTATGCTCATTTACATAGCCTGCGTTATAAACAAGTTTAAAATTTTCTTATTTAGTTGAAGAGTTTACTAAAGAATTTTAGTACCCCATAAAAGATGTTTGCAATTTTGTTAATCTAAATTATTGTTAGTTAAAGTAATCTAGTTAAACTAATTTATTTCCAGTCCAGTCCTAGTAATATAATTATGTCTTTCACACCGTTTTGTAAAGAAATGCAATTTTTCTAACGTCCGTAATGTTTTCATAAATATATTGACATGACACCGTCAGGATGTTAATTTCCTTAAATGGATCCCTAAGGGATTCGTGACTACGTAGATTATAAATGGCTCAGATAGTTCTTTCCTGCAGAATGAATATCGATTCTATTCTGCAGCGCGCCCTCATAATAAAATACCGTAAGATATGACACTGTTAAAATAACTAAAGTAAAATAGTCGTACAGTATCTATGTCTGTTAATTGGCGAACTTTCCTTCCAGCATATGCTGCAGTACTTAGCCGCTTCGAAAGAGATGTTAAGTGAGGGCCCCATTGTAATCTCGAATCTAGCGTTATCCCTAAGAAAATAGTTAAGTTAAGAAAATTTACAAAATCTTACCTTTTCTTATTTAGTAAGAGGTTACATTCACTATGTTTAACGTTAGGAAAAGGGAATCTTATACCTTTACTAATGTGAAAGTATCCATCTAAACTGATGATTATGTTGTCAGTAACTCCTGTATGGTAGCACGAAACCTTAAGTCAGATGCCACTTCTATAATAATAATATAATAATAACTTGACTCATCTCACACACGGCCGTCTGATCCCAAACTAGGCAGGGCCTGTACTATGGTAACCAGACTGCTGATAAACACACTTATATATTTCTAAATACATACATATCCCACTAATATTATAAATGTGAAAGTTTGGATGGATGAATGGATGAATAGATGGATGGATGTTTGTTACTCTTTCACGCAAAAACCACTGAAACGATTGCGATAAAACTTGGTATGTAGATAGCTGAAAACCTGGATTAAGGCACAGGCTACTTTTTATCCCGATATTCCCACGGGATTGGGACTTACGAGGGTGAAACCGCGCTGCTAGTTATGGATAAATTACACCCAGACATAGAACAAATGATTATGCTCATCACACAATTATTTGTCCTGGGTGGGAATCGATCCCACGAACTCTGGCTCAGCAGTCAGGATCACTAACCACTAATAGCGCATTTAGATTAGTATAACATTATAATTGGCACAGGAAATTAATCGCAAACTGTTCTTGTTGTTACTTTCATACAAGGACCACTAAAATTAGGCGAATATTCTACCATAAGTACAGGCTCTGCCTAGTTTGGGATCAGACGGTCGTGTGTGAGATGTGAAGTTATTATTATTATTCTGAGTAGGTACGGTACTCGAATAGTATCTACTCGTACTCGTAGAGAACGATTTTTACTAGAGTTTATTTAATAGAGTAGAAACAAGCTTGCTCCACTTACGGCTGACAGTCCTCAAAATTAGCAACAAGCTCACAGTAATCAAGTCGGAATCAAATTATTAGTCAGAAACTACATCGAGACATGGTTGCAGTGTAAGTAATAATTGCTAATATACAAGATCCGGCAAATGCGCGTATGTTGCATACATACGTAATTTACCCATAATGAATGAACTAGAACTCGGTGATTTAATACGTTTAGCAATTTCTGATGTCGGTGAGTTGTAATAACTTATATGTATACAAAAGAAAGTAGTACATTGGCTCTAATTTCTAGTCAACAACATGACTGGACGAACTAAATAAATACTCGAAACTTACACAGATAAACAGTAAGTACTTTCTGGTTTATAATGTTGTCGAAACTCTTTATATATGTGTACGGAATAAGCCTATAGGTTATAACAATAATAACAATAAATTTATTTCTCACAATATGGTACTATTAAATTTTTTGGTGTTATTATATTCCAAAATTGTATTCACATATTCTACCGCTAATCGGTGTAGAAATATTATTCTTTACTTTATTTTATTTGTCAAAATATTGTCATTAATTAATTTCCATTGAAACATAGTAATTAACATGCGTTGTGAATAATAAGACTAAATTATTTAAGTTAAAAATTATTGCCATAGATTTTTATATTTTTTTATGGTAAGCCGTTGCGGCATACACATAGACGGGGTTGTCTATGCTCATTAACGACGTAGCTGAGTAGGTTAAGATTTTTGTTTGTTAGTGGCGATACGAACCGTGAGCCACAAGAGAAAAAGAAAAGATTTTTGTTTACGAATCGAATAGCAGCATCACAAAGATAGTGTGTTTGTTCAATTTGTGAATTTGAAATCTTTTGTCAATGCGCTACATACTCCATGAAAACTTAAAATGAATATTGAATTTTTTATTGTTTATTTTATGATCTTATATAACAGATACTTAGTATATTATACAGTTGCTTAAATAAAATTTAACAATAGGGTACTACACCCTTTTTTAAAAAGTGTGTTTAAATTTCCGCACGTAAATTCATAAAAAACGCTCGACCGCCATGTAGCTCACTTGTAGCACAGCTTGTGGGCAGTAGATGCGTAAATTATTTCAATTTTGCCAAATTAATGATAAGTTAATGGAGATAGAACAATAATAATTTAGCCGAACAAAATTGATTAATGGCAATAAAATGACGTAACACCGTAGCGGCTTTCGTTGCGTTTTGCATACTTGTAAAACAGATAAAAAACTGAAAACTTTGAAATTAATTATATAAATGAATTTCTAAATGTATAATCTGGAACTAACATTTTCTGATTGCCTACTATTTTAGAATGCATACTATTAGCATCTGCACTACGCTATGCACAAAAAGAAGTTTATTAAAAAATAATGGTTACATTTTTTTATAGTTACATAACATTTTATTTTGGTCAATATGTAATTATTTTTAATATTCGTCTAATATTCCGAGCATATGTTTCTGCTGCTATCAATGACAGACTACCTATTGACAGCATTAATTGCTATGCGGACGAAAGCACCGGTTGGAGATACTTTCCTATGAGCGTGTATACATTACCACACCTTGATCCACAGAAGACAGGCCCAGGGCTGCCAGTAAGTACAACTTATTTTATACCGCCGCGTCTCAGAATTTATACAAATCGGTGTTGTACAATTACAGTACCTACATCACTCTTTGGGGATTTCAATAAAAGGTGTTTTAACTTTAGCGTATAAGGGTTAAACAGTTTATCACAGGTATGAATTGTTTTAACTATCTCTATGTGTATGTACGTACTTATTACAACAAAACATCAGCAATGACATTGTATCCATTTATACAATGCAATCTACTAAACAAACAGGATACATAAGATAACCGAATTATACGAATTTTGTATCCAATTGTACCATCTGGCAGCCCTGCTGAGGCCGCCAACGTGTCGTGTCTTAAATTTACAATTCATACAAGAATTGTAGGACAGAGAACATGTTTCCATTACTAGATCACTTATGGCATCACCAGGTGATAGAAAGAGATAAATGCTAAAGTCATACCATAATTGAATTATAGTCACATCATGGTGCCCACTCCATAATAATCGTTTTAATCTTCCGCCTAGTCTAACGGTTTAGCCATTCGTATCATTTCATTACATCTCACTGTCTGTAAATTATAATCTCAAGTTAGTAGATATACTTAGGTATATTAAAGTATGCACTATGATTTCTGCCATTTATTAATTGCCAATTTTCTGTCAACTGCTGCCAATTATCTTTTGAAAAAAGTATCACCGACTTCAATGTGCTTTTTAGTGGTAAGTAGATGTACTTTGTTAAAATATAATATGGGTAGACTAACTAAACGCATTACTCCGATGAGACAGCGAGGTGTCGGAGTAAACGAAAATATCATCGACAGGTGATTTAATATTCTACAGTATCGAAGCCAGAACTTATTAAATACGTACTAATAACTGTCACTAACAGGACCAACGAGTCGATGTTTTAATTTCCTTTTAGATGACGTCTACGGAACTACTTCCTTCTATGAAAGAAGTTAGGATAACAATCAAGCGACAACTTTTACTTCAAATAAAACGCGTTGGTTTGAAGCGTTTTTCCCGGAAATTAACTTCGTTTCATTGGATGTAATCGTCGATGGTTTCAGACGTACAGTTTAATTTAATAAGATTAAACGTTAAATGGCCGAAATCCAACAGATTGCGGAGAAAGCATGTCTCCCTTAGCTAGTTAGGTTGACAAACCTGAGTCGCAGAATACGAGGGGTGATCAAAAAGTAATGATAAACGGGTATTTCTAATAAAGATAAAAATCCAAAAAAAATTGTTTTCACTTCTTCGGTCCTTCACTACTTCCCACCTAAAAAATTGTATAAATAGGACATCATTTGGAGGAGCTACATTCATTTGAATACCAGCAGTCGGAGCGACAACACGAAAATGGAGAAACACGAAGTGAGATGCGTCATCAAGTACCTCTGTTTGAAAAAAATGTCTACCAAAGAGATACACGCTGATTTGGTGGAGACACTGGGGGACTCTGCTCCTCCATATTCTACGGTGGCACGGTGGTGCAAAGAGTTTAAGCTGGGTAGAACATCCACAGAAGATGAACATCGCGAGGGACGCCCAACCTCGTCCCTCACTGAGGAAATCGTGAAAAAAGTCGAAGATATCGTATTAGCAGACCGAAGAGTAACCATCAGACATTTAGCTGAGGTCACAGGGATCTCATATGGCAGCATCCAAAGCATTTTGACCGGCAAAATGAATATGAAGAAGGTCTCCGCGCGTTGGGTACCGAGAATGTTAACGGACGAACAAAAGAAAAAGCGAGTTGACATTTCAAGAGCCAATCTTGCAAAGTTCCAGGCTGACCAAGAAAATTTTTTGTCTCGATTTGTGACCATGGACGAAACATGGATCCATCATTTTGATCCTGAGACCAAACAACAATCGATGACTTGGAAAAGGCCATCCTCACCGACGCCGAAGAAGTTCAAAGTCTCGAGCTCGGCGGGCAAGGTTATGGCGTCCGTTTTTTGGGATGCTGAGGGAATCATAATGGTTGATTACCTGGAAAAGGGAGCTACTATAACGGGCTCCTACTACGCTGATCAAATAAGACGACTGCGAGAAGCCATAAAGGAAAAAAGACGGGGCAAACTCCGAGCGAAAGTCCTGTTTCATCAGGACAACGCACCTGCACACAAAGCCGAAGTTGCGACGGCTGCCATTCGAGAAGCAGGCTTCGAACTGGTCGAACACCCACCCTATTCTCCAGATTTAGCCCCCAGCGACTTTTATTTGTTTCCTCGGCTCAAGGAACACCTCAGGGGCAAGAAATTTGAGGATGATAGCGAGGTTATGGCTGCTGTAGAGGCATTTTGGGAGAGCCAAGATAAAGATTTTTTTTTAAAGGGTATTTTAGGCTTAGAGAAACGTTGGACTAAATGTATCGACTTGTTAGGAGACTATGTAGAAAAATAAATTAAATTTAAACTAGAATCGTTGTTTTATTATACTCATTATCATTACTTTTTGATCGCCCCTCGTATATAATATAATTATTCATAGTACTAGTTATAGGACCTCACCTATAGAAAACACTGAAATAAATAGAGACTCTTGCATGTACAGAATAGGGATTTTGACACTAATCGTACATATTTATGTTACATTAAATGACATTGACTTTTTAATTTAGATAATAAACTATAATAAATTTATTAAAAAACTTAAATAGTAACTAAAATCACGTGACTCCAAACACCTACCAGATTCATTACGTCATTAACTGTAAACAAGCTGTCAGTTGGTACTTTAACATTAACATAATATACATACACTCCTCTATGGAGCAGTGTTGTTTTATCAGTTATTAAGTAGGTAGTAGTAATCAAACTCATGTGGCAGGTGCGAGCGGTTTAGCGGAAATTTTTAAAAGTAACTTTATTTTTTCAATTAAGTTTTTTTAAATAGAATATATTTTTTTTTGAGATTAAAGCCCTATAGCTATAAAATAAAGTCCTTGTTAAACTAAATTTAAAAAAAAACAAATTCAGAAACTTATTGAGCCAATCATTAATTAGCTTGCTTTTAAGAGTTCTATATTCAACAATTCAATTGGAAAAATACAAAATAAGATCGGAAGGATTGAAAGACACAGTTGACTTTTCAACTGTGTGTTCCAATCTTTCAGAAAGCTAATTAAAATTATAGGCTTAGGGCACTATAGTGTTTTGTATTTTCATAGTATTAAATGATTCGCGACATGAGTTACTTTTCGGTCACACACACACACACACACCTTTCTATAAAATAATATCAAAGTATCAATAAAAAAAAAAAGTTTTCATGACTTGGCTTCGCATGGCTTTTGTGCTTTTGCTATTAATAAAATTAGGGTAACATTTACACGGAAAAATTTAAGGTACGGAATTTGGGATAGGATCAAATGGGTTTCCTAAAAAGAAATATCTATATAATATTATATTACAGACTTATTTATAGAAAACTAGGAAGTAGGGATAGACATGGAAAAATATTTCCAAATAATATTTATATTATGTAATTATAAAACAAAATATATTTACTTCAATTTAATATTGAAATTATTCGTGAAGAGATTGTTCTTCTAGATCCTTGATTTTTTTTTTATTTTAATGGATTAATTATGTTAAACTCTTGACAAATATGTCACGTTGTATCAAGTGCTCACAGATAAAATGAGTTGGATCAAAAAATCTAACTATGTGGTGATATATCAGTAGAGATATATTGAATAGGGGACTTCGTTTGGCTCAACGCTTTACTTTGCGGCATTGCAGCGTGTCCTCTACACGCAAGAATGATTTACTCAATGCTTCCTGCTGTACCTTATAGTCTGACGTTCTAGAAAAGCTTCGTTTTTAGTTTCTTTTTATTTTATTTCAGTTACGCGAATTTAACTGATATGAGATATGATGGTAGGCTCTGTTAAAAACCTCTGGCTCGTTTCTACAATATAGGTATAGCCTAATATTATTATATGACAACAATTCTGCCCGCATTCCTAGACCGTGCAGCATTCATTAGCAAGTCAAATTCTATGTTCATAACAAATTAGTTACGAGTACAGTTAAAACGAGTTCGTAGTGTACCAGTATCTATGTTTGATTGGTGTCGTGAAAACAGTGTTGCCAGTTATGAAAGATGCCGCTTTTACCGCATAAATCCTTGTAAAATAAGTTCTTGACATTCACTACTTTGTTTGTATGCTATTTAGGTCGAGAATGATAAAGATAATTACAAACTTTACAAAATGAAGAATAATGACTTTGTTGTCATAAAAAATATATTACTAGTTTTTTAATAGGTAGACATAATGCAGAAAAATAAATTACGTACTTGCAGTGCAGCTGGTAAGAATAACATTGAAATCAGTGCTAAGCATCCGTTAAGACCAGCTTCTGGGAAAATGTTCAGAAACCTATTACATATTCTGATGCATTTTCTGGTTAATACTTTTACCGTTGGATAATTTAGAACAAACTCATATAGGTGATAATACAGTTCTACCAATGATGTATTTACGGGAATTAACGCGATCACGAAAAGGTATTATTCCATACCTCTGAATTGCCTGACGTTTTAACCAGGTTGCACTGGCCGTGGTCACAGGCTGACTGGCTCAGCGGTGCACGCCCTCCGTCATCGAGATCGTGAGGTAGAAGGTTCTTCATCTAACCGCACATTTTCGATATTTTTGATATTTTCTTTTCGCCATATGTAATACCTTTTCGTGATCGCGTTAATTCACGTAAATACATAATTATATCATGGAATGCGAAAGTTTAAAAGTTAGTACAGTTCTATCAAATTGTAATTTAGTTGATTCTATTAAGAAATTCAGACGCAATCTGAAATCAAACGTGCGAAGTGACAGCAATAGACTCACCCCCGACACATGTAACGAGGACTGACTGAAATTAATCTATCCCAGGTTATCCCTTCATGGATACACAGTCGTGATGATGTATAAATATTTATTTTACAAACATTAAAAATCAGTACAACAATAATGCATAAATCGTAATGGTTGCTCTTAGATTATAATGGCGACATGCCCCTAGGTCCCGTAAGCAATCTAGTTTATGAATTATTGGAGTGCTTTTAGACAGGACAAGGACAGAAACTTGAAGCAAACATGAATAGAGGATAAAACATATTGCCAAGTAAAATAAATGCGCCGTTCAGTAATTAATTAGGCAGTTTCTGTTTAATCAATTGGGTAAGCCAACATTGGTGCTTGGAATGGCCCTTACCATGGATACTTGGCCAGAAAACCTACTCTTACACCCTGGACAAAGGAAAAAGGGTTTTCTATTCTTGATTCAAATTTCAGATTCAAATTAATTATTTTAAAGAAATCAAGTGGTACCTATTTAATTACATTTATAAAAAAATAGGCAGTCATGGGACTGCCGACAGAAGTGAAAACTTAAACGAAACGACGAACTTAAAACGTCACATTAGCAGGTTGGTGACATTAATTAATAAGGAGCTGACTTAACTCAATGTTTAGCGCCCTCTAATGGATCTATATATGTATTACTAGCAGCATCCCGCGGTTTCACCTGCGTAAGTCCCGATCCCGTGGGAATATCGGGATAAAAAGTAGCCTATGCGTTAATCCAGGTCTCCAGCTATCTACATACCAAGTTTCATCACAATCGGTTCAGTGGTTTTTGCGTGAAAGAGTAACAAACATCCATCCAAACATCCATCCATCCATCCATAAATCCAAACTTTCACATTTATAATATTAGTGGGATTAGCGTGACGGTCCCGAGTTCAGTGCTTTTTCCCCATAGCAAAAGTGCACAAACGTGCCTAAAGAAGGTTTCACTTCAAAAAATTGATTCGTTATTATTTTCAAGTTTGTTATTCTTTTCAACTGTCAAACCAAACATTAAAAGGAAATTTAACGTCACAAATTGTTACACCATATTATGTTTAGTTTTTATAAAATCTACCATTTTGACGTAATAAATAAAGAGATCAGATTGGACTTGTCGTTTGACAGGTAAGTACCCGTAGTAAGTAGTGACATCTTGTGGTTAACAAACAGGCGAGTTGTTAGTTGTCCATCGCTCCGTTTAATATATGACCGTTTTATAATACTTTACTAGTAACGGTGAGGGTTGCAATTAGAAATTCAGGATAACGTGTCTGTTACGTGGGTGGTTTTCGTATCTAATTATATGAATAGATATAAAAGAGGTACCTAAAACATTCGTGTGTGTTACAAACATTCTCACAACCACTGATATAAAATATAAAAATCACTCACTACAGTAACTGCCAAGTTGTTCATACCACTCTTCGCACTCAAGACAACGTTCTCAACTTATTACTACCCTTTTTATAACCCCACTATTCATTAATATTTATCAATCGACCAATACCATTGCGTTACCGGTATAACCAGTCAAAATAATGTCTATTAACTTATTCTTATTAAATAGTGAACTGTGTTATCATCTATTATAGTTTGTCCCTAGTTTTAATAAAATAAATAAGCGTTTTTGATGTGGCGACGACATGTGAATCAAAGTGAGAGTGATAATATGGCTATATAATAAAACATTGAATCACAATTACGACACTGTAAAGACGTTGGCTTGGGCTTAGGTATTCGGTTAAGGGGAATAAGGTTATAATAATCATAAGTATTACTAGTATATATTACTAGTAAGTACTATCGCCATGCAATAACAAACACAAGTTTACCTCCGCCTCAAAATTGCCTTTAATGATTAGAAAAGAGTGGATGATCCTTGAACGGCTGAACTGATTTTCTTGAATTATAGCTAAGAACACTCTCGATCAAGTCACCTAACAAACAAAAAAAAATAGGCGGTCATGGGACTGTCGACAGAAGTGAAAACTTAAACGAAACTACGAACTTAAAACGTCACATTAGCAGGTTGGTGACATTAATTAATAAGGAGTTGACAGAACTCAATGTTTAGATTAGCGTCCTCTAGTGGATCTATATATTGTGATAACTGGACTCCCCGCGTCCTCTTGCAACTTTCGGCGACTTCGTGCTCAAGATTTGAATTCGTATTTGAAATCGTTTAGAGAACGATGAAAAAATAAGGGGACTCCCATCTGTGAAGCCCTGGGAGACGGTTATCCGTGCTGACACACGGAGCCTCAAGATATATTAATTGTTTTATTGTGTTGTTGCGAGTTACCTTATTAATGTCATTGTAATAATTTAAAGGTTTCAGTAAAAACCTAAGTTACTTCGCATAATCTTTTGTTATTTTCTCTCTAAAAAACCAGATCCTTCTTTCTTGGTACAGCTCAATCACTGAGTTGCAGCAATATGTATTATTGGCGTGACGGTCACGAGTTCAGTGCTTTTTCCATAGAGCAAAACAGACATAGATACACAGTTACGGAGACAGACCCGTTTTTAACCCCCAATGTGACAAGGAGCATCAGGTGTACAGAATCTACAGATACACACGTTAAACTTGTAACATCGTTGGGGGTTAAAAATAGACCATTCTTAATGTTATTGATGGAGGTTTTGGTGTAAGTGTGACTTAACGTATTGACAACCTCAGCATACTATGATATGGAACTTCTTAAGTTAACAAAAAAAACGAACTTTTAAATTATAACGTGGTTTATTCCACAAAGATTTACAAAATAGAATAGTGTACGCGACGAGGTTGAGAAGTGACTGACGCTGGTTCTCGCGATAAGTACGCTACTCTGGTTAGCTTAATGGTTTTGGGTTTCGAGAAGTGCGGAATACACTTCTCGTGTTTCTAAAGTTCTATTTTTAGCTCTAATATAAAACGAGGATATAACAGTACGACAGAATTCGATCGATCGATCAAAGGAAAAGAATGCCTACAGATTGACAAATCGTTATACAATCCTTCTACTTTTTCTGTGATAATAATAGGCAGCTAGCACTGCAGCAATTTTAAAAGCGCGATGCGGAACCATGGAAAGTTATAGTAGACTGGATATTCTGAATTCTGAAGAACAATTTCTTTTTAACCGACTTTAAAAAAGGAGGAGGTTCTATGTTTCACTGTATTTTTTATGTATGTTCACCGATTACTCAAAAACGCCGGGACAGATTTGGAAAATTCTTTTTTTGTTTGAAAGGGTATACTTCCCAGGTGGTCCATGGTCATCAGGTCTCCAGGATCCCATCATCAGATGACCATCTGATGATGGGATCCTGGAGAAATCGAGGGAACTCTTCAAATTTTATAGGCACACTTGAAGCGATTTGGGTAGTTTGAGGCGCATTGAAGTCGGTGATACTTTTTTAAAAGGTAATTTTTAGGCGACCTCTTTTACGTCACTGTTTGATGACATAATTAATTTTAGTTTAAAAAACTAAAAAACACGCTTTTATAGAAAATTCAACTAAAAAAAATTAAAAATTTAATCGAATTATTGCATTGTCATCGGTCTTTGACACGTGTGCAAAATTTGAATTAAATCTGGTCTTTTAAAGTGGGTCAAAATCGCGCCCAAAGGAGTGGGTTACAAACATACAAGTGAAGCTAATATAAAGCGTGTAAAAAAACAAGTAAGTACATAGCAGTAGTTATCTTTAATACCTTGTCTCTATATCGTGTAATTAGGTTATTAATTTAAGTTTCTAATAAAAGTGTGGTTCACGTAATCATGGTAAACGATCTCAATTTTGCATCATTATCCTCATAAAACTTTTTAGGTCAGCAGATCACATACGCTTTATAGTAGGGTATAAAAATATATGATAGGCGTAAACGCGTTTTCTCCGATATACAAGACAAAGAAAACCGTATGAAAACCATAATTAAGTTATTATAGAGAGTGTTACAGACAGATGTGGTACAATTTTATAAGCGTTATGTGTAGCCTAGATATACTTGATTTGGCTTAAAAAAAACAGTCAGTCGTAGGACTGCACGTCAGAAGTGAAAACATAACTTCACAATGTTTTGGTGGTCGAATTTCGACCACGGTTTTTTCATTGGCCAGTATAACTTGAACGTTAAATGACAATAGTGGAAGCTTCCGTAGTATGTTAGGATAGAAGCAAGGGGGCGAGCTGTTGGTTTTGCCTACCCCGAAGTCTGTCTGTCAGCGGGCTGTATGTCATGATTCGTAATAGGTAGACAGTTGAAATTTTCACATAATGTGTATTTCTGTGGCCGCTATAACAACTAATAATAAAATACGGGCTTCCCTGCTAGAAACTTGTTTCTTTTTTTTGCTTTGTAATAAATTTTGTACGATGGTGTGGAACCCTTCATGCGCGACTCTGACTCGCACTAGGCCGGTTTTATTTACCTATGTGCTCGACGCTATTCGATCTTTTTTAATAAATAAAGTGGCAGCGAAGAGCATCAAGCCATAATAACTCTTAACGTTGATGATAAACTCTACTATTAGTTATTCGTGCCGAGGTTACGACTATGGATGGTTTTGTAAACCTATATTTATTTTAGTATTTAGATATATTAGCATTCCATATCTTAAGGATAGTAGGGCGACCTAACCATCGTAAATCTATGGAATGCATACGCATCTTATTAAGATAGACTTTACTGGTTTTATTGCCTAGTTGATCCAGTGGCGAAACTTTGCGGCTATGATTGCGTGCTATCGTGAAGTTCACAGTTCGATTCCTGGGTCGGGTTCCAATTCAATTTTTCTGTTCTCTCAGAAGGGAGTCTAGGAACGTACCCTGTAGATGATGTAAGGCTTGTCTAACTTCGGACTTAACTTCGGCGAAATGTGGGTTTGTCATACACCCCTGACTTCGTGCGTGCTTCAGCGTGCTAATATGCCGAACGAAAGAAATGGTGACTGTCATAACATTATGACAGTCGTCAGTCCAAATCGTAATTATTGTCAAACAATGCTATGCAGCATTGTTTGACAATGTCTATAGAATGTCTATAGAACATGTCAATAATTTAACACACTTGTGTCAAAATCTACTTTAAATTTAACATTACTTTAAATTAAGAATTTTAAAACGAAAAAATCTGGAAACTTTTTTTTTTGATACTTCGTCATTTGGTATGTCCATTCGTAGTTCGTAGAAAGAGTAGGTAAGTGATATTTGATTGACCACAAATGGATTTTCTAAATATTAGGGAAAAAACAATGATAAAAGTCATTACGTAACGAGACTCACTGGTCACAGAATTATGATATAAAATGAAACCAATCAAATTACCACTCATAATGTTTATTGACATCAAAATGAACGCGTTATATTTGGTAAGAATATATTATTCTATAATATATAGTTAGCATTTTAGTTAAACATTAAACTCTTGATATATTGGCTCAGATTTATATTTAACAAATGTCATGTTTTTTTCTTAATAGTCTTTCTATTTAATAATCAACCTGTTTAGGTTGCACAAATTTCCTAAATCATGTGAAGTTACTGTGAAACTGGTGATTGGTGAGTCAGAAGAGGCGTCTTCCTGACTTACTGCTACCTTGGTTACCATGCAGAGCTATTTTAGTTCGTGTATTTTTGAGATTGATATGAAAACAATTTAAGTACTGTAATTTGTAACGTTTTTAAGGAGGCCTGGTCCCTTCCCGACTGGGGAACTGTCTCCGCCCTGCAGAAGACTACGGTCAGCTAGTATTAAATTTGACTTAATGAAAAACCACAAAATACAGTTAAAATTACCGAAATATGCGTCACTGTTTGGAGAAAACTCAAACGTTTTATATTTATACTATATTACTTCAGGTCACCGTGTTGGGTCTTATGGCCGTTACCCAAGGCCTGCCAAGGCCACAGCAGCAGACATTAGTTCCTGGTGTGTTTATACCAGCGGACGCCTTCAAAAACCTTCAGGACAGAGCCAACGCAAACGACAGGTTGAACTCCCCTCAGCCAGTATCTAATCCAGGATATCCACCGAACACAAATCCTCAAAATATTCAACCGATCGGAAATCAAGGATATCAGCCAAACACAAGTCCTTCAAATATTCAAACAATTGGAAATCAAGGGTATCAACCTAACACAAATGTACAAAATACCCAACCAATAGCAAGTCAACCCAATGCAAACGTACAAAACCCTCAATCAATATCTAACCAAGGCTATCAACCGAACACAAACATACAAAACGCTCAACCAATCGCCAATCCAGCATATCAACCGGCAACGAATTTACAAACCCAACAGCCAGGCTATCAATTGGTCTATTTCAATCAGCCACAGTCTCAACCCGTAAGAACACCAACAGAAGTAAACCAACTGGGTGCAACCAATCAAGCACAGCCTCTCATTGTCGGTCGGATATCTGGAACAAATTCCAATCAACTAACTGCGCTACCGATGAATCAACCAAATGTATTTCCGCTAAATCAACCGACGACAGCACAATCTGGTCAAGCAATCGTATACTTTCAACAACAACCACCGAATCAGCAAACAATTTTCGTACCGCAATCGAATCAGCCAGTACAGCAACCTTTTGTATTTACTCAATCACCTAACCAAGGTTTTGCGGTTCAGAACGGACAATTTGGCCAACCGAGCAAAGTTGTATTTGCTAATCCCCTTTTTGGTAACCAGGTCCAGGGCCAAAATACTAACACTGTATTTACATTAATTCCGTTGAATGGACAGAATTCTAATACCGGTTCTTATTTGACCTCATTGCAATCTGGAGGCTCTTCTCCTTTCCTGATCAGTTCCGGAAAATAGAAATGAACAAACCTTGTGACGTGAATAAAGACTAAATTATAATATATTCTATAAAGTGTGTGAGCACAAATTAACACAATAAAAGTTTTAAAACTTATTTCTGTCAATTCATTTTGCTCTTATAACAATGATGTTTAGTTATATAACATGACTGCAGCGCTTGGTAAAGTGGTATCTAAGAATCGATCGACCCTGAGGAGTAAAACACTAAGAGCTCTTGCAGAGCTTGGTCTCCCATTAAACGACACGCGACCCCACCTTTTTTCACGGGGGCCTCTACAGTAAAGAGGCCCGCATGGATCACGTGGCCTACCTGCTTGGACCTGCTTTTGCTAGGGCGACGGGTATTGAAATAAGTATTGCTTTCAAACTAGCGCTCATGATAGGCAAATGTTGATTAACACCTTCCGACGCCTATTGCACAAATTATCTTTTGTTTTTTATTTATTTAACGGATTAGAACGTATTCTTGAGGGTACGGAAAGCTTTTGGTCTCATTAATCGGAAAACAAAGCATAGTAATATTAATTAGAATAACTTCGTATGTATGTAAGATGAGTTAGTCGTTAGATAATTGTTATTTGGCTATTTTTAATTACGAGAAGTGACGCTCTATTACACCGCAAAACAAAATAATACTGTAAATACATATTAACCAACCTTAACTGTAATGAAGACTTATATAACACATCATTACCATGAATATTTCTATGTCGTTTATTTTTACGATAATTATGTACATATCTACGTAGGTTCTTATTAGTCGATTAGCAAGTATCTGCTTAATTAGAGATCACTAACGTTAATCATATCTACGTATTGTATTTACGGATTGCAAAATCAAATTTTGTTTCGAGAAATGGACTTGAATAGAAACGAAGAAATGCACTCTCTTCGTTTACAACCTATTTATTATACATAATTCGCATTTTTTCATTTTATCAATGTTTCTCCTCTTCCAAATGAATGAGATAAAAAAGTTACGTGTGTGTGTATATGTTAGGCCAAGTGATTAAACATTGCACCATTTACGAATGCCCGGGCAATATGAAAAATGATCGGCCCATGTGATTAATACTTATATAAACTTCATTACTTATCACATTGTTTGGCCATGATGAATATTGCTACATAACTATTGGGCAAACTGATAATTAAGTACTTTAGACAGGGCGCTAGGACAGCATATAGGGAAGGACCATGATCATTTACAAACTGGCGCTGCTACAGAGCCAGATTTTTATTCAGTTTAGAATTAAAAGCTAATAAAGTCGGAATGTTAATATTGTTGATGTCTTGAATTGAAAAGTAATACAATACCAAAGCTTGGTCAAGTGTGTTACAATTACTAATTACTTTTAAAAACTGATAATGTATCTGAAATAACATAATGAAAGTGTATTACAATGGCGTCGGGAGAAAGAGGTTTAGAATACAGTCAATATAGTTGTAAAGGTGGTGTGTGTCTGACAGATGTAGTTATTGCAATTAAAAAAAAAACTGTGTAATCCAAAATGCGCGTCAACGCGGACGTGTCATTACCTCATCGGGGCTAACGGTAAAGTGGTTTGTCGTCATCAAACCAACGAAAACCACACGATGCAACGTTACTTGAGAGTAGTCCGGTTTTTCTTCTACATAAATCTTCTATACAACATTATTCGTTCTCACTCACCATATTGATTTTTAATAATAAAGTATATTAAAATTAAATGATTGAATAAAACACATATTATTATTACTCTGCCCAATCATCATCATCATCGTCGGCATTTACACCTATAGCAGACGATTTATGGAGTAATGTCAGAGAGACATCGCTTTTGGTGGCTGTAAAGACCGATACGGGAACGACACACCGTACCACAAGTATGACATGAGAAGTTTGTAGTTGATGACGTTGAGCCGCCTTGATGTCGTCTTTGTCTCTATTTAGCAAGTGTATCGAACCAAGCCTCATCGCAAAATTTGTGACATCTCATAACAATTACTCACCATTCCGTTCGCTTGTCCGTAAGTGTTTCTCGTTTTTGGTAGTCAATTCTGAAACAGCCATGTTCCTCTTGGCACAATCTTTAAAGCGAAGCAATGGCCTTCCTACAGGTCTCTTTGCATTCGCTACTGCTCAGAAGAACACGTCGTGGAAGCCGAGATGGTCCCATTCTGTACTAGCACATACCTTAGCCAACACAAGCGCCGCTATTTAAGAAGCGCGGTCAAGCTAGGAACCCTGTTGGTGTTCGCCAAAAGGTGTTCTCAACATGAGCGAGAAATATATACCGAACTGGGTAGGCGCCAAGAGCCCTGTCGCACTCCTCTGGAAATGTTAATAGGGTTCCGATGTTTCCCCGTTCAAAACTACAGCACTCATTATGTCCTCGTGAAAGGATTTGACGACACGAGTTTAGGTGGCTGATATTAATCATACAGCCCGGTCAATTTGCTTACTTCAATAATTTTTATTACATTGCCGTTTCATATTGGGCATGCCATTTTAATCACTTGGTCCATAACATATATAACTCATGCTCATGATATACAATGGTTAGTTAACGGTAGGGTAACGCTGTTAGTCCTTCTTGCTTGCTAGTCACTCTTGCATAAAGCTCGTACTCCCACCTCAAAGACGGGCAACGCACTTGTGACTCTTGAGTCGCAGGTATTTATGGGCGATGGTAATCACTTACCATCAGGTGACCCGTCTGCTCGTTTGCTTCAAATAATATTTTTAAAACAATTGGCCATGAATAGATTTTTAGCTCAAGAAGTAGCTAAATACAACCGTTCCAGTCTTCTATCGATCGAAGCACTTCGCTTTACCCTAATATTATAGCGGTGCACGGCGACGTGAGGCGTCCTTCCACTAGATAGAGCAACGACCTGGTCAATGTCTTCATATGGCTACTTCATTTATTTTATAAACCGGAATACAACCTAGGTATATTATATTAAATTAGAATACTTGTTTATTTTATATCTTTATACGTGATAGTTAGGAGATGACGTTACTTGTGCTAAAAGTATTACTGCTATTTTTACGGGTAACGCCATCTTCTGACGTGAATACAAATTAAATAGTAACAGTTAGTAAATTAATAATTATGTTTATTGTTAAAATAAAACATATTTAATTTACTTTAATAGTTAAATTACACATTAATTTAGGTTTTTAGGATTCCTACTTTGATTACATACATGATTCCTATTGAAAAACATTAGTCGATTTAAATATGAAAGCTAACAATCGATTTACTTCATGTCAGGCATTAAATGGAAATGTCATTGGAATCTGCATCACTTCACTAGTGCTTCACAAACCAACATGGTGGTTGCCGTCGAAGTTGTCATCTTTGCAAAATAATAAGATTGTATAATATTAATAAAACATTGATAAATCACCGAAATGTCGTCTACGGAGCCGTCCCAGAACAAAACATGGGAACTTTCCCTTTATGAACTTCACCGAACATCACAGGAGGTGATAACAGACGCCACTGAAATCGCAGTGTCCCCCCGCAGCTTGCACAGTGAATTGATGTGTCCTATATGTTTAGATATGCTCAAAAAGACTATGACGACCAAAGAATGCCTCCACAGATTCTGCAATGACTGTATTATAACTGCGTTGCGCTCGGGTAACAAAGAATGCCCGACATGTCGAAAGAAATTAGTATCAAAGCGATCCTTGAGACCGGATCCTAACTTTGATTTGTTGATATCTAAGATATACCCCAGCAGAGACGAGTATGAAGCCCACCAGGAGCGCGTGTTGGCTAAACTAAGCATGTCGCACTCTCAAGCATCATTAGTAAACTCAATTACAGAAGGAATAAAGTTACAATCGCAGAATAGGCCCCAAAGGTCAAGAAAGAACCACGAAGAAAATACTAATACGCCTAATGCAAATGGTAACACAGAAGCGCCGACTCAGAATGGTAGTAGTACTGTTCCCCCTCCTAAAGATGGAACCTCATCTACTGGTAACCCAACACCTTCTGGACAGTCAACATCTAACCCAGCGTCTGTAAGAAGTACACCGTCTCCAGTGCCGTCCAATTTGAGTTCTGTGTCAAAAAACACCAGTACTACTAAAAGGGCAAAATCCATTCTAACATCAGAAAGAAGTGAAGAGAGTGAGTCAAGTGATGGCAGGTATATTGATTATGACTTTATTTATTTATATTAATAATATTAAGGTGTCATGTCAGGAGTACCAGAAGATAGCTTATTTACAGGGCTCATTGAAAGGTTTTAATCTTCAGGCAGGTGTTGTCTCCGGTCCATACCTACACATATCTTATGGTCTTGTTATGTTTGTAACAAAGGTTACCATATACCTAATAGTTTTGACTGGGTGATTTGTGTCCACATGAAACAATTCAATTGAAAATTTAGTCAAATTGTGCTTAAAATTGTACAGTGTGAATGCTGTTTTGGTTAATTCAAATTTCATAGAGAATTTTGCAGTGCTTTGAGATGTGAATGAACTATTTGGATTGGAAGCCAGCTGGCAGTGACACTGAAGAATGTTGACATTCATAAAATTCCAATTAGAAAAGAATGCAACCCTATTATGATATAAAGAAGATAAAGAGTTACTTCATAATACCCTTATATTTTTGAGTTAATTTATAAGGGCACAAACCCCTTATAGATACAAATTTCTTAGAATAGTACAAAAAAGTTGCTTCTATAGCTGTGTTTGTTACGGGACAAAGACAAAATAAAAGCTTCTGATTTGTATAATTGTTATAGTTTTATATATATTTTAATATGCTCAACAATATATAAACGCTCCAGCATTGTGGCGTGTGTAATTGAGGCAATAAAAGAGAATTTGCTGGAGCTGAAAGTGATTTCTCAATCGGCCTATGGTGAGGTGTTTTGAGTATTGGAGGAAGCATTGGAATATACGTATTGCTTGTGATGAAGATTACTTTGAAGGCAGTTAAATGAATATTGAGTAATAATTGAACTGTTTTTGGTTTTTGAAAAAAATCGGGTACTTTTTTATCAGAACAGTATGTTATTGAATTAATTGCAAATAGTGAACATTGCCATTCTCTTATGTCTCATAGTGTTACCATCCAGACAATTTAAGGTAGCAAAAATATGCATAAGACAAATACTACATACATAAAAAACTGTTCTCATTTCAGAACAGAAGGAGAAAATTCAATGGACACAGAAGGTGAAGGGGAGCCATTAAACCCCAACGAGATAGAGCTGGTGTTCAAGCCTCACCCAACAGAGATGACCGGTGACAACCACCTGATGAGGGCACTGCGAGACAGCTCCGTCAGATACTTGAAAACGACTGCTAATGCATCTGGTAATTATTATGACTGCAACAAATATTCTTTACTGGCAGGTACAGGTAGCTCTTGCTCGCGGCTTCACTCGCATTTATGTAGATTTTGTCAATTCATGGTGTAGATGACAGTCAAGTCAAATCAGTATCTTTTTAATAAACGTCAAAACTGAAGATTTTATACAGTCTTGTATGGCCTCCAGAGCCTCTGTGATCCTTTATCCATTGGAACATCTCACTAAGACGCTGGTAGCACTCATAGATTAGGCCCGAACTGATGATGTTGTCGTCATTGGCATGTTATACTGCCATGCTGTTGGATAATATACGGATCGATTAATCTTTTACCTTCTAGCGATGACAGTAGTGATGGGGCATACCTAGTCAAAAGAAACCTATTCACTCTACTCTTAAACGTGATTTAATTTGTGAATGTGAAGAATAAACTACTCTGATTTCAGTAGAAGACAATCTACACTCAATATAGTATATAAATATAAATATATAGTAAGTACTATTGGGGGAAAAAAATATAGATTTTTGGGTATTTGTATACTTAAATGTAAATTCAGTAATGACTACAAAATATTAGAATATAGTACCAACCTACATAGGACAAGTGCAGCAACAAGACTTTGCACCTTGAAATTAGATACACACTATTTCTCACGTTTCCTTCAAAATTCACATCTGCCTTGTTTTTAAAGTGTGATCACCCATGTGTGAACATGTCATGAATTTTTAACATAGGTATACCAAATAATGTTGATCAGTAGAGTTATCAGAGGCATATATCTACAATTAATATTATTAAGAGAGAATATGTAAAGAGAAATGCGAATTGTTTTTTGCAAGTGGATTTTTATTTAGAGCATAATATGGGGGTCTTCAAACAAGAACGGTATAGGAATTTAGAGGGCAACGCGCATGCGAGTCCTATGGAATTGCAAGCGTCCATAGGCCGTAGCCTATGGACACTTGGAAGTTACGGTACGCTGTTACCGTAGTAACCGCTTACCATCAGGCGGGTCTTATCCTTGTTTGCCACCGACGTGTTTTAAAAAAAAAATCCAGTACTACCTACTTGAATAATTCTTTCACTATTTGAGAAGTACATTATTCGATTAAGAGCGTGCTAGTCTCTAATAAAGTCTCGATTTCTAACAAAGCTAAGTGAACCAAAACGCAATGTTTTACAGACATATCTAAATTGATTGAAATCTTATTGGTAAGGCATTATTTATGTACTAGACTAAATGACAAAGTTAATTATTTTTGTAGTTTGAGTTCAGTTTCAATTAAATAAGTTTTGATAAAGTTTTTTTTTTTATTTTTGGCATGCCATCTATGTATGTTAGTGTAGTTTAGTGTTCCAATTTGCAGCTTTTGAAATAATTAAAGCAAGTATTTCAAAACTAAGAAAATTCTTACCCCAAAGAAAGTTTAGTAGTAAAACAACCTTTTTTACTGGGGTAACCGTATCTATCAGTCGTAATTACTTTTTTTACAAAAATGTATATTTATTCTTCTAAATAAAGTATTATTTACTAAAATATATATTTATATTTTGTACATTCTTTAACTTCCAGTGGACCACCTAAGCAAGTACTTAGCAATGCGTTTAACATTAGACCTCGATGCAGAGCTGCCCGAAGCATACCGCCTCCTCAACTTTTGTATTTACGTTGCCCCGGCGCCCGGTCAGTTTGTGCCACTGGCTGGCTCACAAACACTACGCCAGATCAATGATAAGTTCTGGAAGGTAATATATGAAAAACTTATTTCAGAATCACTCTCCTACGAACTGCCCCAATCCAACTTTCTTCTCAGACGTACCTCTTTTTTACACGCTTTGTAGTGGCTTCATCTTGCACCCCATTGTACTATTTTCTTGGATCTTAGCAGGTCTGTCTCACTACGCAGTTGGCGTAACCTACACCTGACAGTGGATTGTCTCTAAACTGATTGTCTTTTGTAAACAATTAGACGTGACAACCTCTAAAATAACTCATGATTGACAACATAGTGTCGAACGTAATGTCGTAAAGAAAGCCTCTCAATAGTGTAACAATTTTTTTTTTGTTACACAGTTTGTTTTAATTTAAAAAATCTTTTTAACAAAAAATTAAACCGATGAAAATAACTAAAAAGCAAAAAATAAATAAACCTCTTAAGCCTTGAGCTTATTTACATAAACTATAAAATTAGGCGCCAAACAATAAACTGATTAATTATCTAAATTTTATATGTACCTACGTAGAAATGGACATGGCTATACGTAGGTAATTAATCATTTTATTATTTGGCGCCGACTCAAAATAAGTTTATATAAAATTTGATAGTTTATATAAATAAGCCCAAGACTTAAGAGGTTTATTTATTATTTGCTTTTTAGTTATTTTCGTTGGTGTAATTTTTTGTTAAAAAGATTTTTATTTGATGATTTTTTTTCATCATCTGCTCAACTATATGATGTGATGATTTCTGAACACAAATACCTGATAAAGTAAAGAAAAGTAAACAGAAACACTATTCGTTCCTACAATTTTCGAGGGTTTCTCTCAATTTTATCAGGATCCCATCATCAGATCCTGACTTCCTTGACATAGGACCACCCTTGAGACCACCCATACCCTATCTAACAAAAACAGAATAATCAAAATCGGTACATAAATAACGGAAAGAGGGCTGAACATACATAAAAAAAAAAAATATATAGATACGGTCGAATTGAGAAAGAACCTCCTTTTTTTTTCGTCTATTAAAAAGTATTTGCATTGTCTCACGAACTAACTTACCAGTTTATGGTGAGTTGTATTATCAATCCTGACGGTACCAATAGTTTGTAGTCTTTACCAAATTCCAATGAAGTGGGTTTGTGAACGATGAACTTTGTAAATCACCTACAAATCCCTGAATTCCAAATTGCCCTATCAAGCCAGCCAGTCATACTTGTGTTATGAATTATCATTGTCAAAATGCTTGACTACCAATGAAAACCTGTTGCAAGTCTCCATTTATTTAAGGTCCCCAATGATAACCTGGTGCAGCATCATCCAACACCCCATACTAATGACCCATGAAAATCTCCAAACCAGAAACTGCCTTATTAGATTGCATCTTCACAGATGCTTATGATAAGAGAAAACCGTAATTATATTGCTTTTCGTTTCAGGTTAACAAACCCCTAGAAATGTATTACTCATGGAAGAAAACTTAGAGAGCTATGTGCTATTTATATTGTATAAATAAAGTGGTAAAGTGCAGTGATAAAAGTATACATATTTTTATTGATTTAATGGTGATCATGCACTATATTTATTAAAACCAGACCATAACTACGTAGCATTAGGTCTGAAGTTTAATCTGATAAATCCCAGATGTAAACAACCTTTGTAAATAAAAGAAAGTTGGTACCAAATAAATTGTTGCAAACAAAAGTTATGCGTTGACCATGCATACATAAAAAAAATAAAGGTTGACTTGAAAACCTCCGTTTTTTGGTCAGTTAAATAATTTATATCTTTGGTAAAGTTTATATATATAAATTTAAAGCAAACGTCCAGGTGCATAGTGTAGCAGTGTACGGAGTATTATGGTGGTGATAAGTGCATGATTGCCATTAATTTTAACATGATTTTAACATCGAGACATGGACTCTAATGTGATAATGATAAGATATCAATGGAATTTATTTCGAAAATATAAAATTTTATTGTAAGTTATGATTTAGTTTTAAGTACTCTATTTTATTTGCTGTATGAATTGAAATATAAGAATATTTTATTATGTAATGGTGTCTCTCGTTATATGCAAGACGATTTTTTGTCGATATTTACTACAAATTTTGATTCATTTACGAAGTCATTTGCTGTAATCTTCTGTTATAGCAATAACAATTGAATCTTGCTGCTTTCATCACCAGAAATTAAGATGTTTTATTTAGTGTATATTGTATAAAGACATCTGTAAATCTAAGTAAAAGACTAACTCCGAAATCCTGTTATCTGTGAGGATGATTTAGAAGACAGCTGTTATATTTTTTTAGAGGGAGTTACTGAACAAGAATAACAATTATTGTGTGACCACAATGCTGTTAAACAATATTCGCTCCAAAATCCAGGGATAAAACAAATAATATTTAGTTTGTTAAAAGTTTAAGTATTATTGATTAAATGTTAGAAATTAGCTAAGCTTTAACAAAAAAAAGGTCGTTCTCTATATTCAGTATTAGCAAACACTTTCGAGATCTAGAATTTTCTGAATAAAATTGGAATAAGCCTTTTATATTCAATACGCCTTTGATAGTAGCGGTTCAAAGTTTGGGCAAAGGTTTTAATTTATTTATTTTTTAAGATGAAGAATAGATCACATGAAACTCGACAAAGAAGAATGATGATGCATGAAATGCGCATAATATCTTAAATTGTTTTAGTTAAACTTGATAAATGTAGACACAGAATTTGATATAAATGCATATCAATGACAAAATAAATTGTAATAAGTGATGAGTTTTGGGCCTGTCATGAACCCATTTTGTTGAGTGAATGTGAGTATATGTATGTTGGTAATATCGACAAAAAATTCGAAGCATAGTTTTACTCATACATTAATGAATTAATCTCAATGAAATTATTTCTGAATTTTATAATCTATTTATGTACTAATAAGTAAATTCAAATGTAGGAGCCATATTTGTATGTGAATAAAAAGCAGCTGTATGCATGTAATAGCTAATATAAAGCAAAATTTCAGGCCTACAAGGTTTTTAAACTTCTCAAATTGATGGAATTTTGATGTCAATGTACATTATGTATGTTTCATTAAATGATGGATGATAATTATAGACTTTAGATTTTTATTTTTAACGCGCCGCAGTTTCACCCGCGTAAGTCCCTCGTTAAGTTTTCTTAAATTTTCTAATTTGCCGCGCAACTTTTATATTTTTTTCTTTCATAATATGTGATGACTTGATGACCATAACGTAAAATTTAGGTAAAATGTTCTTGACATAGCTAATTTTACTATAAAAGTAAATATATTGGTGTTAGAATTTGGTAGTATTTATTGACAATATAATTTTCAATGGTCATAATATAGTATCAATAGTATTTTTTTCTACGCTTGGAAACCCTCTCGGGTTCCGGGCACGCGCTGAAGTGGATATGTCGAATTCGAACAAACTAAAACCGACCTGGCCGGGAACCCCTGACAATAGTACTAAGTTTAACATGCCCTAGGTATCTATTCAACATTAAGGTTCGTTTTGGAACATAAAATTAATATGCAACAAAAATTGCAATTTATTTCTAGGGGTAAAAATGATCACACCTTTCTACGTCGACCCGAGAATATCGTAAAGCGCTTTAGACCTTATTTTGAAACTAACAATAACTAGATATGTCAATAGAGCTAATATGTCTTAAGGGAGAAGAAAAAAATTGAAAATAAAATCATTGAAACACGGGAAAAGCATTTTTTTTACATGCAAGCATTTCCTCATTTAATTTTACTGACCGACTTAACTATTTATCCGCATATAGGCATTATTATCCTCCACTCGATACACTAAGTATTATAGCAATATATTGTGCACTGTCGATTAAAACCTTATCAATTACTGATGTACAATAATGAAACAACAATAGATGTGGTAATTTGTAATAAATATATATTATTTTCCTTTCCACCGAGATAAGCTACAACTTGTGGCTATATGTATATACCGACAAAAGTGAGTTCAATCTTCACGCAGGACATTGTTTTATTATTATTACACTGGGTTTATGAATCAAACAATTTTGTTTATAATCGCATAAACATATAAGTACGTTATATCTACAAAATTCACTGTCCTGATCAATTAATTAGTTTCTAGGTGCAAATTGGCAGTAGGTATTTTGTACATAGGTAAAATAAATTAATCTAATACGTATTGCTTATTATTACTAGTGATGTACCGGATATCCGTATCCGCGGATATCCGAGGGAGAAAAAAGATCTGTATCCGTGTCTGTATCTTTTTTGGCGTATCTTTTACGTTATTATATATTATAATAGTACGTTTATAATATGAAATTCTACAAATTAAATATCTGACGTAGTGAGTTACTAATATTATTGCCTTTACTAATAGTTATAATTTTACTATTAGACTATCTTTATAACGAGATCAAACCCTAAATCTTTGTGGTGTATGTATTAAAACAACTATTTAAAAAAAACACGCTCAGTACAAGTTGAAACATGTGATATTAGTCCGCAACGTCAATTTCATGTTAAGGTCACGCATATCGGCATCAACTGAGAAAAAACTTGAGATCCGTATTCGCGGATCTAGACACTATTAATTCATATCCGTATCCGCAGATATCTATTTTTAACGATCCGGCACATCACTAATTGTTACCTAGCTAGCTCATCGAAACACAGCGTGCAGTCAAACGGGAATAGCATCATCTAAATTTAAAAAAAAAATGTACCAGCCTTCGACCGCTAGTAACTCTCAACAAAATGGACAGATAAGAAAATAAGCGTTCATATCCTTAGATTGTATACAACAGGTTCTAAAAGACATCAAAAGTTTTTCCTTTCTGTTCCTTCAAGCTCCAGCATATAGAAGCAACAAGCCTGTGTTAGTAATATTTACCAATAATTTAAAAAAGGCTTACAGGTATGTATTATCTACAATATGCTATTTTAAATTGGTTTGTAGTAATTTAGATTGTGAGCCGTAGGTACTTCCCTGATAGACATGTAGACTACTACGCGTTCAACGATAAATCTGCCCCGTTTACCTATATAAGAACCCATCATGGTTCTTACAGTCGAGCGGCTCTTTTATTTTCATTATAGGTAACTTATTTTTACATTAAGACGTCGCACTTGCGGTCAAGAGGTGGCAGGTTCTTAACGGCAATTTACAAACATACTATTAATGTTTATCAGACGTTATAAGTCTTATTTAAAAAAAACCTGCCATTATAAGTTTTTCCCTTTTGATAAAATACTAAAATCTTAATCAGATATTGGCGTCGAAAACTGTTGTGTTTGAGTATTGTAGTCATATTGTAGTTTTACAATCGATTAGAACTCGCAGCATATACTGTGCAGCTGTAGTAGTACACTTACACTTGGCGCGAAATTTTGAATCTAAACTATTTTTTAATACAAGGTACTGCGTGCGTGCTCTGTGCAGCTTATTTAGCAGATACAAAATGTCTTCTAAAGGCGCTATATTCCCTTCTGAGTGCTTTCGTTGCTTCTACCTTCAGTAACTTCAATGCTTCAATAATCTCTTCTTTGTTTTCCGAATCCCGCGCAATAGTGAGTCGCTCCATCGTTGCAAAATCTATGTCGTCAATCCTCTCTGCCTCATCTATCAAACGGTCGACGTCTCTAAGGTAGCTTCGATAAGAAACATTTTCAGCATTTTCTTTATATCCAAGCAATCTCTCGTTGTGCTCCCAGAAATCTAGTGTGCGACGTCCAGTCTTTAGCTTGGATGTGTACATGAAATTTCTGAAGAGCCTTCTCCCTTTTTCATCGTTGAGAACATTTTCTATAGTATCCGTAAAACGATCCAAATCAGATTTAGTTATGCCCTCGTTACCGTCACAGCCGCAAGCGGCAAAACAATTATCCATCTTAGCAACATTGGTGAGGCACCTTGAATGTTATCATTATTTGTCACGAATATCGATCTTACGCACATTCACTTTACCTAACATTTTACAAGGTAAATTGTCGCGATTCACATTCAAACTGTTCTGACTTATAATAGTAATAATTTATATTACAGTGACACAATGTAAAGTTTTTCACTTAACTCCTTATTTATGGTGAATCACCTGTTATTGGGAAGTGAGGTTAACTACAAAAATAGGTCTTATGCGCTGAGCCACGAACTGACTGTTTCCGTGCACGGCGTAAATAAACTGAAATCGTGAGCGGAGCGCATTTCACGACATGTCACGAAGTTCACGATGACGTGTTGAAGAACTACGATAACACTGCGCATGCTCGACTTTTAAAACTTTCGTATGGTACCGCCACAATCTCACAATATACCTAACAAAAATACACAACCTCAGAACTAATCTGTACAAAGGTGCGAATGTGACTTGTATGAATAAACACAAGGCAGTTACATCACGTAAGGTAAAAAAATTAGCGTGACCTCGGTCGACGACTGCCGTTGTTCATTCATGGGAAATATTATAAACGCGGTGGAGCGAAGACAATAGATCTTAAGCTCATTGCCACTCCCCTTTTTTATAAAAAGACCGGTTCGTTTACTCCTGTTTCTTGTAAGTATTACCTGTAGGTGTTTTTTAATTTTTTTATAAAAAATTAAAAGATAATAATTGTATTTGAAAGATAGTTGTAGAATTCGTAAAAAAAAATAAAACAATATTGGTGCTGTCAATGTGCTTTATTGCAACGAAAGGTATTCCAGAAAAGAGGTGTTGGTGATATTGCGATAAATGATAGGTATATTGGTACCTGTAAATCAATCTTTTATTGGTTTCACCTTAGATTATATTACATAATCTAAGGGTTTCACTTTCTATTGTACTACAATATACCTACTTTTACATCTTCTGACGAGCTGTGTGTTTTTCTTCCCTCCTTTTTAAATTCCTATATTTTTATACAATTCAAATCGACATACATATCATATCTCATGAAAGACCTTTATTTATTCCAAACTAGCTGTACCCGCGACTTCGTCCGCGGTGAATAGTGTATTTATATCGAATCAACAGCCAAAAAATAAGTTTCAAGCTTCTAGCTCTAAGTATCTAACGATACTTCCATACAACTTTTCATCCCCACCTTTCAACCCCTTACACCCTTTTTTTCTCATTAAAAAGTAGCCTATGTCCCTTCTCAGGCTCTAGACTATCCGTGTACCAAATTTCATTTAAATCGGTTCAGTAGTTTTGGCGTGAAAGGGCGACAGACAGAGTTACTTTCGCATTTATAATATTAGTAAGGATAGGTTGGAATATTATTATCCTACCAATATTATAAACGCGAAAGTTTGTGAGTATGGATGGATGGATGGATGTTTGTTACTCTTTCACGCCAAAACTTCCGAACCGATTGCGATGAAACTTGGTATGTAGATAGCCGGAGGCCTGGATTAACACATAGGCTACTTTTTATCCCGATATTTCCACGGGATTGGGACTTACGGGCTATATTATATATTAACTACATTAATGTAGGTACTGGTTACTACTACTTATTAGCAATACAATGTATTGTACAATACGATCACTGTCCTGCTGACTCAAGGCTCTGGCACTGGTAGATATATTTTATGTATTTTATTGAGTAGGTACACGACACAATGTTCAGAAGACGTGACTGACACACGATTGTGTCGGAGATTAAGATTCGATGACAGGGGGCTTAATTACAAAAAAAAAATTAACACAACTCGAAAAAAAACAGTCGTAGGACTGCACGTCAGAAGTGAAAACATAACTTCACAATGTATTTACATATACATAGACACACACACATATGTATATAGGTATATAATTAGGTTAAAAATAAAAAGTAGGTAATAACATAATCTAAATGTATACTTATAGTACACTGGAAGTTCTGCGCTCTCCTGGCCGCTCATAAATGTTTGAATTTCGAATGTTATATTTTTTTAAATATAAGAAACTTGGCTTCGTCTTATGAATTTTCGATCAGGTCACATGTCCTAACGCGGGTTGTCCTGACGCGCGTTTAACATTTTTCCCATCCCAAAAAGTGCACAACGCCGCTAAAGAAGTTTTCACTTCAAAAATTAAAATTATTCATTAATGCCTTTCGTCCACCACTTGTGGGTTTATGTATTCGAATATGAAGGATTGGGATTAAGTATTCTAAATATTGTTCTTGTATCTGTTCTGAATACTAAACGCTTTTGTTTACCCTACGTTTCCTGCATTGATAACCCTTTCCCCCGTTACAGGAAGCTCTGGTGACGACACTTAATATGCAAATCAAATAGCACTGTCTTAGTAGTCTTCTGTAGTAATGAAAGTACAACCCCAATCGGGCGGCACCAATCCGATTAGAAACCTGCTGTACCCTACGTTCTACAATCTTCATCAACTACCTACTGTCGGATACTATACATAACATGTATCTGAAAATCGAGTGAAATGGAAAATGCCACATATAGATCAAGCTAACTACATGTGAAAAAAAAACCAGGCAAGTGCAAGTCTGACTCGCGCGCCGAGGGTTCCGTAAGCAAGCAAACTTGTATGTAGATAGTACGTCCATCTCGGGAATCAATTCTAAAAGACTTTTTTCCCGTTTTTTTCGAAAGACAAACTTAATTTTGCGGTTGCGATGTACGCGAAGGTAGCGATGACAAAGTGAACAATCCAACCGCAAAATATAAGTTTGTAATCACAAAAACTTTTTTTCTGTGACATTATAATTATGTATTTATCTATTATATGCATGTATTTAGAAATATTTAAGTATGTTTATCAGCAGTCTGGTTACCATTGCACAGGTTCGGCCTAGTTTGGGATCAGACGGCCGTGTTTAAGATGTGTGAATTTATTATATTATTATTATTATATAACAACAAATCAACGACTTTCGGATTTTTTCCTTCACTTGTGCCATCAGACCTTGCTTCTTACCAAATTTCATGATTCTAGGTAAATGGGAAGTACCCTCAGGACCTTGATTTTTATACACCTAATAGGGACTATAGACCTCAGTATCTGGTATAAATTTTAACTTGCTAGGTCCACCCGTTCCTGAGAAAATCGGTGGTGACACACGGACAGACATACGGACAAGAGAGTGATGTTATAAGGGTTCCTTTTTTTACCTTTTGAGGTACGGAACCATATTTATTTCCTTTCGGAAACTATACTTTTATGCATTATCTGTACAAAATAATTTCGAACATTTGCCAGACGTCACTTTTTTGTCTGTCTGTCTGTTTGTTCCGCTAATCTCCAGAACGGGTATACCGATTTCAACGGGACTTTCACTGGCAGATAGGTGGTGTTATAAGGAGTAACTTAAGTTACTTTTATTTTCCCTCGCAGAATATAATATATATATAAATATGTAGGAACACGCGAGCGAAGCCGCGTGGTTAACAGCTATTAAAATAAGCTTTGAATAAGATAAGAAGCGTTTTATTGGTAGATCGCTAATATTATAATATGTTGAGTATGTCGCCCACTCGCAAAGATTAGCAAACCACATTCATGCTAAGAACGCGCGTACATGGTTATCTACGCGGTTAAATCTTAACTAAACCACAGAATACATAATAAAATATATAGTACCAGTAACTAATCCACAGATTACTGAGTAGTTGACTAATGCCGCGCTCCTATATTAAAGAACCGATTCGTTTTGCGAACGATAAAATTTTCGTTAAAAATTCAACGAAATTTTACCGTCCGTAAGCAAAACGAATATGTTGTATATATATATATATGTGTGTGTGTTTTAGTCTGTAGATATGTATGAATATGTATATTTAATAAATTCTTTTCCTCTTATACTAGCAACCCGGGCTTCGCACGGCTGGCAGAGACATCTTCAACAATCATCAACATATTTCAATCAATTTACACAAAATCTTAACAAATTATACACCTAAACCTTCCGCATGAATCACTCTATCTATTAGTGAAAATCGCATGAAAATCCGTTCCGTAGTTTTTCAGTTTGTCGCGAACAGACAGACACACGCGGCTGGGGGACTCGTATGTAGTGATCGTTCCAATAATTTACTTAACTGAATTCGAGCACCTGTTAACTGCCCTATAGGCAGAAGTCCATTACATCTGTCCATCTAAAGGTTGTCTGTAAGAAATCGCAACTAGCGATAAGACCGCCGTTTGTACCATTATTTGCTTTTATTTATTTTTTAATATTGTTATCTATTTTATGGTGAACAATAACGTATATTGTATTGTATTGTGTCTTTTTATCTCTATACCAAAAAATAATCCAAATATCCTTGATAAATTATTGGTCTCCCATACAAACTTTGATCAAATATTTTGCCGCATCAAATGCGAGTCTGACTCGCGCACCGAGGGTTCCGTAAACAAACAAACTTGTATACGTCCATCTCGAGAATCAATTCACAAAGACTTTTTCCCGTTTTTTCGAAAGACAAACTTAACTTTGCGGTTGGGATGAACGACAAAGTGAACAATCCAACCGCAAGCAGTCGGCGCCAAATAATAAAATGATTAATTACCTACGTATCGCCATGTCCATTTCTACGTAGGTACATATAAAATTTGGATAATTAATCAGTTTGTTGTTTGGCGCCGACTCAAAATAAGTTTATATAAAATTTGATAGTTTATGTAAATAAGCTCAAGACTTAAGAGGTTTATTTATATTTTGGTAAAAAGATTTTTATTTACAAAAAGTGGTCTTAAAAAAACCGTGGTTTGCCGGGGTGAAATAATGTCTCGATCTATTCAGCACACCAAGCTTCTTCGAGGCTAATTTGGCCTTGCCCTCCAAGTGACCGCGAAACTGGACTTCGCTCGATATATCAACGCCAAGGATTCCGATGCTGGCTGTGGCAGTCAGGGAAGTGCTCTCAAAGCGAGGTGACACGACAAACGGTATCTTTTTGGCGGTGAACGCGCAAACCTGTGTCTTCGTTGGGTTAAATTGAACTAGATTAAGTCGACCCCAATCAGAAGCTCCTTCTAAGGAGTCTTCGATTTCAGACACAAGTTTGGATCGACTCTCAGTGACGTTTTCCCGAGAAATGTTAGTGCGGCCGGTATACAAGGCATCACTAGTGCTATCATCGGCATAGCGATGAATGCCGCTGATTTGCAGCATATCATTGATATGCAGAAGAAACAGCGTGGGTGATGATAGCACACAGCTTTATGGGACACCAGCATTCAAAGACTTGAAGTCGGAGCATGCACCGTCGACAACGTCCTTGATGCTTCTGTCTGCGAGAAAACTGGTGATCCAGTTGCACCATTTCTCGGGAAGTAATTTCTTCTTCTTTCGCACCTAAAATCTTTGGTGTTGCCAAGTTCTCTGTAAAATATTAACCACTAATATGGGAAAAATATATATAGTCTGCAGTGTGTATTAATTACATATCTGAAACTTCTGAACGTAAACAAATCAAACCATTAGATGTAGTTAGTTCTTACTGTGTGGATCGTAATAATAGGGATTCAGATCATCAATATATTTTAATTAATTTCCACAAAATCTTAACAAATTACACACCTAAACCTTCTTCATGAATCACTCTGTCCATTAGTTTTTCACTAATAGATAGAGTGATTCATGAAGAAGGTGTGAAACACATGAAAATCCGTTCAGTAGTTTTTCAGTTTATCGCGAACCCACAGACTTAATATGTAGTGATATTAAAACTTAATTAAGGTTTTCAGTAAGTAGAAAAAATAACTGGGAAGTTTTATAGTTTTTTAAAAGGCCTACTGAAAATGAGTGAACGATAAGATGAGTGTACTTATTTCATAAGGTACAATCATAAATACTATTTATATACTAAAACTATAAAGTTTCAAAAACACCTACACATACACACAAGCTCACACACCACACACACACACACTTATTATTATTTTTACACCTTGTTTAAAGTAAAAAAACTGATATTGTGTATGGGTCCTGGTGCTCTAAAATACAGGCTTCGGCCTATTTTAGACACCAGATCTCCAACAAATTACTTGGAATGCCCTGATTTTAAATGTTTTTTTTAAACTATAATAAGCTGTAATTTGTGGAGATAAATAAATATATTTTAAAAAAAATCGGTTCGACAATTATAAGTATATTTAAATCGACTCAAAATATTAATTAAATAGTTTTATGTGAAAAGCTCAAAATATGTCAAAACATAAATAAAGCCAAAAAACTTAGATAAACAAAATATGTAAGTCTTATAGGAGTTAATGATTAACCTCATATTATTAAAATGCTTATTATTAAATTTATATTTTGGCTAAATTTAAAAAGATAAGGTATCATTTTGGTTCCATGATTGTTTTTGTGTGGATGTTATGTGATATTTTATTCAATTGTAAATAGAATATATTTTTGTAATTCTTTTTAATTAAATAATTTTACACCACAAATATGACGAATAACAAGAACAATTAATATGAACTAGGAATATTAAAATATACCTATTATAGTTTGTTTACTATATTAAAACACATCTAGGGACGCACTCGAGTGAAGCGAGGGTAAGTCGCTAGTAAATAGTAGTTTTTAATTCTATCAATTCGTGTAACACCTTATGGTGCGTTTACACGCTTGCGTTCAAAGCGACCTTCAACGAGCACAAGCACGGGCACACGTATGTGAACAGGCTGTTTGTGCATGCTTACGTGAATAAGTAAGTGCGTTGGCTGCGAGGCAGGCTGCGTGCCGGGCTGCATGCCAGGCTGCGCGGCGTGCGTGTAAACCCACCATTAGAATCACAGAAATTGTGTGATAATTTTTTGCTCATATGGTAACCCTTTTTAAGGTAATGTTTTTTCTTTTGACTCTTTCTGCGGCAGGCTTTGCAGGTGTCTATAAGTATTCTCTGTCTACGAGATCTACAAACTTGGTCTTGGATCTACAGACTTTTGTACCAATTTTCGATATTTACCCAGTTTGGCCCACGTTTTTCAAAAAAATCTTGTTGGCAACACTGTTACGAACTTCACCAAAAATTGACGTTTGAGTCGGCCATTTTGCAGTTTTTACGGTAACTACTACACACGTGTCGGGTAGGTTATACGATAAAATAATATAAAATCCTATAATTTAACTTAGTTGTCTTCTAAAATGATGTGAAAATATTTTAGGTTACCAAAATGGCAGTAACAAAGAAGCCTGCGCCTAAAAAGGCCCAATTGCAACAGAAGAGTGGAAAGAAGGGAGTCAAAGGTGGCAAAATCCGTGGTAAGGGCATCAAACGGAAGATCAACCTTAAGTTCACGATTGATTGCACACACCCCACCGAGGACAGCATCCTTGACGTAGGCAACTTCGAGAAGTACCTGAAGGAGCGCGTTAAAGTTGAGGGAAAAACTAATAACCTCGGCAATCACGTTGTCATCGCTAGGGACAAGACTAAGATCACCATTAATGCAGGTAACTTCTATTAACTTTCGTTTTCTTTATCAACGTGTCAGTCGTTACACATTTCCCTACACAATATATTTTGTGAAAAATGTAATTTGTGAATTATATACGAAACTGCCACCCGGCAGTTCGGACATACAACTATTACATGCAACGAAATTGTATGTTATAAAATGTTTTAGAAAAGAGAGTATGCATCAAGTTAAGAATAAAATATTGTAAACGTGTTCCTCAAAGTATTTTCTATAAACGTCACAATTTATCATTCACTTTTGAAATCGACAACCAATATCTGAGTAGAGGTTATGTTTGATACACCTATCGAGGTTTACATCCTGATAGCTTATGTATTTATTAGAACCATTTAGAAATATGTTCAAATTATTAAAAAGAAACCCAGCCCAGCAAAATAACATTAAATTGTTTTAATAAGAATTTTTATCAAAATCAATGGTGATATAGGTGACTTAAAGGGGCTTCTCTATATTACATTTTCAGGATTTCCACCTTATATAATATGAACAATTAGAAAACATTAAGCACTACATCTTACGTCTAAGTGTTCCTCAGATTTTGATGATTTTCCAGACCAAACCCACTAGACATAATTAAAAACTAAATTGAATGATGGCAAAAGAAAATGAAAATTATTTTTATTAAATTAAAATAAACATGTGCCTTTGGGCGTGCACAATGAACATGTCCATTAACCCGGCCCAAGGCGAAATAGAGTCCTCTTCTCTATTTCTCACTTGGGCAGATCCTGACCGGCGCGTCCTAGTCGCGGGGGTGGGCACCTCTCACTTCAGTAGGCCGGAGTGTGTTGGTGGCAGAGTTCGGCAGGGACCCAGTCCTGCGGGGTATAACGCAGGACCCTTGCCCAGGGTTAAGGGTTAAGAGTACAAAAATTATGAAGGCAGTAATGATGCATCTTCTATACCATATCAGATAATGTCACAAGGACAAACTTGAAATTGGGGCTGCCAGAGTTGCTAAAACAGACATAAGGCACTGTATGGTTGGGGTTGACATCCATTCTTCTTAGTTATCTTGATTTTTCAGTGTCAATGATATGTAATTTGTTTCCCAGTTGAACTCCATTGCCAAGATTAGCCAGGTAAATAATCCATGTTGTACCCCAAACTGAGTACAGCCAGGTAGATTCAATACTTTTTTTCCATCTGTCCCTGTGTCAGGGCCAGAGATCAGGCTACCATCATGCTATTTTTACCCTTTAAATCATGTTCTTCAGTGTTTGAAAGGCTATTTTCACTGACTATTCAAAAATGTAATGTACTAATCTTAATTTCTTTTTAATTTCAGACATTGCTTTCTCAAAGAGGTATCTGAAGTACCTAACAAAGCGTTACCTCAAGAAGAACAACCTCCGTGACTGGCTGAGAGTGGTAGCGTCCTCGCACGACTCATACGAGCTTCGTTACTTCAACATCAATGCTGACAGCGACAACGAAGACAATGAAGATTGAGTTCTTGGCGTAATAAAATAGTTTTACACTATGCATTGTTTTATTTGATATTGACTGATTCAGACTTTGTAATGTGAATATAACACTTTCCTTAACTTCGCCAATTGTCAACAGATTTTCCTTTTTTTTCTTATAGGATTAGGTAATATAAAGATATATTATCTGTATGTTCCCATTAAAATATTTTTTCACACAATAGCTAGTGTGGTTGTCTCTTAACAAAATAAAATTACTAGTGTAATCGACTTTTCCGAATTAAGATGCTGAGTAAAGCATATCAATTATTTTAGTATGCACTGTAAATTAGTGAGAAAATTCATCTACTTGTCCTAATCTGTGTTTACAGTGTACTTAAATACATATTTCAGTTAGAGAGAGGTTATTGTTGACAGAGTGCTACTTCTTAAAGGGTCTCTCGAGGTTAATCGAATTTGCTCTGCTAACGTTTTACAAGATTACTCTTGCCATTGAAGATAATCTACATGTCTATTTTTTTCATCCATAACAATAGTTATTGGTTGTAATAGATGATTGTTTTTGTTACACTGCACCTTAATGAAGTCTTAGCTTGGTTCAGCAGTAAACGTCCCATTCCCGTCTCCGATATAAGACAGTTTCTGTTACGCATACGTCTAACACGAGACAAACTGACCCGACGCTTGGGTCATGGGTAGGCCTGCCATCACTTAAATAATGAACGCCGGACAAAAACTTAAAAAAATCCGGACACATGGGGGAAATCGAGATTCGTTCCCGGACACCTTAAAAAAAAAGCCGATTCCATTTAAATTTTTAGCTTGTTTATGATTCATCTAACAATTATAATTATCCTTTGGCACAGTGTCCGGGTTTGACCTGGACACTTTTTGAAAATCCCGCCCGGACGTTCCCCGGACGCCCTCTAAACTAGGACAAATCCGGTTAAACCCGGACGGATGGCAGCCCTAGTCATGGGCTGTCCAGATTTAACAGCTAGCACCAAGCCATCTTGTTTCCGTCCATTGGCGATGAGGGTAACGGATCGGCCTAGAGTTCTGAGTTAGATCATGTCGACCGGTCAAGCCCACTTGCCGTTTCTCCCGAGTCCTAAATACAGGGGCGTGGGAACATAAGGAATGTGGATCACTCCTACTTCAGCAGTGCCTTAACATTAGCCGGAAACAGCAAGTTCCCCAAGAACAAGGAGAAGCCTCTTGTCGCTTGCGTACACAGAGCACGAGTTTTCTAATCAAAATCGTCACGTTCGTATTATTATTAAAATCTAATTGAAAAAGGTGTATGTATAAGAACTAACTTATTGTGCCAACCTTTAAGAAAAGAATGTGATGATGCTATAGACATACAATTTATAGACGGAGAGCTGGCTACCAAAATCAGAAATGATAAGGTGTAGTGACAATTTTTAGCTAATAACACTCCTTACTAGATGACAAACCCATAGCACTTACTGCCAGAAGTCTCTCCCGGGGCTGGAGGTCAAACACGTAAATTTATCAAATAAAAATTATTGAGTGCAGCGCTGAAATTTTGTATAGTTATAGTTTTTAACTGTAGCAATCGCATAAAATTATTGCCAGAAGTCTAGGTCGGGGCTTAACCGTTGCCAGAAGTCAATAAAGGTATCGATTCTCAAAAACTTTTGCCCGTCTTTTTCGAAAAACAGACTTAACTTTGCGGTTGCGATGTACGACAAAATTAACAATCCCATCGCAAAATATAAGTTTGTAATCATAAAAACTATTTTTTTTATGTGATATAACAACAAATTAACGACTTTCGCCATAAGACGTTGCTTCGCACCAAATTTCAAAATTGTGAGTTCACGGGAAGTACCCTGTAGGTTTTGATTCCCTTGCGAGTGTTGAAAATTTGCGGCATAAACGTCTGTATCTTTTGATTGCGTTGGCTTAGAAGTGTGATTTTTTCACAGCTCCAAGGGACAGTAGATCTGAGTATTTGATATAAATTATAGCTTGATACCTCCACCTGAGAAAAAGGATTATGACAGACAGACAGACCTTCGGACGGAGCGACAACAAAGTGATCCTCTAAGGGTTCCGTTTTTTCCTTTCGAGGTACGGAACCCTAAAAAGCACAATGCCGGAACTGCTCCTTATTATTTAAATTAAAAAAAAAACAATCAGTCGTAGGACTGCACGTCAGAAGTCAGAAAACATAACTTCACAATGTATTTGCATATAGATACACACACACACACACACATCTGTCTATACATATATAATTAGGTTAAAAATCAAAAGTAGGTAAAAATATATCTAAATGTTTACATAGGGTACACTGGAACTTCTGCGCTTCTGGCCGCTCATAAATGTTTGAATTTCGAATGTTATATTTTTTTAAATATAAGAATCTCGGCTCCGTCTTACGAATTTTCAATCAGGTCACGTGTCCTGACGCGAGTTTAACATTTTTTACCCTTCCCAAAAAGTGCACATCGCCGCTAAAGAAGTTTTCACTTCAAAAAATGCTTTGCGGTTTACTAATTTTATGACGATATCTTGATTTTTCACATACTTAGCTACCATTCCGCCTTCTGGCAATTGTTATCCAGATTTTTTAGGTAATTAATAATATGAAAACGAAATTGCCAGAACTGCACCTTGTCATAAAAATTGGAATTTTTTTTACAACTTTATTGACTTCTGGAACGGTTAAGCAACGACCTAGACTTCTGGCAATAATTTTATGCAATTGCTACAGTTAAAAACTATAACTATACAAAATTTCAGCGCTGCACTCAATGATTTTATTTTAATAAAAAATTTACGTGTTTGACCGTCAGCCCACGCTTCCAGCCCCGGGAGAGACTTCTGGCAGTAAGTGCTATGGGTTTATCATCTAGTAAGGAGTGTTATTAGCCAAAAATTGTCCTGCACCTTATCATTTCTGATTTTGGTAGCCAGCTCTTAGACTATTATGTATGAACACTTACAGGCGTAATATATTTTAGTTTATAGCGTGCATACGGTTTACAACGAAATCGTATGTAGTTAGTACCTAAGTCGAACTGCAGGGGGATAAGAGGATATTGTTTTAGTTGTCCTCTATCCAAGACGGGTCAGTAACAATGGGTGGAAAATCCATCCTCTCGAGGGTTATAGCAAGTACGATATATCGTACTTGCGATTGAATGAATTATATCGACTTATAAGTCGATATAATTCATTCAATCGTGACTTGGCAAAACTTCGAACTTGCTACACCTGGAGGCATATTCTAAGGGTTTTTGTAGGGTACTTAGACATTAAATTAAAACAACATCAATATGAGATTTTTATATTTTAATTTCATAATATATATTCATAAATTAATATAAAATGATTTTGACATTATGTACGTAAGATAGGAAGAAAACAAGCATTGAAACTTATTTACTAATTTCATCTATATTGTACTACAGCTAATTTAAGATTCATCACCACTGTAACTGCGATTATAGTACTGTCTGAATGAGAGATGAGCTATAAGATAAACAATTGAACTACATGGTAACAAGTTGCTCGCACCGGGCATAAGGCAACAAATACATAATGTATCAATGATCTGAATTTTCCTACGTCATACTTTTTTACTGCCAAAAGGTCAGATGTCAACTTTTTTTTTTAATTACTGGTCTTTATTTGTTTCCGTTTACTATTTCTCTATTTTTAGGTAAGTACGCTTTTAGGGCATCTGACCTTTTGATTCTAATGTCGATTACAATACGATTATTTCGTATGTAATATGAGGCGACTAAAACACACAGTGTTTTTTTTTATTTTGGCTTAGTGTATCTACACTTTAAAAACTACCCTAACATTTGGGTTACGCGTCCAATGCAAGTACATTAGAGATAAGGCGAGCGGGCGAGTGTTGGTTTTCATTTGCCAGCAGCGATCTCCTTCATCCTGTTGAGCGCGGAACCAGCTTGGAACCACGTGATCTGCTGTTCGTTCAATGAGTGGTTTAGCTTGATGGTTTCTGAATTGCCGTCTGCGTGTTTCAGTTCGCAGTCTACGGGCTGTAACATATAGAAATAATGTAGTTTTGTCGTTACGATATAGTAATGTCCAGTTGCCCTACCTATTTAAATTTGCCCGATCTGAAAATCGATCGCTTACCAATTTATGACAAAGGACCAAGAGGTAGTGTTTCATGCTAACATTGATACATTGAGACAAATGGTGGGTATATCGGTGATAGCGATGTTTTTTTTTATTTGAACATTAGGGCTGTTCTCTCCCTAGAGAGTTAATGACTTTCTCTTATTGTTCGAGATCGAAACGCACCGTCCACGTAACGGTGGGGGCAAGAGGAAGAGCGGGACGCGGGGGGTCGACAGCAAAAAGAGGAACTACCAAACTAACCGCGGTAGAGTTAACAACATAAAATTTCTCTGTTACTTATACCAACATTTGCATTTGTTAAATGCATTCAGAAGTAAAGTTATCATCAGTTTCTTCATTTCATCACCTGTTCATAAGTCAAGAAACTAGGAAAAGAAAGGAGATTAACATTTATGGTGACCCCGATGTGATTATCGAAAGCGAAGACGGAGAATTTGTATAAGAAAGGAAAGGCAAGGAGATTAACACTTATTGAATACATATTAAACTTGTGTTTACCTGGCCAGGCGCTAAGTTACTAAGTCCAAGGAGGGAGATCTTGTCCGTGGGTTGAACCTTTTCGTAGTCACTGGGGTTGGCGAACGTCAGTGGCAACATTCCTTGTTTCTTCAGGTTCGTTTCGTGAATTCTGAGAAAGAAAATATAACCTATATTGACACCACAAAACTTAATACACCTCACTTCTTCAGTGGTATGTTTAAAGGTACTGAATAATGTCAGAAAGTAAGTGAGTACTATTTGAAAAATCTTTTTTGTTAATAATAATGTCAACTAATTCCTAGTAGGCCTCCACAAGGAGTTATGTAACAATTACAAAAATATCTCATAAATCAATAAACATGACCATTGTAATAAATGGACATGGTTTGGAAATGGAAATTACAGGAAAATTCAAAAATGTTTAAAATACAGGGTGTTAGTGAAACGCTCCCGAAAACGAAAACAGACGATAGTACTAATGGTACTTTGATGATGGGTCCAAAAAACAATTGAAATTTATGGAGTATGAAAAATGCTAAAAAAACTGTCAGTCGTAGGACTGCATGTCAGAAGTGAAAACACACACACACATATCTGTTTAAATTTATCTGAGGGTGACGGTGACGCGAGTTCAGTGCTATTTTCCCCATACCAAAAGTGCCCAACGTGCCTAAAGAAGTTTTCACTTAAAAAAAAATGTTTTTCATTGCGATCGATTTTTTGTTCTGACCCATCATCAAAGGTTTCGGGAGCGTTTCACTGACACCCTGTACATAAATATTTTTAAAACAACTATAAGTAATGACGTTCGTATCGTTAGTAGTCAGTAAAGGCGCACCTGGCGAAGGACTTGACGATGATGGCGCGTCCGCCGAGGTGGCGCGGCTCGAGCGCGGCGTGCTCGCGCGAGGAGCCCTCGCCGTAGTTCTCGTCGCCGACCACGACCCAGCGCACGCTCGCCGCCTTGTACGCGCGCGCCGTGGCCGGCACGGGGCCGTACTCGCCCGTCAGCTGGTTCTTCACCTTGTTCAGCTCGCCGTTCTCCGCGTTTGTTGCGCTGGAGGTATATATATATATATGCATATAATCTTCATTTTTAGTGTCACAATTTAAATCTAAAACCTACATTTGTATTGAAAATAATCACCGTGAACATGCTAACATTCATGAACTATTAAAGGTACATGAATACGATTACTCGCCTTCCACGATTCAAATGAATAAAACGACAACTTACGTGATGAACATATTGTTGGAGATGTTGTCGAGATGTCCTCTGTACTTGAGCCAGGGTCCCGCGGCAGAAATGTGGTCCGTGGTGCACTTGCCCTTGACTTTGATGAGGATAGTCATATCCCTCAGGTCTTGACCGTCCCATTTATCGAAAGGTTCCAGGAGCTGCAGACGATCAGAGGTTGGGGCCACATCGACTTGTACACCTGAGTGAAGAAAATGTGAATGATTATCAGATGGAGTTTTTCCATTAATTTTTCAAATAAGGTGAGAATTTATATGGAAAACCGACCATTTCTTAAATTTATTTGGATGAATCTTTAGTACAATATAGATAGATAAAATATTCATTATTGTATACTAATCATTGGAACAGATCTTATCTTAAAAATTAGAGTACAATGGGCGGTCTTATCACTAATAGCTATCTCTACCATACAACCTTTAGGTGGAGATAATAACAGAAGTATTAAATAAAAGCAATAGTTGATGGCGTTTTATTGAAAAACAGACAAGTAGTACACATATTAATATATAATTAAGTTACTTAAGTACATTTTGTCGCGAAAATAATACTTGAAGATACATATACAATCATTTAAATAAAATTAAAAAATTTCATGCTTTTTGTAAGAAGCTTATTATATCCTTCTCCAAGGTTTTATTTATCTCTGCATCAAAATTGGTGTTGATATGCAGACAAACAGAATAACTTTCTCATTTATAATATTAATAAGTATTTATATGGATTAGTAATGATAAGAATTAAGGGCGTAGAAAACCACCTACACACGTTCTTAGCATGAATGCGGTTGGCCAATCTTTGCGAGGAGGTGAGAGCAGTGGCAACAAAACCTATTCATACCGATAAAATTACCGGTACCGGTAACATAGGTATTAAAGTTATTATACATTTAATGGTAAAATGTTCTAAAAATAACGTTCAATGTTTTAACGTTATATACATTTAACGGTAAAATGGTCTAAAAATAACTAGAAATGTTTTAACGTCATATACATTTAACGGTAAAACGGTCTAAAAATAACGTAAAATGTTTTAACGTTATTTTTAACGATACCTGCATGTAGCGGTAACGATATTACATTTTAACGGTACTTCAAGCTCTGCTGCATACAACAAATTTTCTTCTTCAGATAATAAATAAGGTCTGAAGGCTATAGTGTACAGAATAAATTTAGAAAGTGCTATGTTAAAATGATCAAAAGCCAGTTTAGTATATATAGCATATTAACGGGTGACTACTATTGCCGCGTTCCAATAAACAAGAAACGATTCGTTTTGCTTACGGACGGTAAAATTTTCATTGAAAATTCAACGAAATTTTACCGTCCGTAAGCAAAACGAATCGTTTCTTGTTTATTGGAACGAGGCATATATGTTTTAAAGTGTAAGTAAAAAAAATAACTTAATAAAAGTAACTAACTGCGGCCATCAGCGGGTGGGTGCTGGTATGTGTCCTGGCCAGGGTCGAAGCCCTTGGAGGGTAGTTCGTCGCCGAATGGGTCAGACAGTTTGAACTTTTTGCCATCCTTGCCGGTTAACTCATCCTTGAGGGGGTTGAAGTCCAGACGACCTGAACGTAAAAAGAGTTACTACATTAAAAAAAAGTATGCTAAACTAATTTGCTCTTGAATTTGGAGCAAAATAACACCCAATCACTCTAAGAAATATATTTATTCGCTATGTGGATACTACTAGTTTTGACGTGTATTGTCAGTGGGACCAACTTAGTTAATTCCGCTATCGCTGGAACCAACTTAGCTAATTCCGCTATCGCTGGGACCAACTTAGTTAATTCCGCTATCGCTGGGACCAACTTAGTTGATTCCGCTATCGTTGGGACCAACTTAGTTAATTCCGCTATCACTGGGACCATACTGGTTACTTGCAGTTAGAGTCGGCCTAAATAGATTTAAAAAAGCATAGGTCTCAGATAGATTAGTTTGGTCCCACTTGTCTAGCCTTCCCAACCTCATTGTCATGAGAGTGGGAAGACTAGAACTTTTATTTTTACAAAATAATCCTGGTAACATGGGGGGGGTCACACTTTACTGGTACATTGGAGCTAAGCTAGATATTTGTGTTAGGAGTGGGTTCGCCTCGGTAATTTACTGTACAGGGTTCGAACCCGCAACCAATTGATCGCAAATCCGACGTTACTCCACTCGCTCCCGCCGCATACAGTAATAATAATATTGAAGTTAAAAATTTATTTAATGTAATTTTAAAGTTTTTTACCAGCAAGTGATAAAGCGGTGACAAGCTCGGGGCTGGTGACGAAGCAGTGAGTGGCGGGGTTGGCGTCGTTACGGCCGGTGAAGTTTCTGTTGTATGACGTCACAATGGTGTTCTTCTCGCCCTTCTTCACGTCCTTGCGGTCCCATTGACCGATGCAGGGACCGCACGCATTTGCTAGTACCTTTGACAAGGGCAATTTATTAGAAGAGCGATTGTTAACAACGAAATAACTTCGGCTACTTCTCAGCATATAATTGTCTCTACTTGGCCATTCTTATTTTTGAATTTGAAAATCTATAATAAATATATTAAAGTTGATTGAAACAGGCTAAAATAGTAACTATTATCACGTGCGCCAATCAGATCCAATACGTTATTAACCAAACAAGCTGACAGCTGTCAGTTGGTATCAACTTTTAATTAAATTTTTACTTATAGTACAGTTTGATCACGGTTAGCTATGGTGCTTTTTTGGTACATTTCTTTTAATTATTCCACGTGATAATATGTGCCTCTACTCCTAAGTCAGTAAACATTTTTTTGTAGAAATCTCATTCTAACACAGAGCTACAAAGCAAGATCAAGCACCCTTAATCCTGAGGATACCAAATAGGTCATGCATTTAAGAAACTAAAATTCTAATTTTTGGTACTCACGGTGCCTCCAAAATCACGCAGTGTTTGTGCGATGCCGTCGCGCTCGATGGTGGCGCGGACCTGCTCGGAGCCGGGGGTCACGTTGAATGGAATCTTGGATTTCACACCGTGCGCAAGTGCCTGAGAAACAATTCTAAATTATAATTACAGTCATTTTAGTTTTAGCACTTCGAGCAGTAGTCTTTTCATTGATGCTCGATTCGAAAAGGTGCGATTGAAGAAATACCTTCTACCCTACCAAAAACCTTGTTTGTTTTGAAGTGGAATTTGGTCAAAAGTTATCTGCAAGAATAGTATAAACGCTGATAAGGAAATTTGAAGACACCGGTATCTGCCCTGAGATGGGCCATATCTTTCGTATCTATCAATTACTTCTTCGGTTTCAAAAGCGTGTTATACATCTTTTGAGTCGCTACTGATGCGTTCGTGTACTTAAACACCACTCAATTATAAGACTTCGCTAAATCTCGCACTGTCAGAATAATGTAGTGGCACTGTCAGTGTAATTGTAGAGATTAGACGAAGCTTCAGCACACAGTCTGGTTACCATAGTACAGGCTCTGCTCAGTTTGGGATCAGACGGCCATGTGTGAAATGTGTGAAGCTATTATTATTATACTTTTATTTCATATTATCTCAATATAAAATGTAATTGAAATCGTTAGAGCCGTTTCCAAGATGTTTGAAATACAATATAAATAAATATTTATATAACATATATTATATACAAGAATTGCTCGTTTAAAAATAGTACAGTACAATTAGACGTTATATAAATGAAAGAGGTATAAACCTATTTGCACTGGACTTAGCAATATAGCGCTGAACCTCACTGACCTCTTTGACGATGCTGGCACAGCGGCCCATGTCTTCGTACGAAGAGTTGGTGCAAGATCCGATGAGACCGACTTTGATGTTAATGGGCCAGTTGTTCGACTTCGCCGCTTCACCCAGTTTGGAGATCGGGTTTGCAAGGTCAGGGGTGAACGGACCGTTGACATGGGGCTCGAGGGTGGACAAGTCAATTTCGATGACCTGTTTAACAAATGAGATATTTTTAGATCATCATCATTATCACTACATATAAAACAAAGTCCCCTGCCACATCTGTCTGTCTGTCTGTTGGCGATAAACTCAAAGACTACTGAACGGATTTTCATGCTATTTTCACTAATAGATAGAGCGGTTCATGAGGAAGGATTAGGTATATAATTTGTTAAGGTTTTGTGTAAATTGGTTGAAATATGATAATTATTGTGGAAGATGTCTCTGCTATCCGTGCGAAGCCGAGAGGGTTGCTAGTAGTTTATATATTATACCGGGGAATTATAATATTTACATTGGAGTCGATTAACTAAAATATTTTAAGTTCAGACAAACAAAACATACGAAGTACCTACATATTTTAAAATTAGCATTGCAATGTGTGTGCTTGTTGATACATTTTTTTTTTCTATATACATAATTTCTTTTGAGGGCGATTACTTACCGTTTTGAGCTCGTATATCTAAAGTAAAACGAACGTATATAATGCGTTATAAAATAATGATAAGCCTATACCAAGCCAGGCCACAACGAACTGTAGGTAAGTGGGTCAAGTTTTTAGAATAGGCCAGTAAGAAAAGCAGCCGATCAAAAATTAATTTAAATTTCGAATTAGGAACTCTTTGGGAATCTGTAGATGTTTAATGATTTCTGGCATTTGTTTTTTACAAATTGGCGGCAAATTAAAAAGTGAGTGTCGTGCATCGAACGACTTTCGTTGCGGTCTTACTCAATAATGTTACAATGGACTTCGATTGGCATTTCATTAGAAAGCCTTATCTCGTGGCACTGTTTACAACTGGTTTAATGAGTTTACACGTGATCGAAGTAAACTCACTGATGATTCTCGAGAAGGACGTCCTTCTTCGGCGATTACTGAAGATAACGTGAGTGCTGTGCGGCTAATGATAATGATAGAAGGGTGACATATCAACGGATTCGGGCAGCTTTCAGCATTGGTATGAGTCAAGTACAAAAAGTCTTACATGAACATTTAGGCGTCAGAAAGCTTTGTACTAGATGGATGCCGCTCAATGCTTGAAAAGTGTGACGGAGGTGACTCGAATGCTGTATATGACATTGTCACAGGTGATGAAAGCTGAATATATTGTTACGAACCAGAAACCAAAAGACAATCTGCGCAATGGATGTTTCCATTCGAAAATTTGTCAAGGGAAAAAAATGATTGGACGGACGGGTCATTGCGCAACAATCATTCTAGAAGATAAAAGGACTGTTACTGCAGATTGGTAAGTCAGTCATTGTCTACCAGTTGTCTTTAAAAATGTTAGACCTATACTCAAAGCAATGTGTTGTTAAGAAATATGCTCTATTACCTGGTCATAAGGTGCATCAGAGTCGGGGGTGAGCAGGTTCTTGTACTCATTGGCCGAGGCTGCAATGTCTTGTCGGAGCGTTGAGTTGAGGTACGCTTCCATTCTCGCATTGTAGGGGAACACCTGTTCAAACAAAGTGCATGTTTTATGTTTAACATTTTTGTTACCTACTATAAGTAATAAATAGTAAGGATATTGACAAAATATCCGGATTTGTCTGTCCGTATATTAAAGTAAATCACTTTTATCATATTTAGAAATGTACTTATACCTACCTACATGGAAAAATATTTAAAAAAAAAAATATTTTAAACCCCTGACGCAATCATTCTTAAAAAAAAAAACCGACTTTAACAAGAAAAAACTATTCCATAAAAGACTTATATATGGTTTTCTCATGGATGCCATTGTCAGAACTGGACCAAATTAAAATGGGACCACACGGGAAGCACCAGCTTACAAATAAAAAAAAAAAAAAAAAAAGAATCATCAAAATTGGTTCACCCAGTCGAAAGTTCTGAGGTAACAAACATAAAAAAAAGTCGAATTGAGAACCTCCTCCTTCTTTGAAGTCGGTTAAAGAGGAAGTTTTTATAAGTTTAAAGTGTGCGTCTGTGTCTGTCTGTGGCATCAGAGCTCTTAAACGGAAGGGCCGATTTCGATTTGTGACTTGATCGAGAATGTTCTTAGCTATATTCAAGAAAATATTTTCAGCCGCTTGAAGATCATCATCAGTTTTTTTTTTTAATCGCTGAAGGGATTATTTAAAATTTTCAATGTATACATATTTCAATATATATGTATACTCACACTAGTCGTAGCCCCAATTTCAGCACCCATGTTGCAGATAGTAGCCATGCCAGTACAGGAGATGGAGTCAACGCCGGGGCCGTAGTATTCAACGATGGCTCCGGTACCTCCCTTCACAGTGAGGATACCGGCCACCTTAAGGATAACGTCTTTCGGACTGGTCCACCCCTTCATCTTACCTGGGAAGTTAACGTTTTTTATTAGTAGGAGACACAAGATATATTAGTCTTGTTATAGACATGTTTTTGACTGTTGTTTCATGAAGCCTTGTGAACGTCAGCTGCGATTCCGTCGGGGGGGTTGAGGTGCAGCAGCCTCCCGCGCACGTAGAATTTTTTTTTTTATTAATTTCCTCCCGATTGAGAATTTAACCCAATATTTTAACCCCCTCAACCGTTCACGAGGCTTCATGATACAACTCTCTGAAGCATTTTACGAGTTTTCACCCGAGAGGGTGAACACGAGGGGGAGGGAGGGAAACACTAGTTTGTAAGGCTGGTTTTGTACTAACATAATTATGGAAGCAATTTTGACATTAATTTATTTATTACTAGCTGCGCCCAGCGGTTTCACCCGCTAAGTTCCGATCCCGTGGGAATATCGTGATAAAAAGTAGCTTATGTGATAATCCAGGTCTCCAGTTATCTACATACCAAGTTCATCGCAATCGATTCAGTAGTTTTTGCGTGAAAGAGTAACAAACATCCGTACATCCATACATGCTCACAAACTTTCACGTTTATAATATTAGTAGGATTATTATTTATTAATATATTGTGAAGTAACTAACTATTCGCAAACGAATAATTAAAGGAGGAAATTGTTGTGGTAAGGATGTAGGGCATCCCAGATTTCTAAACCTTGGGTAGACAGACCTCAACGTTTACTCATTAGAGACCACTGTAAGATGTCTAACCGGGGTCAATGTAAAGTGTGGCTTGCTATGGAGACAAAAAGCCTTGTCTATACTGACTTATGCTCTACAATGTTAGTAATAAATCACATTTAGGGATTTAACGATTAAACATTCATTTATAATTATTGTTGTTATCAAATGAGGATAATATTATTGAATAATTGTAATCACCTATTCATTAACGTGATTGCGACAAATCATTTTACGTTATCTTGCAGATGCAAACTGCCACTAGTGTTATCACTAGTGGCAGTTTGTTTTGTAAACATTTACATACGGGGTCTTATATTTATACTTGTAAATATATTACAATAATTATATTTGATTGTGAGTGTAATACAGAAGACTACATCCGGTTGGGACACTAAGAAAGTTCAAAGAAAGTGTAAAAAATGGATTTCTGTACACTGTTATTTTAAATTTTTTTTGATCTAGTTTGATTTAATTTTAAATAATTTAATTGGATATGGTTTGATTTGAATTAATTTGATATAATTGGAATTGAATTGATTTTATTTTATTTGAATTGTTTGTTTGATTTGATTTAATTTGACTTTATTTTATTTTATATAATATTTATATACACAAACGTTCACGTCTGTCGTGACGACGTATCAGTGAAAGAAGAAACCGAGCGAGTTTGAGGTACGGCAGCGCATTCTAGGCTTACACATTATTTTAGTTTGTTATGAACTTCGCGAACTTATACTACACAAATCAATGTTTCTAACACATTTTAAGAGTTAAGAACATTATTTTTTGGTCGTTCTGTCTTATATCCCGTAATGTTCTGTCTACTGCCTCCACTGCCTTGCCATAGTACATGCCATATTTACTTAGAACCTTTGCTTTATCGCTATTCCTTGAAATGTCACAAACAGTGCTTTCTGTGTGCTCCAAGTCGGTGTGGATTTTAAACATTGGATGAGCAGTTTTGCAACCAGGTAACAATGTGGCTGCAATACCTGATGAGGCGACAGCAAGAGCAATGCTACCTTGCTTTAGTATCTGAGCCAAGATTATTACTTCCCGTTGAGTGAAAGTCTCAGATTCATGTGAGAAGGCGTACCCTCTGACTTGTAAGTCGGGTTTCGTGTCGAATAGATCTTTCTGACTGACTATTGGCTGACGTTGTTGAATACTAATAAGCCATGCCTTATGACTTCCATGAGATTCTTGAGAGCGAATTTGTCTGAATCGTTTCGCATTTTGGTAGATGGTAAATGATTAATATTTTTATTGAAGTAATACCTTCAATAAAAATATTAATCATTTACCATCTGCATTGCAGAATCAGTCACTAAGATTAAATAAAACAAATGAAAAATGTACACACAAAGCATACGGAATCAGATAACAAAAGTAATGTATTTGGCAAACAATTAACACTACCTACCCTAAAAACTGCGTCAGAGAAATAATTTAGAAAGTGTGATAAAACTTAAGTATTTTTTATCACTCTTCTTACTAAACTATTTACATTGAGATTTATTTACGTATTTAATTATGTATTGGGTATATTTATCTATGATTGTAGGTGAAGTTTTGTTCTGACAATCACAAACAAGTGCACCTTAAGACTTTAGAGACGAAAAAATTCGTCGCAGTCGATTTTATTAATATTTAAAACATAATTACTTATAGTAAATTGTTATGACTCGTTTATATAAGTATTGTGATATAAAATCATCACCAATCAAAGAATAAGTATTGTCAAATCATTACAATAGTCGAGTTGGCAGTCGCATACTGAAATGTGTCTGTATACGCATAAATGCTCGCTAGCGCTTTGTTCAATTACGACTATTGAAAATAGTAAGTTATTCTTATGTGATTATGTTGCCGTTATTCGATTGCCAAGTTATTCTATTTATTAAAGAATAAAGATGTATATATTGACACAGTCACTATAGATAAACCGTTGTTAGTAAACAAATTAAGTCACAATTAAGGCTCCTTACACATAGTGCCGCCGGGCAAGCCGCGGTGCGCCGTATATATATTCAATGTAAACTCGTTTTTTTATTTTATTTAAAACCTGACTAAGAAAGTATAATTAAAATAATACAAACATAATAATAATATATTATCTCTTAGCATTTCGTTAAATTGCAATGCAGAACCATCTAGTAGATTTTTTTAAATATATTGAACATTTTAATTAAATACGATCATTATTATTTTGTGTTTATTAAATAGCCATATATTAATGAATATAAAGTTCTTAATATTAATTTGGTAATAGCCATTTTATTCAAAAGTTCATTAGGTATATAATAAATAATTAAATACACCCCCCACATGGTCTTTTTTATAATTTTCTATCATTACTGTACCGTTTTGCCATTTTCTATATTGTAAAACTTAGGCACATCCAAAACCTTCTTCTTCGTCTTTTAATTTTTTTACATTTTAAAATAAAAGCTACAGCTGCGATGGCAATGTTGACGACTTCGTTGTTTATCGTACTCGATAACCAACTACAAAAAACCGTAAGTGCTGCCGGTATTGTGTGTGAGCTTTAGATCTCACAATTTGCTATAGAAGATCTGCTTACGAGACTTGGTTTTTTTACATGTTATGTTTTTGATGAGATTGCATATATTCTATCAGGCTGAAATTTGGCTTAATAAACTAGATAACATAATACACAAGACCAATGCGGTTCCATCCAGATATGCCACTGTCGTAATGACGCATTCGGCTATCACTTTTCTCCCTGATTTAAATACTATAAACATTTAAAAACGATACGTTTCCCGTATCAAATCATATCGCAGAAATATAGATAGCGAAAGCATCAAATGCTTCGACACACACAGGTATGATAAGCTATCTTTATATTTGTCTGTTTAAGGTTATCTATTTTTGTAAGAAACAACACGGAAAAAACGAGGTGAAATGCCTTGTTCTAAAGACCACTTTTCTTGGTCTCAGTTTGTGCTTATATTTTCGTGCGATCGTTAGATCCTGAATTAGATTATCTTGCATGGCAATTTGCTATCGAGTTTTTCTGTCATGTCTTAAAGATAGCAATGGCGGTATTTTGTAAATGACAAACCCGAATCGTACCTTATGTAGGTACGATTCGTACGATTTACTTTAAACAATAGTTACGAGGTGTGGAGGTATAAAATGCCATTTTTTATTACAGAATACTTAAAACACATGCGTCTGCGCATGCTATTAGACAAGTGTTTATGAACTCGCTACTCAGTCAGTTAACAACTTCCTGACACTAGCCTTAATAGGTTCGTAGCATGTATTATGTATCAATGTCATTCGTATTATATAACAAGACTCATTTGAAGAATTATTGCGATGCGTTCTTTGATTCTGTCATTGGTCAACGAGTTGTATTCATTCATTGCTAAATGCGCAGCTAGACTTCACGAACGGATGATGATAGATGGGTTGATTTATCAGTTCAATGCAATATTTAAATCTTTTTTCATCGAAACTTTTTTAGATTCTAATAGATATATATCGTTACCATAATTCACTAACTTTGTTGAACTTTGAATGGTTTGCTATTTTAAGTTGAACTGCCATTGTATAGAGTTAGACTCACCGTACCCTGACAGATCAACGAACGTATCTATATACTGGACGTGTAGATTTTTGTAGACGAAACGTTTTCACATACATAATTCTTAAATTAATAACACATTGAATAAACATATCAGCTTACTGCATATATATTCTTTCTTTCTGTTTTATGGTATAGGGGGCAGACGAGCAAACCTGATTGTAAATGATTACTGCCGCCCATGGGCACCTGCATCTCAAGAGTCACAAGTGTGTTACCGGTCTTTAAGGTGGGAGTAGGGGAAGAGGGGAGAGGGAAGGGTTAGGGCCTCCGAAAACCTGGTATAACTCCAGTCGAGCCGGCCCATACTTGCCGAAGCATGGCTCTCCCACGAACAATACATATTAACTTAAGTATTCCAAATATTACAGGCCACAATCCTAATCACAAATGGCCAAAAAATCAAACAATTTAGGGAAACCGCATACAAAATTTCACTACGAAAAATTTAAGAATAGAACATGTGTAAATGTATCACTTGTTTGATCAATATATGAAAATCAACAACAATATCTTTAAAGTGCCTGTAAAGAATATTTCAAATCTTATTTAATAATTTTTTGTTACAGATCCCGAATACTACGTAATCTAGGATCTCTGAAAGATCTATGATCGATGTGTGCCGATGAGTCTGTTAGACAAACATTCCGTCGTGCAATGATAAAATGTCACGTTGTCTGGGCAACTAATCGTAATAAGTTCATAATACGGGTCAATGCATAAATAATAGTTACGAAGAACAGACAGTACTTAACCTATTGCATAAAATTTTAATGCGCTTCATATTTCTGTTATATATTTGTATACGATTTCAATGACACAGATGTTGACAATTTGACTATTTTTAAGGTTCCAAAGGGTTCCAATGGAACGCTATTATACTAAGACTCTGTCCATCTGTCTGTCAGCGGGCTGTATTTCATGTACCGAAATCATTAGACAGTTGAAATTTTCACAAATAGAAAGAGTGTATTTCTATTACCGCTAATGATAAAATAAAATAACACCAAAGGTACCATTCGTGTGCGATTCGCATCTGGCCGGTTTTATGTTTTTATTTATTTTTATGGTATGCATTAGGTGTACCTCTAGGGTACTCCCATTAAAATCAGAAAAAAGGAGTGTATCCTAATCAAGTTTTTAATAGCATTATTTCAATAAATAGGAGTCGTTGTTTTATATCTCAACTACCAACCCGCCTCGGCTTCGCACGGGTAGCAGAGCATATTTATATGCCTAAACTTTTTTCCTGTCGTAGTGTCGTATTAGTTTGTTGCGTTGAGCATTTTAAAACAGATATGGTGGAGGGAGAGAGAGAGAGAGAGAGAGGGGAGGGGTGGAGAGAAGGAGGGAGGGAGAGAGAGGGGGGTCAATGATTCAGTTTTAGTTTATTTTGCAACACCAGGGATGTCACTCGAGAACTCTGACGTCCTCAACCTGAAGACGGCTTTATGACATGCAGTCACCAAGTTAAAAAGCGGCTGAATTACGACTGAACTAGTTGTCATTAACCCCTTTCAGTTTGAGCACTGCTGTACTGCCCTGTCTATAAAAAAGGCTTATAAAGCTCTCTTGAAAAGCCCTGCCTGCACGTTTCTTTAGAAGATTTTGGTTTATTACGACAGGGCGGAAGCGAAAACGTACGACAAATAATTATTTTTAAATCTAAAGAAATGAGACTTTGGTTTATTCGTAAGCAAAAATTATTCTTCTCTCGTGTGAGTGGGTTTTCAAATGAATCTAGGAGCTTCCATTTACACCCTGGACTCTATTCTAGGGTATAAAGGAAAGCTGGCAACTCTGCTAAACGAACAAAGGGCCTAGAGATCTAAGAAATAGTGGGATCTCTGCAAAAACTTCAAACAGAATATCGCATTTTAAAACCGTTATGTTGTGTGCTATTAGCGAAAATGGTTGCTAGCAATAGTTTAGGCGGAACTATACTGTAAAAACAGCTTCTCTCGTTTTACAGGGTCCTAGCCATCGAGGCGGTGAAGAGTCGTGCGCAACATTTCTTGCTCTCTGGCTTACAATGAAACATATTTTATTACGATATATCAGTATAATGATTTCAATAATTTGCGTCGCATCAACAATTGGACACGTACATAGCTATAGTATCAACACAGGAATTGTACATACTGCCAACAATGTCTACACGTGTCGAAGAATTTATAGAAGAGCTTTCACTAGAATTACATCACAAAAGACAAACTACGTAGATATAAGCAAAATTTCGATTTTTGAAATCATAACATTTTTTTTTTGTGGCAATAATACGCTTCTTTCAATTCATTATATCATTATAGTAAATGCTAAATTTTTGAGCTGCTAGGCTTTATGCCATACTAATTTTATACGAGTTTCACTGTAAATATTCACACAATCGTAGTTTACAAATTATGAGATATAATATGATCATTTAGGTAAACATTTTTTTATCAACGCGTCACCTGTTCACTTCAGCTAACACATGCGTATGTGTATAAGTACATGTGTACCTTTGCCTATTGAGAAACTTCAAGTTCCCTCGCCCTGATAATAAACAATTGCTTAATAAATAAAATACGTGTGTGCTTCATATCAATCATTGTAAGTAGAAAGGAGCCCTATATTTTTCTGTTGTACTTATTTAAAAAAAAATTTTTGACGTGAAAACGCTGTCATGCTAATAATACATATATATATCCACTAGAGGGCGCTAATCCTGCCTGTTGGTCTAGTGGTTAGTGACCCTGACTGCTGAGCCAGAGGTCGTGGGTTCGATTCCCACCCATGACAAATAGTTGTGTGATGAGCACGATCATTTGTTCTGTCTCTGGTTGTCATTTATCTATAATATGTATGTATTTAGAAATATATGTATAAGTATGTTTATCAGCAGTCTGGTTACCATAGTACAGGCTCTGCCTAGTTTGGGATCAGACGGCCGAGCAGGCCAGCATTACTATTGTGTACTGGCATAATAGTAAGTCAGATACATGGTTCTGTAAACGTGTTTTTAGAAACATTAAAACTAGTATGATTTCACAGACCGTTCATACGCCCACATGTAATATTTAAATAAAATCTAGTCTGGAGTTAGACTAAGTATTCATAATTATTTACATAACAATTATTGGTATAATGGACTCAATGGTTCTGTAGTTTTACAGTCAGGAGGACAGTTGGACAATTACTAGCCGGAGCTTAGAGATATAAGACAAATGTATTAGGCGTATTTAGGTACTGCACATCATTCTGCATTTTTAATCTATGTCTGGCGTGCACACTTTATTTTTTTGTAACATTATAATGTATTGGAATTATTTCTAAAATTCTTACTACTAATTGTCACCCGGATGTCAATAATCACACAATAATAAAAAAAAGCCTTTTAATTTTATTACAGAAACATTTAGAGTATGTTCAAACTAACAATCTTGTTGTAATGCTAATTAGTGTTTTCTTTTCTGTATTTAACTAATATCTATGATTTAGTTATTAGTGTATTTAGTATTTTTCAATCACATATACATATATTGATATGTTCTAATTTGAACATATTCGACTCTTCAGTTTGCTTCTCATAGTAGCAAATCTGGTTTCTTTTGTCACATGCTTTATGCTGACATAAAGCATGTGAAAACTTGACGTGTATAAATAAAACGTAACGGAATCTGTCAACGAAGTTTCTACCAACTTTAAGATTAACTTCAAAATTTGCACACGGTCCTATCAAAGACCCATGACAATACAATAATGAAAAAAATTACCCCACGCCTTTTGTAAATTTTAGTTCGGTTTAGTTAGCGTATCTCTACAACATCTACATGAGATCTGTTTAAAATTAAATTCATATATTTTGGATTTTTTTAAATACTACTTGCATACAAATATAGAATTACATTTATTTATATTTTAAGTGGTTTGTAATCTCTGCAAAATACAGCATTTTTGTTAGAATAGGACAGACATGGATCCCTAAAACGATCGCGCCCACATCTTATTGACAGTGGCCGCTTGGCGCGTAGCCACACGAAATGTACTGCGCTATTTTTACAATCACGCGCACTGACAAACATCTAACATAGGTAGTAGTAGGTATAGATTATATGATAACAATGTGTTATCTGCGTAGTGCATATTCAATTGAGCAATGTGAAAAAATCTATAGCAAACGTTACGTGAGTATATTAAAATCTGTAGTGCAATAGCCGACAGGAATTTCTAGTACCTTCCATTATTTAATTTTATCCTGCAAATTAATGGATATTTTAGACAAATATAAGCGCGTAATTAAGACTCAAAATAAAGGGCGGAATAATAAATTGTTTAAAATTCAAATTGTATTTTAAACAAGACATTTGATAGGGCGATATAGATATCGCCCTATCAAATGTCTTGTTTTATTTCATTGTCCAGTATAACTTGAGCTGCCGTTGAATAGACTTTTGTACCAGGACAGTTCAACGTATATATTGGACCCCTATAGCTTTATTTTTTACATAATGTTCAACTTTAAAGCACATATTGTTTACAAGTTTTGGCTTTCTGCATTACTTTACATATGAAATTGGCGTTTTGTCGAACTGACACTCACGTCACTTCGATCGCAAATATCTGGCGTTTGGTTAGGAATTCCAAATTCAAATTATGTAATTTCAAATTTAGGCTGTTTCTTAGTTTATTGGTTAAAAAATGCGTACAAAGAATTCCCTACACCTATTAATATTTAGATCACCTATCTAAATATTAATACTTTTTAAACGGGTATCGTTTTTTAACTCAATCTGAATATATTGCTTCTAGCTAGGAGTAAATATTATCACAAACGATGCCAATTTAATGGAACATTATTACGGTACATTTTATTGAAATGTCACAATACTAATATGGTTCATTTTCGTGTAATATTAGGTTATCATATATATATATAATGCATTTGTTCTTGAATTGTTTTTATCTATTAAAGCAACATCTAAAGGTATATGTTAATAAATAATATGTAACTGTAATTATCTGATTATTCGAGCATTACACAAAACTACATGACCGAGTTAGATAGCTCTTCTCGTATTAAAAAAAAAATAATATTATAGAAATAAGTGTAGTTATAATATAATAAGTTCCTTATCTCTAAATTGAAAAATTGTTAGGCTTTATAACGCTGCCGCATAATATTGAAGAATAATAACAATAGTTTATGGGAACCAAAAAAAACAATGTTTACTACTAGACTAGATTAATCAATACTATAACAGATGGCTTACTTCATCAAGACATTTTAATAAATAGTAACTCTCATCACAAGGGAATAAAGTTCTCTCTGTCTTACTAGCTGCGCCGGGCGGTTTCACCCGCCTAAATCCCGATGCCGTAAACGTCGGGATAAAAAGTAGTCTATGTGTTAATCCAGGTCTCCAGCTATCTACATACCAAGTTTCATCGCAATTGGTTCAGTAGTTTTTGCGTGAAAGAGTATTAAACATCCATACATTCTCACAAACTTTCACGTTTATAATATTAGTAAGATTATCATAATTGTATCATCTAACCTGACAATATATGAAACTAACATTAATTAAGACTCTAATTTTTGTACTCTATTTTGTGTGAAGTAAATGAATCGGAATCAGTTATATTTATTTACATATTATACACTTACCAGTAAGTTTCACACCAATGACCTTTGGGCACTTCAATTCCCAGGGGATGTTGGCCATGACATCAACTGCATCAGCGCCACCAACTCCTAAATAAAGAAAATAAAAAGTTATAAGATTGCTCACCTATTCATACATAGTTACCGTTGACAAAACTTATGTCCGGTTCCTATATTCAACGGTAAATTTCGTTTATTTCAACAAACATTTTACCATCCGTAAGCGAAACGAATCTTTCTTGATTATAGGAACCGGGCATGAATCTCCCTGCTGTGAACCGAAAACTACATGCAAAAACACACCACTATGTCAGTAACTGAACAGACGTTTCTAAGAGGTATTGCCTCCACTGGCCAGCTACAGTTTAAATAGAAATTCGCTGTTCCCTACCTCTTACATATGAAATATTAATGAGAAAACAGCAAAATATATAATGAACACCTACCTATAAGTAATAGACATTGTTTGAGTGTAAAAATAAATACTATCCAAGTGCACTATCAAATAGCTGTTTAATTAGTTAAAACTGAACATGTTTCTTTTTATTGATTGTGAGCCTTGGAGTCACTAATAAACACTATGCACTTACCAATGCAGAGACCACCAAGACCGCCACCATTGGGAGTGTGGGAGTCAGTGCCGATCATGAGCAGACCAGGGAAGGCGTAGTTCTCCAGAATAATCTGATGGATGATGCCAGAGCCTGGTTTCCAGAAACCGACGCCATATTTGGCGCCCGCTGTCTCCAGGAACTTGTATACTTCTTTGTTCAAGTCCTAAAGAAGAATGAATGGCATTTTAATCTCAAATGGTAGTTTAGAGCAGAGGTCTTCAAACTTCTTTGTCTATCAGACCACTGGCTATGGTTTTCGGGTTTGGGTTGGACATGCATTTTTACAAATTCATTAACTTCATATGTGTTTTTGACTGATTTCAGTGCAGAAAGGTACAGATTGAAACAACCTTTAAATAACTAGAGTTCTATTAATGACAGGTCAAAATTAAAGTCACGAGCTACTTAAATAATATTTACTGTAGTGACCCCCCTTGCTATCTCACAGACCCCCAGTTATTTTTAGGTTAGTTCAGTCCAGCCCGCCGCGTACTTGTAGTTTTATACCTAAAATGCAGTGGCCCTGGCCTTCCCTGGTGGTTGATATAGAGCACTTTGGGGATCAGTGGTTTAAAGTAATGTATACATATTCTACCTGATTGTAAGTTGTTAAATTGTCTATAAAAAATTAACACCGAAACTGTAAATTGTGAACTTTAGCAACTCTATCACTAGGGCTGTCTAATCTTGTTCCAGCAAGGTAAAAGTTAGCTTGGTTGTAGCACTGCCTAAGGTTTTTTCAATGTTACTTCTTTCCCATTATGCCTCATAAAACAAATGCATGACCCATCTTATGGCAAGAAGCCCATGATGGGCAGGCGACTCTAACACACCAAAGGAATAGTAACTCACTAGCACTGGCAAGCTGCACTCTTCTATCGAGCCTATCTATCTATCCTATATAACCTATCTGTCTATCCAGATAGACAGCGTTATTTTGAGTACTACCTCCATAAAATATCTCTTAGTCTTATTTGCATCAAAAATTCTTACCTTAGCTCTCGCCAAATCCTTATCACCGCCAACCTGCGCTTCAATCAAGTGATCGCAGTGGATGGTAGAGGGCACAGCAACACGGGGTAGTCCTGAAGAGATAAACTGTAACATGGCCATCTGGGCAGTAGCATCCTGCATAGCTACTCTGTCAGGGCGCAGGCGAAGGTAGCTGGTGCCGCGTTCTATTTCCTATATAAAAATATATTATATTAAAAAAACTTGTATTTAAATCTGATAAAACGCACCTGTTGCAAAAATTTTCAAGCGACTCATATTTAATATATTATTTAATCCCTAATTGCACGTTACACCTTAGACGCTCGCCGGATGAGATGCTAGACGGAAAAGTATTAGCGCAACGAAAAATGCTGACCACGAGTTGATTTACTTTATTTACGCCATCTATGGATTCTGCGGCGCGATACTACTATAATTTGATGTTGGTTGTATAGTAATTTTCCATATATTAGTTGGGGCAATTTTCACAGAAGGCGCAAATTCTGATCTCGAGTTTTTACAATATTTACTATATCTTGATAAAATTTGTTCGATCTGTTAAATATATTTATATGAGCTTCGTCCCAACCACGTGTCCCAAAGACACCACACGCGTTTCTTTTCTTAAAGTCACATATATCAGCATAGGTCTGATTAGGTAGAATGATAATTAACATGGACATGCCTCTGAGATTTCGGTATATATTTTTAAATTACTAAGACATTATTTTAAATAAATTTGATTTGATTTAATTTCGTTTAATTTCATGAAATTTGATTTGATTTAATTTAGTTAAATTCATTTAATTTGATTTCATTTACTTTAGTTTTACGTAGTACCATTACTTTTACATAGTTATCAAGAAATATACAGCCCGTACTATACCTATGCTACCCCAGACAAGCTTATACAACTGTACGAAATTTGCCTCTTTGCTATTCCAAACTATAATCTATCTCTGTGTCAAATATCATACAGATCCATTTAGCCATTCCCGCATGACATCAACAAAGATCTATCCATCCAATCTTTCACATTTACTTTTATTACTATTATATAGTAGTAAGATTTATCAATGTAAATTTTATTACACAAACATGTTGAACGGAATATTGAAGATGGGTGTACCACTACATTACCAGCACCAGATATATTTGTTGACTACCTGAGATTTACTTAATCTCTATCATATAATCAATTATATCTAAAATAAAATCAACAAATATATAGGCTACCTGATGGTTAGCATTAATTTTTTGCAGCTTCATTTATTGAGAACATTTAATAACTTTTATAGATCATAAGTAGATGACAGATAAATGCTTAATTTTCCCTTCAAATGTCACAGCAAAACAACTTTTTTTTTTAATTTTTTTTACAATAATTTATTTCAGTGACAAAATTTTTACATTAGACTTAAGTGTTCCACATTCTTAATGAATGTATTTATGTAAAAAAAAAGTCATTTAAAGATTATATTATTATATTCTGATCCATATATTGCTAACATATAAATTAAAGCTCCGAGTTTAGATAAATGCAGCATTATTTGTTTACATAACAACTTAATAGACAGCTTTATAAAAAAACCAGAGACACAATTTTTTTCCTGGTAAATAAAGATGTTTATATAGGAGTAGAATTTGTATATATAGGACTATATAGACAACTATAATCACTTAAAATATTTTACTTGATGCTTACATTTTGATCTCGTAACTTTACTGCAAAGTATGGAAAATCACTGTCTCAATTATATTTGAAATAAGAGTTATATCTTACCTGTTCTTTAGCATTATCCAAGTGAGAGTACAGGACTTTCTCAGACAAGGTCATGTCACGACCTAACCTATCCTTCACGATCTTTAAATTCTCAGTCAACTTAGCGTATGGAAGTGGATCCTTGTCGAATTTCGACATTGCGACCTAAAACACATCATAAAACACTTATTAACTGCAATTTATAGTCTTAACACGCAGTTTTCGCAGTTGCAGTGATTACATAACAACTCCTTAATTTCACTAAAAACTTTGTAAAAAGCATATTTTGATGATCTCAGCATACCTGGGCCGCTGCGGCGGTAAGTGGGGACACGCTGAAGCATCTTTGCTGTATCTCCAGAAGCACCGCCTTAGTCCTGCTACCCTGAAAAAGAATTGGGATGTGAAGAAACATCTATAACTATAATGTGTATTTAAGTCAAACCTATATCATTTAAATAGTAAATAATATAAAACCAGATTAATACGTTAATAGTAACCTCAATTGACCTGATATAGTTTATTTAACATGACCTGACCTATCCATTCATGACCATTTATCGCGTAAAAATTTATCGTTCACAATGATGATAGGACAGTAAATAAACAATTTAATTACATGGCTATAAGTAATTTAAGATGTTAATTAATTAAGATATCGAAAGTATTAAAAACGTGGAATTAAAATGAACTTACCTGGCCATGCAAAACTCTCATACAGTGAGCCATGGTCGCTGGACGTCACAGAATCGATTATAGAATATTTAACAATAACAAAAAATTTAATTATGGACACATGGATTTTGAATTTTATAGGGGCCCTAATTTATTAACCCAATAAATAGTAAAAAGAGCCACTTGCCACCACTGCCTCGGCAGAATTGGCAATATGTCTTGAGTTTGGCAAGTTCTATGTTCAAGAATCTTCGTTGACATTAGTTGACAAGACTTTGACAGTTACCAGTTATCGATGTCATTTTGATACAAGGACTTGGATCACAGTAGCGGTGGGCAACTGAAACAAATAAATATTGATATTTACAATTTTGCTTTTTTTCAAACACTATCGAAAATCATCGATTTATAAATATCGATATATTGTAACTTTTTTTTGGGTATTGCCGCAAAAACCCATATCTGGAGGAAATACAAACTATAATACCGTGGATATTAGGGTAACTAAGTTTATTGCGTTACGTTACGGTTGCTTTGGTGATAATAACATCATAGCTCGTTTCTATAGCGGGAATTTAAGTTTTGAGGATAATATACAATTCGATAAAAACACAAGTTTCAAATATGTTGATGAACTAACAATAAGATTTCTGAGATTCATGATTCAATTTAACACCCGTTGAACGTTTCATTTTCTAAGTATTTGGAGTCGAGGATTTCACTAATGTTACTATACTATTATTCACGTTGTACATATATTACGGGTTTTAGAATTATCCGTAGGTAGGGGCACGGTATCGAATAGAAACTATCGATACTGTACTCATGAGTAAGTATCGAAAAAAAAGTATCATACTCGTAAAAGTATGAGTATGAGTATGTAGATACTACGCCCATCACCCATCTCGGAAATAAATTCTCGAAGTTTTTTGCCCGTTTTTTTCCGAAAGACAAACTTAACTTTGCAGCTCTTAGAATACTCTCCCATACATCGATTTAAGACAAAGTCAACTTTCCAACCGCAAAATATAAGTTTGTAATAACAAAAAATATTTTTATGTAATATAACAACAAACGACTTTCAAATTTTTTCTTTTACATGTGTGGAAAACAACTTTCAAAAATTCTAACTGTTTAAAAGCATCTACGGAAAATGGTAAAACCTGTTTAGGTATGTAGTGGCTTATTGCAGTACAGTTTGAAAATAAGGTATTTTCAGACTGTAATGAAGAACTCGTTGTTTTGTTTAGTTTTTCGAATGAGCCAACTCCTTATGGTGACTCTAGAAATTGTATGTTGTTTCGAGAGAAGAATCAGTATCAGGTTCGAAACCGATAATACTAGGCGAGATGGTAATCGTCTCTCTGAGCACATGAGCCGTAAAACTAAGTTTTAAGTAGGTATTTTTACAACAGATGGCTAATGCATATCAAAACGAGGCCAGTCTATCGGACATAATCATATTAATAACAAAAATAATAAGTAGGTAATTTAAAAGATTTACTCGATACGATACCTGTCAAAAAGTACTCATTGAGTAAAAGTATCGAACACAAAGTATCGGTATCGAAAGAAAAAGTACTCGATACCACAAAGTATCGATACTGTTTTCGTGTCCCTGTATCCGTAGGTTTTGAGTGGAATTTTAAAAACAGAAACTGAAAAGCTATATCTACATTTGGTGTGGTACCTACAGTGAAACAACGATATTACGCAATACACACACTTAATTATTTCCGACTTTTCGTACACTGTAAGGCTATAGGTATACAATACAAAATAAGGCGAGAGGAGTATATAGTTACATTAAACATGTAACACGAGTAGTGTTACATTTTCTTTTGTGAATTTTATATCGTAATTGATGCGAATTCGAAATTCAAAAAAAAATTTAAATACCAAAAATATGGAATTAAAAAATATCAGCTATATTCATCGATATTTTAGAAACAAATATCAATATTTATATATATCGATATTTTTTGCCCAAGCGCAGTCGTGAAACTTGTAACGTCTTAAGTCGAATAACTACTACAACTATATCCTTTAAACTATTAAATTATAATTTTTGTTGTAAAATGTATTCAACTTGAAAATAAAGTTTCACAGAACAGAAAGATATACGTAGAAATGGCTAGTAGGCGTGACACGCTTGCCACTACTATGCGTTGCAATGCATACTTTTATGAGTTGTAGGTATTTTGTATCATAGTCGTGTTACAAAACTTTGTCGAGTCGGTCGTGAATTGAAAGTTCTTTTTACGCCACAATGCCGTACTGCTCTGTTTTACAGTGTAAAAATGATAGCAGAAGGAAAAACATTAATAATGTAGGTGTTTCTTACCATCGGTAAGTACAATTTCATATATTTTTTCAATAAAATCTTAAAATTTTATTTAACTAATAATTGACTAGAGATTTAAGCTAAACTCTTCCTTATCTTATTCTGATAAAGCTCAATTTGGTATGATCGGATCTTATCAGTTTGCAATGTTATTCTCGAGTATTCTATTGTACTCGATTAGTGATGTAGTGAGGTAGGATGTTGGTTTTATCGATATGCATACTTTTAAACGTGTTATATTTACTTACTCTAATATTATAAATATTTAATTTTGTTTGTTTGTTTACGTGGCCTTGAAAGTGAAACATTCATTCAGTGGTTAAAAGGAGTCGAAAAATATATCTATATCCGAATACATCATTTGTTAAAATTGAAAACAAGGCTTTCAAAGCGTCAATTTTTAAACAAATATATTTTATTTCAGGGACAGTAAAAGATCTATTATTAGAGATTTATTATAAAATCAATAATATGCTATAAAGTTTCTTGATTCATTCAGTTGCTTTTAATAAATAATGTCTTTTCATAATTTTTAAAATTGCATTGGGTTTCCTATGACTTGAGTTACAATAATAATAGTTAATAAATAATAACTTCAAAGTAGGCAGGCTGCACTAGGGAAGCAAAATTCTCATAAACTTATGTATTACTAAATTCAGACATATAATAGTTATATTAGTCCTGGGTGGGAATTGAACCCATGAACTCTGACTCAGCAGTCAGAATCGCTAAACACTATACCAACGGGTCGACAATTAGACGTATTGCATTTTTGTTCATTGCAGTCAATTATGATTATTGAGACTATGTATTTTCTAAAAAAATAAACATGAATATAGTAATATTTTTATACATTTTATTCTAAAATCGACTACTAGAGATACATACTATGCCAAATATTAATTATGTAACCACTGTTTTGAATTTTGTTAAGTGTCTAATACAGTCTTTATTATATATGATTATAATACAGATTCTTAAAATTAATAAACATTATTATGCAAGTACTTATTTTTTCACCTTTTTAATGTTACCTTCCCAGATATCCTTCAATTCCTGTTTTTTATTCTGCTCCGTCCAAATAGAAGTTAGGTATCGATATTATTGATAATATTCTAAAATGTGCTACAACACTAAGCGAGTAGTTTTACATATCGAAGAATGACACAAATATCGAATTTATTCCTAAAGTGATTAATGTTATAATTGCGTGCATTTAGAATAACGCCACCTGTTGTTGAATAGCTTGCAATGAAGTATTCTTACTTTCAAGATTACGAAACGTTGTAAGTTCTTTTTATGTATGGCAAAATAACTATTAAGATTACGCGTTAAGATATATTATCAAATGTGTGACTTTATGTATTGTAGGCTAGTTTTCAGCAAAATAAAAACATCAAATCAAAACAATTCGTTATTAGTGTGCAGTAATAAATAGTCCTTTCATTTGTGTGAGTTTTGGCGACAGTCGTCCCGCTGTGAATTATGACACAACATTTCTACGTATATCTTCCTGTTCTGTGGTTGACACAACCATATAGCTAAAGGAGAGCTGAACATACCTTATCAGCCAGGGTTGCCAACCGTACGAGGTTCCTCGTATAAATACGAGATTTGTGATCTCCCGTATGAGGTTTGAGGACACGATCAGGCTCGTACCATTATTTTTCATTATGGATAACATTTTATGGCGTCAATGGGTTTCTACACTTTGGCTACATTGGGTCTGCTAAATGAAAAGTACATTTAACAGTAATAAATTGGGTATGTTCGTGATTTTCTTTTTTCCTTTTTATATTAGAACAGGAATATAATATACCTGAAATGATACATGCCCGACAGATTGTTACTCAGTAATTCAAAAACTGATAAATGTACTCATTAAAAAATAGAAAAAAAACAAAATGAAAATACAATTTTTTTTATTTATAAAACCAATATGTTTTTAGTTTTAAAAATATCAACATTTCACTTGTTTAATTCAAAAATTTTTATGGTAACAAATGTCTGCTAAATTTACACTCATTTAGTACGTCTTATTTTTGGTTTTATAACATTTTAAATGCTTGATGAATGTACGAGGTTTTGAAGCCAAAGTCACAGATTACTAAGTAGTTACTACGTAACAGATAAATCACTCCCTACAAAAACGTCCATACCTACCGTTTTAATTACCTACTCTTTCCGAGCGCCGACCACTGCATACGAAAATGATCTTAAATGTTCTTAAAACTCGATTATTATTGCCTCGGAATAGCGCACGGTTGCGTTGCCGTAAGTGAGTTTAGGGTTACCTCTTTTTATGTCGATGTTCAAAGTTCAATATCTATATTTTAATAAAACAAGCCTATGTTAATTAAGTGAAGTTTAATTATACAAAAAATTCGGATATGTTAACTGACCTAGAAATATGTAACACTGAATACCACGTCCCCGTAAGTTTACTAATACGAAACACTTAACAACGAATGCACGCTACCACGAAAAACTTAACGCCGTAGCCATGCGATCTCGAACAACCAAATCTCTAATTCAACAATTCGAATCACTTAACAACAAATTCGCGCTTCTACGAAAATATTATCACCAAAGCCACGCGACCTCGCTTAACCAAATCTCTACCGAGAAACATCAATAAATTATTAGAACAGTTAGATTCACAGTCTCAAGAAACCAAAACAGCAAAGAAAATAGTCAAGAAAAAACTACATCATTATACTACTATATTATATCATCATACTGGATCTACATCCATATACAGCACATAAACTATAGCTATCAGAAACCATGTTAATTTTTACCGTGAATTTGATTGCATTTAAAGTATATCAATACGATTTCGAATTACGTTTTTGTTTGTACTTTAAAATTTAAAAATAAAAACGTGAGCGCTCGATGCAGCTGTCGCCACCCCACTGCGCGAGACTGCGTATAAGGTCCGCCAGCGGTCGAGTGGCCGGGAGGTGTTTGTGTTTAGCGCACGTAAGTACATCGAGTGGCATAGGCCTGCCAAAGTGCGAGATTTTTAGTTGTTTATGTACGAGAAAAAAAGTTCTAAGGTTGGCAACCCTGCTATCAGCCATCTCTTTCATAAACTAAAATAAATAATACTCTCTATAGCTCTATGGTTGTCACAGATGTCAGTGTCAACTTTCAAACATTAAAACTTCATTTTCCTGTTGATCTTTTTGTTGAATTAGATGAAATGATATGATTGAAATAGTTTAAAAGATATAGTTTGATGCAAATCAACTGATTTTTTACATTTTAAGTATATTTAGTAATCAGAATACAAGTGTTATACTATGACGAACGCCACGATACAGGTATACACCCACTTTCAGTTTTATAGTTGTTGGTTTTATTTATAATACATTTTCTATGTGCATATTTACTTAATTCATAACCTAAGTCAATATAGAGTTTTAATTCCAAATAGTAATTAAATTTAATTCCGTCTTTATCAGGAAATTGAAGGCATTGATGACTATTGGGGCCCGGCATTCCGTTCGATATACGAAGGGGAAGGCCATGAAGCCTTTGTGCATCAGTTGGATGAGCGCATTAAACAGCACGATAAAGAAATTGAGAAATTGTGCAACTTTCACTATCAGGTAAATAAAACATTTAATTTTAATGTGAATGGTTTATATAATTACATATGCAGCACACAGGCTTGTTGTGCTTTTATTTACAAACCTCTTCATTTTCGGTATATTCAAAATTATTTATTTGCATAAAGTTGGTAGGTACAACAGGTCTTAGGAGCTAAACATATAAGTGCAAGCAACTTTAGTCAACATTGATTTGACATGCAAATATAATTAACTAAAAACTAATTACATTACATTATTATTACATTAATCTTATTGTTTATTGTTTTATAGAATGTCAGAATAATAAAAAAGTCCAAATAGTTAAACATAATTAGGCTTCTATTTAGCCTTCCTAGGGTACACCTGAGTGCCCGGCATCAGGAACCCGTGACGGAACACCGTGTGGTTTTAGTCGGTTCGAGTCCGACATACCATCTTACCGTTAGCCCCGGTGAGATGATGACCCGTGGGGGTTTCCACACGTAAAAAAAAAAAGGCTTCTATTTAGCCATCGAAGCTATATAGCTCTGGTAGTCAGTCTGATTCAGTAGACACATAATAAAATTATATAAAGAACCAGTTTTTGACCACGGCTTCACTCACTATTCCTCAGGACCACTAACAATTTTCTGGATGAAACATACCTTGTCCTTTTCTGCCTCTTCTGACAATGTGTATGGAAAATTTTTGTTTACAGGGCTTTATAGATTCCATTCGTGAATTGCTCCAAGTCCGGTCTCATGCTGAGGAGTTGCACGCTGATATATCCAATGTAGAAGCTAATGTTAAGGAGACTACAGAAAGTAAGTAGTTTGCATGTTCTAGTGTTTGTGCTTTTCTTGACTTGTTGCTTTCCTTTTTCTTGTGCACCTGATTTACCATACTGTATGTAGAGTCACTCAGAAAAGAATTTGTCAACTCAACTATTCAATTTGTTGTTTTTTTTTTTTGGAAAATGCTAAAAGCTTCAATTAAAATATATTGTTTTTATAAGTTCTTTTTAATCAATAATAGAGTTAAGATACTACATATGTGCCTACTGAAGATGTAACCTGGTGTAGTGATCCTGCAGTGGACGGGGACCCTAGAGCTTTTTTAAGATCTACAGTATATATACTCAAGGATTTTTGGGTGATTTTTAGTTCGAAAATTCCTCAACTACTACAAAACCAAAATTCGTTTCAAGTTTATTTTCTCATTTTTAACTTCTTATCTTACTTAAGTTTACCTCATACCTTACGTGCTTCCTGTTCAAAATCTAAAATAGCTATTATTTTAATTTCTTATTTCCTTAAGGTCTATATGTGAAAGCTGAGGAACTGCTCCGGGCGCGCAGGGTAGAGCTCAACATTGCTGCCACCATTGAGAAAATGGAATTGTGTCTACCTCTGCTTACAACATACTCTAAGCTTAAGTCACAAGTTGAAGCTAAAAGGTAAAAAGTCAATTTGTTTGAAGAAGAGAAGAGTTTGAATAGTAGTTTAAGAAGGAATATCATGTCATGTTGTTTTAGTCAGTTTGGTTCTGGTAGAATGATATATTCGAGTCCTTGTCTATATCGTACAGTATCATTATAGATTGCATATAAATATTTTTTTACTATATGTTGTGTAATGATATATTTATACTAACTTTTAAACTTTCGTGTACCATGATATAAGCATGTATACATTAGATGGGAATTAGACACAGACGCAGTCAGCCTGTCACCACGGCCAGTGCAACCTGGGGGTCAAAAATCTACCATACATTAAAAATTAGGTCCCATTCAAGTTTCAAAAGCTACAATATAAATTTTATACTTTCATTCTAGATATTACCCTGCTCTAAAAACCTTAGAGCAATTGGAGCATGTCTTACTACCAAGGGTTGGCCCTTACAAATGGTGCGGCCAAATTTCATCTGACATCCCTCGATTGCGACAAGCCATACAAGATGCTTCAATGGCAGATCTCAGGGATTTCCTTGAAAATATACGTAAACTTAGTCCGCAGGTACTTTCAGTTAATATCACAGCTTTAGGGTCATATGGTTAAACAAATTAGGGGCCATCTATAAATTACGTCACACGAATTTGTAGTAGTGTAGTTGCGTGTGCAGTCTTTCGTTTAAAGGTAATGTGAAAAATGATTATTAATTAAGCTAACAAAAAGTAACTATGTCATTAGTCTATTGCTCGGAATTCCTTGCATGCCAAGTTAGAATTCTGAACTAACTGATTTGACTTAGCATTGCCAATTTTTGAACTCATTATCTCCCTTAAATCATTTAAACTGCTAAAAATTCCTTAACAACTAACATTGCTTAACCTGCTTAAAGTTTCATAATGGGCTAACAAATGTACCTAGCAAATGGCAAAAATTATCCTGTATATAAAAAAATATTATTTCAGTGGTGAAGCTCACTTCTTTGTGGGTGGACTAACAAACGAAATGATGGACAGTGTTGCACAGTATTTGAAATATTGTGCAGCATTCAACATTTCTTGATTTCATATTATGTTACTTCTTCGTAGTGCCATTAAAATGTATTATATAAAAAGGACTACATTAAGAAACACAAAGAACTGAAATGTTCTTTAGGGGTAAAAACCTTAAGGTGGCAACATTGAGTTTCTGTATTGAAATAACTGTTTTAAGTATGTTTGTACCTAAACTGGTTACGCTGTTGCTTATATTTTTTGCATTAAAAAAAACAAAAACAACTCAAATTGTGTAATTGTTTTTATTGTATATATTTTAAACTAGCAGCGCCCCGCGGTTTCACCCGCGTAAGTCCCGATGACGATGGAATATCGAGATAAAAAATAGGCTATATGTTAATCCAGGTCTCCAGCGATCTACATACCAAGTTTCAACGCAATCGGTTCAGTAGTTTTGGCGTGAAAGAGTAGCAAACATCCATACATACATACATCGATACTTCCTCACAAACTTTCACGTTTACAATATTAGTAGGATATTAGGAGGATAAAAAAAACAACCTAAAACTTAAAAGAAATTTTCAGGTTTGTGTCAGATTTTTTATTTAGCACTGAATTGTACACAGTAAAGTAATTCTATTTCTCTTCAGGTGGGTGCAATGGCTTTGAAACAAACACAAGAAATTTTGGGAAGAAACCTCGCCAGTATCGTTAAAAATAAGAAAGGTAATTATCATAAAATTATGCAAAACTATCATTTTTGACACTTTTACGGCAAGATGTTCTTGCCCTTTTATAAAGCCTAAGGTATGAAGGTCTATTAAAGATGCCCTTTAATGACAAAGACACACAATGATACTGTTTCATTACAGAGCATTTACCATTTGTTTGTGCAGAAAATGCAGTCCTTGGAATTTCGGTAAAAGAAAACACGGGTCCTCAGTGTCCCCATGAGCTGGTAGACTTCAGCCCACTGCACAGATGTCTTCATATTCACAGCGTGTTGGGCGCTAAGAACGATTTTATACAGTATTATAGGTAAAGCAATCATCAGTATGTATTTTTTTTTATGGTATTGGGGGCAAACGAGCAGACGGGTCAGCTGACGGTAAATGACTACCGCCGCTCTTGCCCATAAGCGGCGGTAGTCAACCTGCAACTCAAAGGCGTTGCCGGCCTTTAAGGTAGGAGTAGGGGAAACGTGGAAAAGGGGGAGAGGGGGAAGGGAAGTGTTAGGGCCTCCGGTAGGCCTCCTTTGTGAGGCCGTGGTATCACTCCGGTCGAGGCGGCCCAAGACATGGCTCTCCCACGATTAAATTAAGTATTAATTTAGGTATTTCTTGAAATACCTTTACATCGATTTGTTTTTCGTGTAATAACCTTTGGGTACCCTGTTGAAGAGACAGGTCCTGGCCACCATATTTGACTGCATCTATTTTATATCCACATTCCCTCTCAAGACACGATCTCCATCTTCTCTGACCTGGGAAATCGGTACCCTTTCCGGCACCACTAGGCCTTCAGTCAATTTTAACAGAGGTTGCCTTATTCTCAACCCAGAAGTGGGCAACTCTCGCCTAGGTACGAAAAGAGAAGAGTTGCTCAGGGTGCACTACTAAGAGGTTTTCTTGTGAACACACAAGAATATGTTATCTGTAAAAATACTTACATTTTTGGAAATTCGTGGGGAATATATAGATCTTCAATGAAATCGAATGATATTTTTTTTCTCAGAGCTCAACGCAAGCAACAAGCACGCCTCGTTCTAATCCCAGCATCAGCTAACCTCCATGACTCAATCCAAGGCATCAAGAACTACTTAAATGCGGTGCTAGGTTTCTTCATACTAGAAGAACACTTGCTAAGCGCCAGCGTAGGTCTGGTGTCGAAAGATTGGCTGCTGGACATGTGGAGCATGTCTGTTACCAAAGTAGCTTCGACCCTGAGAACTAACACGTCTCTCATCACCGACCCTACCTTGATGCTGAGCATTAAACACCAAATTGTTCTCTTTATTAATACGCTCAAGTGAGTATAGTCATTTTATTATCCTATTTACTTAAAATACACTGGAATTACAGTACAGGCAATGATCTGTACTAGCTAACATTTGGTATAAAGTCACTTCTTTTTAATGTTTCTGCGCTAGAAAAAGCTGCGTATGCGATATAGGTATCAGGCCAGATCCACTCTCCACTTTAGGTATAATGCTCGACTAATCGTGCCAAAACTTCAGTGGGCTGCCACATAACTTACTGTAAATTAAATGTTGTGAGTAATTATTTCTTTAAAAAAGACAACCCTATCGTTGCGGTGTCTCAGAAAAGATAAGAGTTAGAAAGATGGCAAATTCTAGATGAATGTGGGTAAGTAGCGCTGTGCGACCTGGATTCCGACTTTACTGTGTCGGAGCAAGAATCGCTATTTATTTAAATGATTTAGCGTAGTGAGATTTCTCTACCTGGACTATATGTATTTGACAAACTTAAGAGCTAAGTGAAAGTGGAAAAATAGGAATTAACAAGAAAATTGAATTTCTTTTTTATTTTATAAGAATTTAATATTATTAATTAAAATTGTTAATTCTGACTATACCTACATGTGTTATCGGGAATACAATGAAAGAATATTTTGTTGTCTTTGTACATAGTGTATGTTTTTGTTCGCAGATGTTATGGCCTACCGACTGATCCCTTGCCGCTGTTACTGCAGGAGATGGCGGAGCATTACACAGAAGTGTTGATGCAAAGATGGGTCGTCGTATTTAGGGACATATTGGATAATGCATCCTTTTTGCCTATAGAGGTAAGTTTTATTATGAAATATAAATGGCATAAAAGCTAATTTTTAAACTTTCGCGTTCTATGATATAATTATGTGTATAAATATACGTCAAGTAAGGCGATCAGGATGCGATAGTTCCTACATATGCCAAACAAAGCGGACTATTGCTGAAAGGGTCAAAGAACTTATCGCTGCTGTGAAGAACCGACAGATTAGCAAATCAGCGATTGCAGAACATACGCTTGAAGCGGGCAACAATTACTGGATTGAATTTCACCGTACGCAAGTCCTCTCTACGGAACGTCACTTTTACTCAAGAGTTGTATGTGAAGCGATTGAAATTAAAGAAACAAAACTTTCAATACAGAAGTTTCCATTTTTTTTATGGATAAATTAAAAAAAATAAAGTAAAATAAAACAAACACGTGAAAGAATCAATAAAATATCTCAAGAAATGAAATAGTTATGGAACTTTGAAGTTCCGCTTGCAAGAATAATTTTGTTACACGCGGCGCTCGCCGCTCGCTCGCTCGCTCGCTCGCGTATTCGCCGAGTACGTACAAATGTGTTGTGTAGTTGCTTGCGCCGTTCGATTCGTGTTTTGTTCATTACCCGATGGCAGAAGTTAAAAAAAAATGCCTTCAAATATTGTATTGTTCCTATGTGTCAAAGCCCAAGAGTAAAGTTTTTTTTTCGGGTACCAAATAATATAACAATAAGGAAAAAGTGGTGCAAACTAATGAAGCGTGATTTAATTGACCCTAAAAGCACTAAATATGTGTGTGAAGATCATTTTGATGTAAGTAACTATTAATAATAGCTGCCTATTTCTGATTGATATACCTATTGAGTCGTAAGTAGGTTCGGAATAACTTATTAAGTAAAAATAACTATATATTTTATGTAAATGTATTTGTTATTAACTTTATATGTATGTAAGTACTGTAAAAATCGAATTTATTTACAGGCACAGACAATTTAGTCAAACATCGATTAGTTGGGGGAACATTGAAGTTAAAAGCCAACATATGTCCTCATAAATTTGACTGTCAAATGGCGGTGAAACCTCAAAAAGAACGAGGAGCATATGGAAAAAGACGTCGTATATATATCAATATTAGGCAAATTATCACTTTGTCCTTTGACGAAGCCTTCTTCCATTATAGTCAAATAGAAAAGAAACAAACGACTGTACGTAAATAAACACGAACGAAGCAAGAGCCCTAGCGCGACTCTGAAACTAATACTTGAATGATTCGTGGTGCGGCCATATCGAATAGGTCAAATGACCACCACACCACAACCACATTTATGGATGGATTTCAAAAAAAAATTCAGTGATTGATGAGTTTTGATCTATATTTTAATACTATTACGTTGAATATAATATTAACAACATCATGAAACTTCTCCATTGTCAAAATAGATTCAAATTATCTATCACGAATCCATTGATAATAAACATACCACCTCGCTTTTATGCACAGTCAAATAAACAGCAAGATAAGGACACATCGGTTTGCTGACAAAATAGGGACACTGTTAGGATAGTACGTAACGGTACATGGCGAAACAAAAATATTAAAAATATCGAAAATATGCGGGTGGATGAAGAACCGTCGTCGATGACGGAGGGCGTGCACCACTGAGCCAGTGAGCCTGTAACCACGGCCAGTGCAACCTGGTCGAAACGTCAGGCAATTCAGAGATATGTAATACATATTTCGTGATCTCGTTTCCGTATATATGATATACATAATTATGCCATAAAAGCTTTTGGAACAAAGATTTTATGCAGCAAAGATATATTTATTTAATTAATTGACATTCGTATTCCACATAACTGACTAATTTGGAAATCCAATTTTAACTATTACCGTAGTACAAGACTATGCTGGTAGTCAACATTGAACGTTGTATGCTTAGGTTGTGCTCGGAGCAGAAATATATTCGTATTCGTATACTATAATAGAAAGAGACACACTCGTATATAATAGAGAGAGAGGGAGGCGGAGAGAGAGAGAGGGGGGGGGAAGGTGGAGAGAGGGGGGGAAGGCGGAGAGGGGGGGGGAAGAGAGGGGGGAAGGGAAGGTGTAGAGAGAGAGGGGGGGAAAAGAGGGGGAAGGGAAGGTGTAGAGAGAGAGGGGGGAAGGGAAGGTGAAGAAAGAAAGAGGGGGGAAGGTAGAGAGAGAGAGGGGGACGTGGAGAGAGAGACAGAAGAGATAGAGAGAGAGATACGGAGAGAGAGACAGAAGAGATAGAGAGAGAGACACGGAGAGAGAGAGGGTATAACGCTTTTTCCTTACCCGGTGGTTTCTAAATGTCAATTCATACAGCAAGTTGCGTTAAGCAATTTCGTTCCATAAGAGGAAGTGTTTGCAAAGTTGGCAGCTCTATTTAATAAGAAACTACCAGTTTAGTATCAAAATGTTCTAATGTCTAAACTCTTTGATTACAGGTTGAGACCCAAGATCAGTTTGATGGCGTTATGGATACATTCCCGTACGATAATGATGAATTGGAAACACAGCCATTTCCGAGAAAGTAAGTTGCATGATTCTTAGTAGCTTATGCATTTTATTTATTTTCTATTTATGCAATACGCATGGAATGGTATTCCTGAAAAATATTTTTTTTTTAATTTATACAATAAGATGAATAGCATATTCACCCATCCGTAGGGGTCTAAATCATGCTTAGTTTGGGTCTAGATAGCGTCTAGTGTACAGCGCAATATACACGACAGACGGATAGTTACTTTCGTATTTATAAGATTAAGTATAGAATAAACCTCATTATTGTCGACGAATCCCAACCTTATATGGTGCGTGTTAAGATCGAATTTGCCATCTCTCTTCTTAAATCTTTGATGTTTGATGTTCTTTTCGCCTCCCTTCCTGTTTCTAGTATCCTAACTAATATCACTGCGAATGTGAGTGCGTTTGTATGTTACGTTTTAACTAGTCCAGTCAACAAGTTAAAAAACGTGTTAATTGTTGTCCGTGGTACTAATAATATGTGCGATAGCTCATTCGATTCGGCGATCTAGAAAAAGGTGTATCGAGCATTTGTTAGCACATAAAAATTGCAATTGTTTTTAACAAAATAAGATGAATAAAAAAGATATTCAGTTTTTCGTCAAAAACTCAAAAGCTATATTTGAGAATTTTTGAAAAAAGATCCTCAAAGAGGAGGAAATTTCCAATAAAAAGTCTGGACTCCCGGAATTCTATGTTCATTATTTATAATTTTTATTCAACGCCGAAAATAGGTCTCCGCGCGGCCGTTACGGTATGAGCGCAACACCGCTTGAAACAGTATATCACACAAAATAATTTTTTCATAGTATTAAATATTAATTAAAAAATTTGAAAATATTATGGTGTCATCAGAACAGTTGAAAGAACAAGGACCCATTATTGAAAAAAAAATGTCTCGATTATTAAAAAAGTTATACAATTGTTACTTAACAAATTTTTTTCCAATCTTTATTGTTACAAATATTGACATACAATGTAACGTGGAGGGTGGCTTCGTGGTCTCCACGTGGTCCTAAGGTAGGTTAATTTAAGTAAAGAGAGGAAATATACACGGAAAACCCTTTTACAGTTTATAATTCAACTTGTAGTACAAATATTTAAAGGAATTTAGATATCAGATATACTAGGCTCAGGATGGTGCGTGACAATAAGTTTAAATATTTGACTACTCACTTCTTAAGATCATGCGATAAAAGTTTATTTAAGTTTAAAAGTACTGTTCCCGACCGTACCGTTATACCTTTTGGCGGCAGGTTCCCATTCTCTACAACAGTGCCGGCGGTGTACGTGCAGGTGAAGGAGTTTATCTACGCGTGGCTGAAGTACTCGGCGGGGCTGGGGCTGGGCGGCGGGCGGCGCGCGGCGGCGGCGCGCCACTCCGCCTCGCTGCTGCTCAGCCGCTCCTTCACGGGCTGTCTCTCTGCGCTCTTCAGGAGACCTTTGCCCTTGATGCAGTTGGTTCAGGTGACACTTCATTCGGTTTCACTCGTAACGATTATTTTACTGTCACTCTAAATCCTTAAGATCGTCAGATAATTTGGGGGTCAGAAGCACATTCGACAATCTTTTTGGACATATCCTTTTTTGTTTAAGCTGTACGGTTGTGGAATTCCTTGCCGGTTAGTATCAGACGTACTCAGTAGTTGCCCTCTTTTTAAAAATTCTACTTTTTTAACTCCGTTTCATCATCATTCAAGATCTTGATCCTCTTGAAAATCTGTAAGATGGAGTTTCGTGTATAAATTGATTACGTATCCCATACGAAAGAAAGGTGTCATTTAGCGCAGGTAAAACCGCGGCGCCAAGATAGTAACTCTGTATAATATTCATTCTACTTTTACTTTGTTGCAGATAATAGTAGACACGCAATATTTAGAAGGTGCCACATTCTGCTTGTACGAGTTCATCAGCAATATTACTGGCTCGGAACTTGTCACTACACAGGTACGTATCTATTACGTTTTCAGCACCTATAGTATACGGAAACTCGGCTCACGCTAAAAGCGCCTTTGTTTTTATGAATGAAACTTGCATATTCGGATTTCTTATATTTAAAAGGTTATGTTAGTTTTTTTATTAAATCTACTTGTTTTATTAATTCGCATGCGCCAGAAAGAGTCTTAAGTGCCATTAGAAACAAAAAAATTGTGTGATTCACAAATAGTTGTTCCGAGTATGGATGTTCCTTGTGCGTCCGCGTGTCTCAGGAATCGTTTCGAGTACGGGAGTCTTAAAAAAAAAAGTTATTCAACCTTCTTTCTTCGAGTCGAGTCGGCGCCAAATAATAAAATGATTAACTACCTACGTATAGCCATGTCCATTTCTACGTAGGTACATATAAAATTTGGATAATTAATCAGTTTGTTGTTTGGCGCTGGCTCAAAATAAGTTTACATAAAATTTGATAGTTTATGTAAATAAGCTCAAGACTTAAGAGGTTTATTTATTTATTGCTTTTCAGTTATTTCGTCGGTTTATTTTTTTGTTAAAAAGATTTTTATATATTATGTAGTATGTTTATTTATTGATATTGTAGGCAGCGGGCAGCATGTTCCAAGCCGCCCGCGATGATGCCGAGCAACAGATCTGCGACAATCTTGAGAAGAAGGTCGACGAGTTCTTGGACCTGGAGAATTACGACTGGTTATTAGGTAAATAATGAAATATAATAATATAATTATATTACAGCCGCTACAAAGGTATTTTTTGCATATTTTACGAAAAATGTGTCCATAAAATTGTGGGCTTTTATTTTACAAATAAAGTGTCTTGAAAATTGACTCTGAATTGCCTGACGTTTCGACCAGGTTGCACTGGCCGTGGTCACAAGCTGACTGGCTCAGCGGTGCACGCCCTCCGTCCCGTTTAAATACATAATTATATCATAGAACGCGAAAGTTTAAAAGTTAGTATCGAATACCGTCTTGCCAGGATTTCTCCCGGGCACTATGGGAAGGTGTTTGTCAAAACAGTAGAGTGCAACTGATATCATAGGTTGTACAATACTACTAGTACAGTCCTGCTAAAATGGCCACTTACCAATATTAATATAAAGCCTACAATTATATGTCCCGGGGTATAATATTCGTCGTAAAACTTGACGTACAGCATAACTGAGAACCACTTGTCAAATGGTTTTATTTAACTCGCCTTGTTAGTGTCTTGTGTGGGTCAAATCTAGTAATTAATATTTTATCCCCTTCTTGTTAACCGATTGATTCGAAATTTAGTACACACCTTTAGTTCTGATAACAATACAATGATGTGTATTTAGTATCATTGTAAATCCAAGATGGCCGCCGCGATAAAATGTCGGATTACATATTTTTTTATATGGATATCAAATGAAAGGGCTTAACTAGTAGAATACAGTACACCTTCCTTTTTTTTTTTTTTAAAGACAACTCCCGCATTAGGAATTACTCCTGTGTCGCGGGGGACTTTACAAACATACAAACAACGGACACAAAGAACACCCAGACTCAGGTGGGAATCGAACCCACAACCTATAAGCATAGCGGTCAGGGTCACTAACTACTAGACCAACAGGTCAGTCTACTATGTAAAAAAATATTAGCTAACAAAATGGAAAACTGAAAACTTGAAAATAAAAAATATTTCTGTTAAAACATGATTGTTTTCGTGATTTGTTTTAGTGGAGCCGACGGGCCAGGCCTCATCGTTCGTGTCGGACATGCTCAGCTACCTGTCGGGTGTGCTCACTTCCTTGGAGCAGCTACCTGAACGGGCTCGGTAAGAGAATTGCCATTTCTATCTAACTTTCAGCACTTATTTATTTTATTTATTTGGGACAACAAAAAGTTAATGATATAAGCCATATGTATTAAGTTGTAAGTATTCACGTATTTTACTAATTAAAAAAAAAGTGCAATAATTGATTTTACTGTAATTAAACATCCTGTAAAGATCAGAACTGTAAAATAACCGAGTACGTAAATTAACTAAAAATTAACTAAAACCAAAACATTCCAAAATTACTCTTAAATAATATAATTTGAGTATCTTTCTCTGATCCTCGAAGACTTTATTTTAAAACCCCGTGCAATAGATTAAAAAAAACATTTTTCAAGGGCCTTAAATATATTTGGAGTACGAGTGGTCTGCCTGCTTCTTTGTTTTGCAAACAGGCGCGATTCGCCAACTTAAATTCGCCCACTAATGTGTTTTACCAATGTTAGATATTTGTGAACAGCGCAATTTGTTGACTGTCATGATGTACAATTACAAGGAAAATTGGAAACTCTTTACGTAGGTCATAGGACTAGTGATATGTCCTTGCATTATTTGTCATTAAAGTTTATTCTTATAATTTTTAATAAACACAATCTAACAACATACATTTATTAAAACTGTTCAGGCTTTTAGTTATTACTGAGGAAAATAGGGTCGCACATACATACACTATAACGCTCATTGCAGTAAGATAAAAAAATATATATATATAACAAGGTACATTTGGAATTTGCTTTATTGGCTAAATTGATTTACTGCAAATTATTCTGATTCAGGATAAATTGATATATATTTTGTGGTCAGTGTGGCAGCAGTTCGCGCCGCCACCAACCGCATCGCGAGCCGCCTGCGCGCGCTGCTGCTGGACCCGGCCGTCAGGCAGGTGTCGTCCGGCGCCCTGGACCAGCTCAACTTGGACGTCATACAGTGCGAACAGTTCGCGGCCGGGGAACCTGTGCCGGGACTCAAGGAGGGAGAGTTGCTTGAACATTTCGCTAGCCTCAGGTAAACCAGCTAACTAACATTATTATTTTTATTATAAACGCGAAAAAGAGGGTGTTTCATTACTTAACTACTTAACCGGACATCAAGAAATTTTGCATACACGTCTTGGGTTTCATCCATATAAAAATAATACTGTTTCCGAATGATAGAACAAATTAACTTTTACGCAAGCGAAGTAACGTGCAAAAGCTAGGTGTATATAATAACGTCTTTAGAGAGTTCGACTGCACAAGAAAATTACAAGTTACTATTATTTTTAACCGACTTCAAAAAGGAAGAGGTTTTCATTTCGACTGAAAATTGTTTTTGTTTTGTGTTTATCCCATCTAGCAATAAGTGTTCTTATAAAAGTCACGAATGCACTTTTGCCAAAAGCTATATTGTTATATAGTTAGACTAACGTACAATGCTTTGTACGTTAGTTTTGTAACGGTTTTGGAGTGTGTCACAAGACCCGATTATTAATATTTAAAAAAAAATATACTCAGAACAGCTAAGAATAATATATTGGAGATATAACCTGAATCAGAATCATCATCGGAACCACTAGATTTAAAATCGCTACACTAATTCATGACTTGCTCTTGCCCAAACAATTCCTCGGACACTTCTTTTTTTTTCATGTTTGCTTCTTCGTTGTAAAAATGTACAGAACCACTAGCTTCATTGCTTGGAGATAAACTGCAATTTTTCTGTAATTCTTTATATTTTGAAAGTACTTTTCTTATAAATGTTCCACTTCGCTTAAGTTGCTTCCACTTCTTAAAGAAGTCCATGACCAATTCCAAAATTTTAACAAAATGTCTATTCTGTCTTGTAAATGACAGGATTAATGTAGGAGCTTAAACCACATAAATGACGAATTTTTATCAAAATCTATGCTAATACTCCTATAACAGTCAACTGTTCTTGGCTTATAGGAGTTTTAGCAAAGTTTGTATAATTCTTAGCGTTTGCAAAACCAATATTCTTGTACGAACGTATAAAGAAAGAAAGAAAGAAAGAAAGGAAAATGATTATTTTGGCAACGCAAAAAATACGCATTTTAATCGAGCCGCGCTGGTCGTAGAGAGTATTATTGTTGCTTGAGTCTTTAGGCTAGGCTTAGGGCTTAGACTGCGTTAAATTCTATAATAAAATACCTAATAATATTCAACTAAGTGAGAAGAAATTTAAAACCTGTATAAAACGCACGCTATGTAAACGAGCATATTATAAACTAGATCATTATTTAGATGATAAAAATGCTTGGCAAAATGCCGGTCCTGCTAAACATTCACACTGTTAATGAGATAGATTATAGATTATTTGTTCATATTTTGATCATTATTATTGACATTGTAAATTTTATAGAACATTGGTGTTATTTTATACACTGTTGACATTGTAGTTATGATACGCTTTTTCTTCCTTGTTAATAAAAAAAAAAAAAAAATGAATTGTACATGTGAGCACTGTGTAGTCAAAAGTATTATGTTAATTTTTATATGTTGCCTAGCAGTTCTGTCATGTTCTTATCCATTTTAGAACAATATTACTTTATGTTACATTGTCCTCACATTAAAGTCGGCTTATAAGCAATGTAACAAATAATTTTGTAAAAAAAACATGTTGGAAAAGAGTATCCTTGGAGTTTCTTGCCTGTTCTTCTACATAGGATCTACGTTTTGGAACCGGCAACTATCTTCAACGACCGACTTATACTGACTGACTCCTCCTGACAATTCAAAAATACCTACAATGAGTTTACTTGAAATAAATAATTTTGATTTTGAGAGTACAAGTCATATCGAGTGCTGATATAGGTCACATAATTAAGTCATGTAAATATTTTTAAGAAGATGTTTGCTCTTAATCTTCATAAAATCAAGTTATCAGGTGTATAACTAGAACTTCCTTTCACAGACAACTCCTGGACCTAATCACGGGTTGGGACTGGTCCTCCTACCTCCACGACGTGGGCATCGAGGGCGGGAAGTACGCGCTCGTCACGCCGCGCGACGCCGCCACTCTGCTCGAGAAACTGAAGGAGGCGGAGCAGAAGTCCTCAGTCTTCTCCGTACTCAAGAAGAACGAAAGAGATAGAAGGAAGCTTCTCGATACCGTCTTGAAGCAACTAAAGCAGTTGCAGAATCAAGATGGGTCGTAAATATGTGTAGGTTTGAATAAGGATTTGTATGTAAAGATTGAAGTTTTTATGTTGAACCAATTGAAATTATTATATTATTGAACATGATAATACTTAAGAGAATGTAATGGCGCCGGGTCACTCGCCCCTCTCAAAATATCCTGGGGCTAGTCTGCACGTCGAGGCGAAGTCGCCTCCTATTCGACACACAGTCCTGACCTCTGTCAAGATTTAACGGATATTCTGTAATGACTTATATCGGCTGCGAAATCTTAATAATTCGTTTGTAAATAATTTTGAAAATAGTTAAAATCGTAATAGATTAAAATCAAAAGGGCCTATAGGAAGTTATATGGACCCCTTTCCGTTGTTTTCCTGGCATTAGAACCACCGCGTAAAAACGCTGCCGTAAATTCCGAAGTAATTACTTTGTCGCGCTCATGGATGCTCTCTTCCTTAGAAAGTTCTAGAAACAGAACTCTTTTTGTATGACGTCATACAATGTAAATTCTGTACTTCATTCTGACGTCATATCATAAGTTTAGATTTGTACTGCCCTCGGTTTAGGAGTTTAACTAAATTATACTATATATAATAAAGTTGGTTATATTTACCGTGTAATATTTAGTCTGTTTGTACAATATGCCTTATCAGCGTAGTGATAGAAGCATTTATATAGAGCGTAGCCCTAATGTTATTGTTACGTAATAAATTATTTATTATATTTTGTTTTATTATTTTATTGTGAAGAACCTTTATAATTAAAGACTGTTTGTAGGAATAAATAAGCAGTGGTAGTGTGAGATTTTTTTGTTACCAAGAAATTTACTTTTAAACTCGCATTCCATATATATATACATATATACGGGAATTAATGCGATCACGAAATAGGTAAAAATAAACCAGGAAATAGACCAGGTTCCATTGTCAGCTTGTGGCCAGGGATTTAAATATTTTTAATTTATTTTAATGATTCTTAACAATCTTGGAAGTAAAAAGAACGAAGAATCACCCCAGGTAACTGCTTAGCAGCAGACGGGCAGTCAGCTTTTTGTCCAGTTGTATTAAAAAAGTAGGTAAGTTGTCTTGTGAACAAAAGCTTGTACTTTCTATACATAGGTACATAATATCTATTAATCATATCTAGACCACAGATTACTAAGTAGTTACTACGTAACAGATAAACCACTCCCTACAAAAATATCGATAGTTACCGTTTTAATTGCCTACTTTTTCCGGGCTTTAAAATGTGTGTAGGGTTACCTCTTCAATATTTTTTTTATAAAAAAATACAATTATTTTGTAAATTACCTAAGTAACTTAACGCTTATTTTTCATTTCCAATGTTCGAGTATACTAAAATCCTACATGTTTTATTTTATGTAAAGATTAATAAACTTCTTCCCTTTTCTAAAATCTCGATTATTAAACTGTATGGTGGAAAATATTTTAAATCTTACAAAAAGTTTTAAAAAATAATGTGAGGAAAACAAGGCATGTAGGGTTAAAAGGATATTTTTTTTAAAATACATAAATAAGCTGCCAGGCTTTTTTTCTCTTTCTTTATCTACGTTCTTATACTGCACATAAACAACCATGTCAATTTTCACTATGTATTTTACAGTATTTAAAGAATATATCAATACGTGTACGCGCAATGGCAACCTACTGCGCGAGACTGCGTAGAAGGTCCGCCGGCGGACGAGCGGCCGGTAGGTATTTAGCGCGCGCAAGTACATCGAGTGACATAGGTCTGTCTAGACTAAGTTGTACAATTGTGCTGTACTAGACAGCTATCAGCTCTAACATCTAGAGATAAAATCTCGTATTGAAACAACAAATGAGTTACATCTAATAACAAAGTACGTGTACGTAAGTATTGCGCAACGGTATGTATCTAGATCGGCGCGTCGATCGTATCGGGCGGCGCCAGCAGTGCAAGGTCCCACATATTCGTGACCTTCCTCACATACATACCTGGGATATTAGCAATGATCTTGTTTATATAGATTTAGGTATGATTGTTTGTGTGTTGAGTAATTTAGAGGCACGCCGGGACATGACAGACTGTCACAGGTCAAAAAGTAGAAAATTTGGATAAGGCATCGTCGGACTTTTGATCAAGTGGTTGCAATTCCCAGTAGGTGCAGTACAGACCTGAACTCACTCATAATACAATCATTTTAGTTTAGCTGGAGAGGTTAACAGGAATATAAGTGAAGTGTGGCCCATGTTTGTATTTAAAAAAAAATATATATACTTATATATCTATTCATATATTCAGTACGTAGCGTTAGTAAGAATTCGTAATGAATAAGCATACACGCAATTTTAAGAAAGCCATTGTGTAATAAGCATATTAAATGAAAATTTTAAAAAGATTTTCTTGAATTTTGAAGCTATTAGAACACTCGATCAAATCACATTTTAAACAAAAAAGCTAAATCAAAATCGGTCTATCCGTTTAGGATCTATGATGCCACAGACAGACACATAAATACATATTTCTTGTATGTGTTAAACTTATAAATATCCCTCTTATCCCTGTAACTTATATCACCACTCCTTTTTGCATCGGAAGTTAAAAATATGCCATGGCAGGGAGATAATTTTACACTCACAAGGTTTGGAGCCACACGACCAGCTACCACAAGTAACACATGTACAAAAGCCGGATATGTAGATCAGTCATCGCCCTCAGTTTTCCAACCAAATACTTGTGTTATACTTGTAAGCACCTACAGATAGATCTGATAAGGTAACAACTCGTATGTTCGTCTTAGGCATCACCACGCCCAGCAACAATAGAAAGAGCCCGTGCTTATGTGCATTCCTATTGGTATAAAAATAACTAAACCAATTCAAGGTGAAACGAATAGTTATTAACTGTAACATTTAACCCACACATGTTGATGTCAACCACGTGTTAGATCAAATTTGACAAATTGACGCCTCAAATGGCAATGTTATCAGATAAGTATCTGCCACTGTCTCGGCAGGTCGTGACTCGCCCACTCCTTTTCTGTACTATATCTTCATGCGGCTTTGCTTGCTGTTCTACTATTTAGCTACACGTATAAGTATAGTACTCTATAAGTAACAGCCTTAATAACAATTAGTTTGAGAGCAGCGGCGAATTTACACATTTGTCGCCAGTAGGCCATTAAAATTTTGTCGCCCCTACCGGTCGGTCTATCTAATTCGATACCCCATGAGAAGACATAAAAAATAAAGTAGGCCCCAAAGTTGCGGCCCCTAAAGTCTGCCGCCCTAGGCTTCAGCCTACTCAGCCTACTGGTAAATCCGCCACTGGTTGAGAGTCGTTTGGCCATTGTCTTGTTTTGTTGTATTAGTTGACAGACCTCACACATTTTTGAGAACAGGTATTTGATTTAAAAAAACAACTCCCGCATTAGGAATTACTCCTGTGTCGCGGGGAACTTTACAAACATACAAAGAACGGACACAAAGAACACCCCGACTCGGGTGGGAATCGAACCCACGACCTATGGCATAGCAGTCAGGGTCACTAACCACTAGGTCAACAGGCCAGTCAATGGTATGCAGCCAGGTATGCAGTTGCTGAAGCCATTTTTAGTGCCTGTGGTAGGCATAACGAAGCTATTATCTCAAAGTCAAACAAAACTACACCGCGTTTCCAACATTAGACCTATTGTCGAAAGTGATCAGGTGACGGGTTTCTTTCTTGCTACCAATATGCAATGTGGGTGATTTTTACAGAGGTTTTCTCTCTCACAGCCCCGAATGCTCTTTGGTACGTTCTCTGGCTGGGATTGGCTTTGCGCTTATCTGTTCCACATCGGGTCTTTTAATGAATCCAATGCAGCCCAATTTATCCACTGCCGCATGCGGTGTGACCATTACTTACTGATCCGGGATGATCACCACCACGAAAACAGCGCCTTTCGCTCTGTACACATTGAACGTGATCAATCTACAAAAAAAAAAAACACATTGCCTTCCACCTCGACAAACAAAATTAAATAAAATCTACCTTCAACGCTATATCCATTGTTTATTACTACATATTATAAAACAAAGTCCCCCGCCGCGTCTGTCTGTCTGTCTGTTCACTATAAACTCAACAACTACACAACGGATTGTCATACGGTTTTCACCAATAGACAATGATTCATGACGAAGGTTTATCACTACATATTATAAAACAAAGTCCCCCGGCGTCTGTCTGTCTGTTCGCGATAAACTCAACAAGTACACAACGGATTGTCATACGGTTTTCACCAATAGACAATGATTCATGACGAAGGTTTATCACTACATATTATAAAACAAAGTCCCCCGGCGTCTGTCTGTCTGTTCGCGATAAACTCAACAAGTACACAACGGATTGTCATACGGTTTTCACCAATAGACAGACTGATTCATGACGAAGGTTTAGGTGTATAATTCTAAGGTCTTGTGTAAAATGGCTGATATATGACGATGATTGTTGAGGATGTCGGCAAAATCAATATATGCTTTGCTACCCGTGCGAAGCCGGGGCAGGTTGCTATTCAAAAATAATTTATAACATCATTGCAAAATAACTCTCATTGTTCCAACAATGGTTGTTACATTTTGACAATACAAACAGTTTATTATGATTTACAAATTGCTGCTTGTATGACAGACAGTGATCATACAGGTTGGCAGATCTGAGAACGATTTTATGTTCTTATCTCAGGTGTAGGCGTTTTAGGCCGTATTCACAAATTTGGCTGATTTAAAAAAAAATGTGTAGGAAAAATATTTATTGAATTTATTGTCAAACAAATTTGTAGAAAAATAAATGGAAAATGTTCCTAAACCTTTTGAAGTGAAACTTATTTAGAATCGTTATGATTAGAAATTCAATGAAACGGAAGCATCACGATAAAGTTTCTACGATAAAGTTCCTATGATCTTTGTCTTTGCGCCTGCGTACTATATGTCCATGTCAACGTGGTGTAATTTTTGTGCATTTTTTCTCCATATTTCACTTATACTTAACAGATTCTTTACAAATTTATATTTAAATCCAACCTTAACCTACATTGAAAACGAAGTATTGTTTGTTTTGAAAGGACTTTAACTGGACTTCAGGTTTACTTACTGTTTATTATTAAGGTCATTCTTTGTATATCTTGAACTGTTTTTCTGAAGTTTCACTTCTGCCGTGTGTGAATTGCACACATACGTAAATCAATGTTATTCTTTCAGTAATGTACAAGTACAGAAGTTTCACTCCGCAAAATTATTTGTATCATTTATTTGTAGGTTCATACCTAAGGACTAGTGTGCCTGGCCTGGTAATAGCAAGGCGGTACAGTAACGCTGAGTCCTATACGGTTTTACTTGCACCACGTTCAAATTGCACCCGTGCAAAACCGGGCCGGATCGCTAGTTATTATCTTAAATAGCAAATTACATTATATTGAGCTCTTACAACTTTACTTAATTTGTTGTCAAATCAGCAGCTTAATATGAATGAAGCCTTAAGACGGTCGAAATTTAACCTTCGGCACTTCGTTATTCGGCCAAACTGTAATGGGTAAGTACTTAATGGGTATACTTAGTTACATGTCAGTAGAAAAACAATAGCACGTGTTCTATTAATAACCTGTCTTTAATTGTTCTTGTGACCTTTCTGACCTCGTCTGTCAGTTGTAATGTAGCTTATAAGAACTGATGATTCAGCCCCAACGATTTAAAATATCTACCTGCCTAAGCAAACTTTATTAATATAATTATTTTTACACAATTATATCGTCGTTATTATCTCGAAATATAAACGAGTGTAACACCGAGTTTGATGCACCTAAACCTACCCTACAAAGCTAAGCTTATTTAATCCAAACTTAAGATAAGAAGGGTAGTTTTCCAATTACAGCACTAGAGCGCATTATGCGGCATAATGCTTAACGTTGAATGTTTCACTACAGCAACGCTTCGCACAATCGAGCACTCTCAAAAGGTACTGCTTTTGCCTGATGCGTGCAATAGATACCAACAGACAGAAAATTAACAAGTGTTTTTTCTTTAAGTTGGCATTGATCGAAATGTTTTATTCATATATTATCGTTAGTAATATTATTTATTGTTGAAAAAATTGTTAAACCGTAAATAGTTTTCAACCAATTATTATGTATACTACTTTATTTACACATTAGTGAGGTTATTGCTAACTCTATGAATATTTTTTTTTCAACACTTAACTTAGCGCTCTCTGCTGGTGCATTTGAAAACTAATTCACGTTCCAATTAAGCATCAGCATAATTCGGCATTGTGCGCCACTGAGTCGCATTATGCTCTGTAATTGGAAAACTACCAAGGAGAATTTTGTATGGGACTCAAAGTGAAGGTGTCTAACTGAAAGCAGTATCTAAATAAGTCTAGAAAAGAAAATAAATGACATCAATTTAGCAGTTGTAGATGGAATGAAGAGTGGTTAATTTAATTTTTTTTTTGCGACTATAGCAGTTGATGAAATGATGAATGATAAAGAAAAAATAGGCAGTCATGGTACTGCTAACAGAAGTGAAAACTTAAACGAAACGACGAACTTAAAACGTCACATTAGCAGGTTGGTGACATTACATTAAAAAGGAGCTGACAGAACTCAATGTTTAGATTAGCGCCCTCTAGTGGATCTATATATGTATTATTAGTGTAACGGTAACGAGTTCAGTGCTTTTTCCCCATAGCAAAAGTGCACAAACGTGCCTAAAGAAGTTTTCACTTCAAAAATTTAAATTTTGTAAGATGTCAAGATGTTTTGCAAAATTAGTTTGTTGTTATTGTTCTCCTATTTCATGTTTATTTTAAATACTACGCCCCTCTATTACTCCTCCTATGTCTATGGTAGGGCCATCTAAATATAGCCACAGCCTAATAAAGCCACACAGAGATGGTCCTCATTACAAAGTCATTCCATAGTTTCATTAGACATTAATGATTTTCTGCTGTCATCATTACTAGTTTTCAGATACTACTATTAACAATATGTCTGTTTATTTTAGTCGTCATTTAAGGCAATTCGTCACACGACACGCGTCAACCCAAGCCTAAAACCAACACAATAGGTCTGGTATACCTAACCGGCTTACCTTTCAGTTCATTATATGTTTAGTTCATAAAGAAATGATCCTATCTGGCACGCCATTTATAACGTATCGGTATGTCAGACTAAGTCTTATGAACTATTCAGTAAGTATTTCAGTCATTTAATTTCACTATGAACAGGTCACGAAATTGCAAGGTTGCGATATCTGATACGCTTTTTTGGCATGTCCATTTTAATAGATCGCTATGAATATAAATAAATGCACCGCCCGTACAGTTGCGATTTCTTTGAAATAGGTAATTATTTGTTTTATGTATTTATGTTATAAGATATACAACTCCGGCAAAAAGTACCTTATATCTCTTTGTCGCCGGGCTCTTTGCTGAGCTGTCAGTACAAGAGCCTAAATGGAACTCGACGCAACAAATAATGGAACAGGTTAGTTGAATCTGATCTACTATAAAAATAATAGTTATTCAGATTACAAACTTATATTTTGCGTTTGGAAAGCTGACTTTGTCGTAGATCGATGTATGGGAAAGTATTGTTTGTCTTTCGGAAAAGACTCGGAGAATCTCTCTCGGTACGCGAGTCAGACTCGCACTTGTCCGGTTTTTAGCAATGATATTATATACAAACAAGAGGTAGGTAATCGCTCACTAGAGTTTCAGTTCTTTAGAACATTATATAAGTACATACAACTGTATATACCTTTGAGAAAACGATTAAGTAACGTACTTACACATTCAAATAAAAGCAACAACTAGTCATAATTATTACATAACATAACAAGAATATCACAAACAGTAATTAAGGACAACCGAATTGGATAACAGTTAAAACAATACCAGGTATTCACAAGTACTATCAATCAGGATTGGATCAATTAACTTTCTATTAATGCTACCAAATCTGAGTCAGCGGATGCAGATTTTATAGAAGTTGTTTTAACTACTTACACCCACATAATATACGACACGAAAAGTAGTTAAAAAACTACTTTTAACCTTTAGGTTTTCGGGTAACGAATCTCTGCTTCAGACTGGTATTGTTATGCATTCTGTGGCCTTAGTAAAACATAGAATTTTGGACGTCGACATTCGAAATTGTAACAGTGGTAGAATTATTGATATTGGTTTTTATCGTGTACGTACCGAATCTGCAATACGAGTAAGATCGCTTGATTCGTTTGATGAATGAGACTGAGGTCAACTGAGGTGCAATAATTAACCTTTTGTTGATATGTAAATAATTCACTAATACCTAGTTAAGAAACATAAAAGCAAAAACGTATTGTTGAAAATAAACACACGTAATTTTATGATTGTTAACAAAGATTGCTAAAAATAAATAGATACTTCTTGGTTTTCTACGCTAACTTATTGATGATATCAAATACGTATTCCGAATTTTTTTCTATATTTTTTTTTGACTTGGCTTCGCACGGCTTGTGCTTTTGCCATTTTTCTATGTTACATACATAATATATATCATATTATTATTTAATATCAAGTCCACAGAAAAAAAAATGACATAGACAAAACACAATCACTTAAAATGTTTGAAATAAGAATTGCATCGCGAAATACCGATTGGTTCCCGGATCCATGCATCGTCATCGCATCATCTGCGGCCAGTGTTCTTTTAATTTCTGTTATATATTTCTTCAAGGTTTTTCCGCCCACATCCGTGTGCTCGTGGGAAACCACTGTACCTTCACAGTATTAATGTCCGTTTATACGTATGTGGCTTGTAATAGAAATGTATTTTGTAAGTAAGAATAATGTACTATTATAAGATAATGTTGTATAAGAATGCGACGTGTGTAAGAATTGCATTATTGCTGAAGAAATTATGATTTTGAATAATATAATTTAAGTTTCTTTGCTAGTTTTATTGACTTGGAGTGTGGTTCTTCAGCTAAGTAATTAAATTTAAGTATGAATGGTTGGATGGTATGGATGAATAAATTATAACAGGTAAGCGCGTAAGCATACAATAGCCTGCTTAAATGTATTTTTTTTAAACAATCCAGCGGCGTAACTACACCACCTGACTCCCTTAGGGTGCCACGACACACATCGATCGATGATAGAACGTTCATCGTCAGTTATTACGGCACCAATCGGTCTGAAAAAGCTACCACGCCAATCAATCGATGATGGCATTGAACGATGGTGTGGTGGCACCCTTATTGTAATAAAGGTATATTTATAGGTTCATTTTTATAAATCACTAATTAAAGTGAAAGGATGCAAGACATTGAAATTGTAAACAATTTATTTTTATTGCAAGGACACGCGATCTCAGTTGATTAATAATTACGTCCAATATACGATAGAATAAGTATGTTTATTTTATAGAAGCTTTCGGGATCTTGGAAACATCAACCCTCGCAAATTCCATCAAAATTACCTTATTCTGAAGAGTTTAAGGAAATGCATGGCTGATGGACCATTTTTAAACGACTTTCAGAGGACTCTCGGAGGTTCTCTATTTGACTCATTTTTGTGTTTATATTACGCGATATGTTCGCTATTTGTAAACCGATTTCAATCATTCTTTTTTGGTCCCATTTAAGTTTGAAGAAAATATTCCACCTCTTAGGGTGGAAAATTAAGGGATGAAGAATACATCTTACTACAATTTATCATGATTTAGGCGCATTAAAATCGGTGATACTTTTTTTAAAGTTAATGATTTGAAAGCAAAAGGAGGCACTTAAAAGTGCCATTTGGACTGAAGTACTTGGAGGCTGCGACTATATTACTATTTACTGCTTCACTAGATATATATTATGTTTAAGTCCCACCGTTGAGTTGTAACAGTTGAGTTTATTTTCCCGGCCAATCACGTCAAATAATGAAATTAGAGGAATTATAATGTTCCTTCTTTGTGGGTTCCGCTTTTTATAGATAGTATAGTTACTCAAATAAAAAAAAAATAGTTTAAAACAAGAACTTTGTTGAACTTAATGTTGCAGCAACCAAATAACAAGATCATTGCCTAGAGTAGTAACTTGTAAACAAGTTGATTAAGTCATGTTCTCTTTAAAACATAAACAATATTAAATTTCTGTTTTACGACCAAATATCTGGTTCAATGTAGGTGTAGCTCAATTTATTTAACACTGAAGGTCGTGCAATCGATTTTGTTTTGAGACGAACTTACGATTACTTATAATCGAGACTGCAAGGTGGGTTGGTTACCGTATATTGCCTACGTACGAAATCGATTAAATATGATAAGTTGATGTTACAGCTAATGTAAACTAGAGTTGTATATGGTCAGTACTGGTATTTAAAGTTGGCTGGGTTTTTCAATATATTATATTACTAGTCCTAATTAAACATAAATATACTTACTTAATTGGTACCCAATAGTGGTTACTGTTTACAAAAACCCCAATAAGTATACTTAGGTATTTGTTATTTTATTATTTACTAGCTATAGACACTGGTGGTGTTAGTCCACAAATTAAAAGTCGCGGAGCGGGCTATAGGGCGAGCTATGTTTGGAGTCTCTTCGTCATCCGACAAAGAACTAAAGTTACCGACATAGCTCGAAGGATAAGCATGCTGAAGTGGCAATGGGCTGGTCACGTATGACGTATGAGCGGTTGGAGCAGACGGGTCCTAGAGTGGACCGCGAATGAACGGAATGACGGATGAGCCGACGATATAAATAATGTTTTTCTTTTATAAGTACCGCGGAAACATTCAGTGCATTAAGTAAAAAGTTGTTATTTTGAAATTACAAAGAGACACTCCAATTTTATTTATTTGTATGTACAGTTACATGACTTCAAGAATGTTTGAGCAAAGAAACGGACACAGCAGACCTGAGAAGGGTCTTGCTACAGACTGTTGTTGTTAGAAACAAAAGACTGCTCTCAAAAGATAGCTACATGTGCATATACAAAGCCAGTTAGCGAGGGCTTATGGGCCGGCTCGACCGTAGTGATACCACGGCCTCACAGAAAAACGGCTGTGAAGCAATGTTTGAGTTGATGTTTTTCGCCGATTGAGTGAGGTCACCGAAGGCCCTAACCCTTCCCCCTCCCCCCCTTGACCTGTCTGCTCGTTTGCCCCCTTTACCATAAAAAAAGGCTGTGTCTGACAATGGAACAATTACTTAAATCACTGAAAGGGCATGACTCTTATCTAGCATGCAGTTTCAGAAATGTTTTTTTTTAAATAACCATCCGTTTACAAGTTATGATCGCTTGAATTTCCATCCGTTTCTCATAAAAGCAGATGGAATGTAAAGATTTTAAATTGAAGTGTTGTTTTTATGTGTTCCGGAAATAAAAATGGAAATCCTGTCTTTATTGCTCACTTAAGCATTTCTCCCTTGCAGCTTGAAAAAAGTATCAGGTAACCCTGGTCGCCGTGGACTCGATGGGTTTTCCATTCGACCAAACGTTGTAGTTTATCTTAACCCTATGTACTAAATAGTTGAAAAAACTCGCAATACACCCTCCGGCTGATCAATTTCTCTATCAAACTTGTCAGATTCCCATTAGGTCTTTAATAGTTTTTAATGAAAATGCTTAGTTTTCGTAATTAAATATATAAATCATTATTGCATTACATGAAACTGGTTTCAAGCAACTATTTAAACGTAGCAACGTCAATTACTTAACATGCAACTTGACATTTTCTTACTTGCAAATATAAACCGCCATTTTGAATGGAATGCGGCTGTCAAAAATTATTCACATTACATTGAAAATGTGACTTTTATAAACCTTTAATATGATCTGTAGGGCTGTATTTAAAAAGATGCAGGTCAAATTGAGAGTTTTTGGCAATGATAAAGAAGGTTACTACGTAGTTTCATTTGTTGGCCCTCATTTTTTTATTGAACACTTAGGCAAGGTACAGTGTAGTGACTCACAATTTGCTTAAAATTAAGTCACAGGACCTACTGGCAAACCACAGTTATGAATCACATTATTAAGCAATTAAGTTATGATTAAACTTTTATGCGGAACTTTTATGTAAATTCTGCCTGAATCGGAAGTCTTTTAGGAACTATAACATACACATAAACTTGTTTTTCTTATTTTACATAGCCTGAGAAACATGATTATAATTATTAGATTCAGTAGTGAACTTATGCAATTGTATTATAAAAATTGCGGTTAATTTAATAATAGACTCTTCTTAAACATTGTATGCCAAATGGCAGGACATAGCAGAAATTATCTATATATTAATACGTGAATACGTGAACCTTTGGATCCCTTTTTACAAAAATTGGGAGGACGGAGGAGTATGAAAACGGGTACATACAGCTATGAGTGTCCAGGATATATTTTGACCTGTCATGGTACAAAAGTCTATACCATGACAGGTCAAGTAATATTGGCCAATGAAATAAACCATGGTCGAAATTCGACCACCACGCGATCTCTAGTTATTATAAATCTGTATAATCTTAGGAAAGAAAATGTAATCAAAACACCTGAAACGGCAGGTTGTAGACTACCTCCCTCGCACGAAACGATCACAGAACACCTGACAAAGACATATCTCGGCAACTTCAGAAAATTGGTGAGTACTTCGCTCAATTGAAATAAGAATTTTAGAGATTAGGTTAGTGACTTCTTCAACAGAATCGGAACCATTAGCGTACCCCTAAAGATTGGAATTGCCCACTAACGTCTATACTTATTAGCCATCCGTTGTTATTTAAAAAATATATATATTACCGCTCTGGAATCACAGGCTATCCAATTAAAATATTTATTAAAAATCTATTACAAAATTGGCGAGGGTATCGCGTAATCGCATTCAACATCGCATGGAGAGACGCTGCTATTTGAAATTGGTTAAAAATAGTGCATTTTCTATACAACTAATAATACCTTTTCTTGATTGTCTCGGTCAATATCGATATAAGGGGTGGTTCACTCGATGTTATGACATATCATCTATAGGGTAAAACAAATGTGTCTCACTCAATAACCTTGGCGCGATGGTCTAATGGCCCCTCTAATTGCCGTAGCTTACTCTACAGCACTTGGATTAACTAAATCTTGGAGACTGGTTTATGTTATAAGTATTAGCGGGTTTAAGATTTGACTTGTTTCTTCTGTACCATTGCTATTAAATAATTCATTGCTTGATTTTTCAAACAATCAAAGCTTGTATGACAAAAGTAATGATATTATTTACAAATGCAGCGTCATCATTGGGATGGGGGATGTCCACTGCTGAACATTTTTGGGAAAATATGGTATAGATTATTACGCCATACTATATGGAAATACTACCGCACTACAGTAGGCTATGTTCCAAGAAAAAGAGAACAGAAGTGTCTATCTAACTGAACCACTCAACTTGCGGCGTGGTAGGTGAATTGTGGTATTTTTAGTGTTCTTAAGTGAAATATTCCAATATCTTGACTGCGTAAAATAATACAGTAATTGAGGTTAAACTGCACATGAAATAATTAATAGCTTGTCAATCTATTAAATGATTATTATAATTTGGCATATTAAGTTTGGCTTTTAAACAGAATCTAATTCTATAATACTTGTCTTATTTTCTGCGTGGTTAAATTAAGGTTAGTAAAAATGTCTCGTAAAACCACTGCCCAACTTACTCTAGAAATCAAACGTTATTATTATATAAAACCGATTCCTGCGTTCTCCGAAGTCTTTATCAGTGTGATTTTATGTTAAAGAACAGTCATCTTACCTAATGTAATCGCGGCAACGCTTCATAAGATTATTTCCTTAAGTCTCAATAACAAAAATTCAGTTTGAGTAACATTACTGACGTTTACGAACTCGCGGATTCTTATCACTTATATATAGCACATATCCGAAACCGGCTAGTACCGTGCATGGAACACCTGCTTTTTGCACAACACATCGTTCCACTTAAGTGACAAGATCGAACCTACATAGAAACACTATCTATTTGAGAAATTATAACTAGTACACTGTTGCAACATCACCCGGCCCGTATCGTGTGTGTAACGAATGCCTACATATAATATTAATATAGGCAGGCCAAAATATTGTCAGATTTAAATAGCACTTTTGTTGGATAAATTAAGTTTAAAATTTCTTAAAATATTCAACAATATCGAAAACTAGCTATTTTTAGGTGGGATTTATGGATTATTCATAGTTGGCAGATAAGTTACAAAAAAAGTATAAGGATATTAAAGCAGTGTTGCAACCACAACATTATCCTTTTTTTTAGTTCTATATTTAACTTTTTGAATTCGGTTGTATTGACTATGCCTGTAGACATATACTATAATATATATTTTTGTATTGTGTGATTTATTCTTAATATAAATATATCTTCGTCCCAATAATAACAAGTCATTTTTTCTATGATTAAGTTCGGCAAAGTTGGCTTTACAATGTCATATGTTTTGCTTGACTTAAGAATTCGTGACAAGCTTCGCCATCGTCAAGGAGTTATTACTATAGTAGGTACTATTATCCTTTTGGTTCGGTTTAGTTTCTACCTTTACGTGTAAATGGCGGCTTAACTGCTCATTGGATACAGAAAGGATATTAAACTAGACCTATCTATTAGTATCCATTTATTTTAATTGCATAATTTACATAATGTAAAACATATTCAATTATATCTTCGCGCCATATTTTGAGTTTGAGCGCGAAATGACCATGTACACGATGATTGAACGAGCGCAACGGCTTCTATTTTAGCTCGATAATTTTAAACTAGACTGTCGGTTAAAACAAATTAATTGCTGAATACTGGCCTATACCTACCCTAAAAACTACTAACAAATGTTCGAATATATGGTAAGGCAACTCCCTACTGAATAAGGTCGAAAACTCTATAGAACTTAATGACTAAAATAAAGAACGTCCATAGTTTCATATCAGTCAGTCAGATGGTTGGACTGGACCACTCCACTGTGACTATCAGATTCGGTGTATTTGGGACTGTCAGCTATCTATTGGGACCAGTAGTAGGTACCATGTTTGAACGTCAATTATCAGTTTTAAGAGCGATCATTTGTACAATTCAATAAAAGTTACCTACTACTCGCCACCAGAGAAATTGACAGCAAATATATGGCAAAGTCATACACACAGAAAGCGAACAGAAATTATAAAAAAACTCTTGAGTTGCAGTAGCATATCAGTCGCTGCGTCATGCGCAACGAAATTTTTATAAAGTTAAAATAATTGTAATATTATTTCTTTTAGTCGAATCACTCGCACACAATCAGTCTAAAGTCTAACCTAACAGTGAGACATTTTAAAGGTTATGATGATGACAGATTAGAGGGCTACTACGATATTACAGTTTGGGCGTAAGTATCGGCACTACATGGTAGTGAATTTGCCAATCTTCACCGTTTGAAACTTTTTAATAACGTGTTTTAACGCCTTCATTGCAGGAAAATTCAAATTAAGAACATAAGAGTATGGCATTACTGTTGAGTCAGTAGGCGTATTTGAGAGTTCCAGAAACCACAACGAGAGCGAATGACGTAATTTCTGACTCCCATGTATTAATTAAGATATTTCCAGTAATGACGTAACCAGGTGTCGACTCACATCTAGTTAAGGATTGTTTGTTGCATTGTTGTTGATTGGATTGTTGCAACGAGTATAGAGTATGAATAGGAACGTGTCAAAATATTTTGTATTGTATTGTTTTGTATGTTTGCAGCAAATTTGAGTAATTTCTTTGTTTTAAGAATAGAATTGGTTATTTTATTTTTCAAAATAAGTATTGTATTTTGAAAAGAGTAGTGTGAAGTAACATCTGTGGCAAATCGAAAGTTGTTGTGATAATATTGACCGGCTCCGTCTTGGTACATTTCACAATGATTATTTGCTTTTTAAAATGCTGAATTATGTTTAAAAAATTTTACAAGTATGAAAGAAGAATAAGAGTCTGTGCATTACTTCGTCACTTATTTAGTTACTTTACTAGTTAAGTGTACTGTTCTGATGTACCAATAATAAGTAAGGGGGCATTCATTAATTACCTAAGTGAGAAGATTTTGGCGATTATTCGACCCCCCCTCTCCCGCTGGTGAGAAGTCGTGAGATTTTGCTCGACCCCCTCCCCCCAACCCCTAATCTCACTTGAGATTTTCCAAAATGCATACGTTCACGGAAAATAAATTGTAGTAGGAGCAACTGCGGTTGTAGTACAATTTATTCCACCATGTAAAGTAGTAGGGAGAGTCCCGTCCAGTCCAGTCCAGACTCCCGTCTCTACTTTACATTAGTATACTATTTACATTTTACGTTATATATATTATTTTAGTAGAGAAACATATTTAATTTAACCTAGTTTTCTCGCAATTTTACACTGTTTCTTTCGGAAAAAAAATTACGTGATATCTGCCGAGGCCTCCCCACGTGAGATTGGGTGAGATTTGGCTCAACTCCCTCCTCCCCTAATTAATGGACGCCCCCTAATTTAATATGAGACTGCCTCATTTTTTCAGTGGCATAAGATTTCGCTTATTTATGTTCGTATGCGATCATAAAGTCCTTATGAGGGTTCAATCCCAATTTTTATTGGGCCTTTGTGCTACTCTTAGTAGAAGCAGAATATGAAAACATGTCCGTTAAGAGGCAATAAGCTCTCCCGCTCTCCCCTAATATGCGGGACCAAAAATGTAACAAGTAAAATGTTGGTACATTTCTGCCTACCCTTTCAGGGAAAGACAAACGTGAATATACAGTATCTGACAATGGAACACTTACGAGTACTTAATAACTGAAAGGGCGTAACTGCAGTGCGCAGATGCAGTTACAAGAAGAATTAAAAAAAAAACTTCCTGCTTACAATTTATAACCGTTTAAATTTCCAGGTATTTTTACCCCCGTTTCTCACAAAAGCAGCTGGAATGTGTAAAGTTAAAGAATTGAAATCGTACATATTTTTTTATTTCATATACATTTTGTATAAATATAATCCCTGCTCAGTCCTTGTATAACTGACATTTCAAGCATAAATAAAAGTAGTAGCTTTAAAAAAAAGTTCAAGGTTCCCTCCATTGGATTTTGTTTACTTGCAACATTGTCAAACTTAAATTACACTATGTCTGTAAAATCTTTTGTAGCATATAAGCGTAGAAATAGTGTTGTTATGATGGAGATTATTACTATTTACTTAGAGCTAGTGCAAGTTTATTTAGGTTGTACGTCCTTTCAATTAGTATTTGACTTGGCATATTACTTTTGAATCTTAAATTTATTACCATTATTGTCAGTATGAGGTGTATTATTCTTTATAAGTAGTTGTTAAGTTGTATAGTAGTAGTTTGTAAAGGAGGTGAATCCTAATAAATTTTAGAAATTAATAGTTTTTTTATTGTTAATTTTTTTTTATAACAATTTGGAATTGTTACGTATTTTTTTAAACAATAAAAACTGTATTTGTAAAATTGAAGATTAGATGTTTTTAAACAATTTAAAATTAAAATTCGTTTATTTATAAAGTTCCGCTACTCCCTCACAAAGTTCCCCGCCACGTCTGTGTGTCTGTTCGCGATAAACTCAAAAACAACTAAACGGATTTTCATGCGGTTTTCACCAATAGATAGAGGGATTCATGAGGAAGATTTAGGTACCTACCTATATCATTTGTTAAGGTTTTGTGTAAATTGGTTGAAATATGATGATGATTGTTGCAGATGTCTCTGCTACCCGTGCGAAGCCGGTAAATAGTTCCCCAAATGTTCACCGCCATGCTCTAAGGTAGATAGATAAACTCTTTATTGTACAAAACTTACGAAATTATACAAAACTGGATATACATGAGGTCACTTTTGTGAATGTGGGGTCAAAGGCTTTATTCAAAGGACGCCGTACGTATCATTTCCCATCAGAACACACTCTGTTTATTTAGGGACATCACGAGTGGACCACGATCGGTGCAATTCGATCTAAAAGTCGGGGAACCAAGAGGTTTTGTACCTTTTAAATATTATCGCGATTAAGTCCTGAATTACACACCTAAAATGTATCGAAGTCGCGAAAATTTAAAAACAATTAAAAAATCTTGTATAGCGAATTTTCAATTCCATGACCATCACTGCACATACACTTGCGCCTCTATCCCCGAAGGAATAGGCAAAGACATAAAACGCCCAAATTTAACCAATGTCCATTTTTTGGGGAGTCGAGCCCATTAACATAAGAGTATGTACTTTTAGCAATATGGTATTAGAGACTCGGATTATTTTGAGATCAGGACTACTCCTTCTCTATACGGGTGTTGAAGACTACTAAGACTATAAAAATAGGCAGTCATAGGACTGCCGACAGATGTGAAAACTTAAACGAAACGACGAACTTAAAACGTCACATTAGCAGGTTGGTGACATTAATTAATAAGGAGCTGACAGAACTCAATATTTAGATTAGCGCCCTCTAGTGGATCAATATATGTATTATTAGCGTAACGGTCACGAGTTCAGTGGTTTTTCCCCATAGCAAAAGTGCACAAAGGTGCCTAGAGAAGTTTTCACTTCAAAAAACACCCAAGTTATTACGTGGGTGTTACAAATGAAGTAAGTAGCCTAAACCTTTAGCGTTGCAAAAGCTTTTAACGTCCATTAAATACTAGGACTAGACAATGGCTAACTGTCCAGTTCGAACAGACATTACTAAACACGACTGGTGAGACATTACGTGACTCACAATGGCGATGACTTAAGGGTAAATTAATCTTACCTCTGTTTGTCATCGATCCGTCCAGAACAATTTGTACTTAATCATAGAATAGCGGAGGTGTTACCGGGCTGCCTCGAGGAGAACGGGTATTTCAATTAGGTAAAGTATCCACTGTATTGCAATATGGATTCGTTGTAGTAGACGGTAGCAAACATTTATTCCTTATTCCGTGTTCGAAGTTACATACATCTATGTATACGTGAAAAGAATTCTTTGTACCCCGTTTTTAGCAAATTTTGAGAACGGAGGTATGTGAAATTTGGAAATAGCGGTTAGACTCAAAAGCAGCACAAAAAATTACGAACTCTGTCTAAGGTAATTAAAACAACGGAGTGGATCTATTATTATGTAACGAATACGCTTCTAAACTTGTTCATTAACTGCTAACAAAAAAAAATAGGCGGTCATGGGACTGCCGACAGATGTGAAAACTTAAACGAAACGACGAACTTAAAACGTCACATTAGTAGGTTGGTGACATTAATTAATAAGGAGCTGACAGAACTCAATGTTTAGATTAGCGCCCTCTAGTGGATCAATATATGTATTATTAGTGTAACGGTAACGAGTTCAGTGCTTTTTCCCCATAGCAAAAGTGCACAAACGTGCCTAAAGAAGTTTTCACTTAAAAAAAAAACTGTCAGTCGTAGGACTGCACGTCAGAAGTGATACATCTGTATACATATATGTATCTGAGCATGACGGTCACGAGAGTTCAGTGCTTTTTCCCCATACCAAAAGTACCCAATGTGCCCAAAGAAGTTTTCACTTCAATAAGAACATACTGGAAACTTATCTACTACATATCAACTTCATTAAAAAAGGAATGTTGCTGTATCCCCGGTATGTTTATACCAAGTACCCAATGTGCCTAAAGAAGAGTTTTTTTTAAATACACTAACCATTTAAGCAAGATACCTCAACAAAACGTTCTACGTTACGCTGTAGGTCAGTCGCTACCTTCATTGGAAGTAAATAATACTATTAGGTAACTTTTCAATCGGGAACTTGTTTATTTTAATTGAATTTGTTCATCGGGGATTTATTTGTATGTTGATTAAATAATAATTCTTTTAAGGCCACCTGTTGTGACTTGAACGGTAGTGTAGGTACATCATTGGTAGTCTGCATTTTAATCATTCCATATGCGACTATTAAATTAAAAGAAAATAGCTCATAACTGAAACTGGTCAAAAAAAAATATTTTTGTCTATTGTCATGTGCGTTGCCAAATTAGCTTTTCATAAACATGAGCACAATTTTAACAATGTCCTAAGAGATCATAAAAGCTTAAACGAGTTAAGCAAATCTTAATTAAAACTGGCAGGATTTGCATAAAGTTTAACCTCCGGCTAACATAGTTTGTTTAAAAATAATACTAAAGTGTAGACGTATTGGTTTACATTGCGTTCTGAAATTTGGGTCACCACGTTTTCGAAAGTAGTCCATCCAGATGCCGCGAAACAAATAAAGGCCATTGTGGGTTGCCGTAACCTCTACAACTTCCACATGACAGGGTAGTCACGTGTAGGCTATAACCAGGAATTACCTGCACAGCGTTATGTACAGATAATAAAAAAAAATTTAAATGTCATTGTCGGGAGGCCAAATTGTATGATCAAGAACGGTCATTTTGGTTATTTTTACTGTGAGAAAGTACGAATATAAGTATATATGGAATTAGATCTGTAGGTAGTTAAATATAAAGATAACTAGCAACCAGGCTTCGCACGGGTAGCAGAGACATCTTCAACATATTTCAATCAATTTACACAAAACCTTAACAAATTATACACCTAAACCTTCTTGATGAATCACTCTGTCTATTTGTGAACACCGCATGAAAATCCGTTTAGTAGTTTTTCAGTTTATCGCGAACAGACACGCGGGGGACTTTGTTTTATAATATGTAGTGATGTAGTGATTATGATCTGTGTTTAACATATTTATTTTTATATTTTTTGTATTTTGTTACTTTTCATGAGTATCTTTAAAACCAAACTTGGGGTTAAAAGTTGATACGAATTGACATCATTGACATCTAACATTTAAAAAATAAACAGCTGTAATCGTGTCACGATTCACGAATTTTCAAATTTAAAAACCCGTTGTAACGATGAGTATGTTTTCTTATCGATTTTGCAAGGAAGGCTTTTAATTTTTGAGATGCACCATTCTCGTCTGCTAACTGCCTCTTAGAGTATTAAATAACGTGTTTTTTGAGTTAGTTATTAAACGTGACTATTTGCTATATAAAAACATTATCTATATTGAGTTATAAAGAACGTACTTGACATTATAACATGATGCCAGGAGTGATTTATTTCTTAAATTGATTTCTTAACATTAACATTTTTAAATAGGCAGGTCTTAAACATAAAAAGAAATCATATCAAGGAAATATAAAATCATATAGAAATAAAAACCGTAAAAGTTTGATAATACCTTATCTTGAAAATTATAATTGATTGATTGATCCTATATACCTGAGTGGAGAGGACGCCCTTGCTTAGTTTTAAATAGAGGATATAGAATGAAGCAGGATGTGGGAGAGCCATACTTCGGCACGTAAGGGCTGGCTCGACCGGAGTGATACCACGGCCTCACAGAAAACCGGCAGTGAAACAATGCTTTCATTGCTTTTCACCGAGTGAGTGACCTTACCGGAGGGCCTAACCCTTCCCTCCCCTTCTCTCCTCCTCACCCCTATTTCCCCCTTCCCCTACTTCCACCTTAAAGGCCGACAACGCACTTGTGACTCTTGAGTTGCAGGTGCTCATAGGCGGCGGTAGTCATTTACCATCAGGTGACGCGTCTGCTCGTTTGCCCCCTATACCATAAAAAAAGAAAAAAAAGGTATGTACTAGATTAAATTGAAATAAGAATACTCTAATGTTTGCATACTCTTTGCTCTTATTGACTAAATCTCGGACATAAGTTCCTATTATCCATGGAATTATTTTCAAAATGAGATCACTCTCTATGCTAAATTACACCAAGATTACCAAGAAATACCTTCTATGAAATGTCAAACGCCTTAGGGTAAACCATGTGTGTAATGTCCCATAATTAGTAGGTGCACTAATATATTCAGCATTGAATTAATTAATGAAGTCACATGGGTATTTATATGTAAATTATTTGTAATGTCAGTCGACTTACTACTACATCTGATCTTAGTCGTGAAAATTTGCTGTGAGAGATGGAACGCCCACACAAGCCGGTGGTATCGGTTATTTTGAAAACCTATGACAACTGCTCAGAGTAATCAGGGAAGCCATATTTACAGAAAATACTGTAGTTTACTATACATTAAATGATAAATGAATTTATTTTTGCAAATAGGCCGTTTTAGACACTTTTACACGTCGATTTCTTCTTTAAAGCTAGATGGTGCTGGCATTTCTTATAACTAGCCTTAAGAAGAAACGGTGAAACAAACTCAAGAAACCAAGTCTACGTAAATTAAAACTGTGCAAGTGCCATGTAGGCGTCCGGGGAAGTCTTTATATGTATATATATATACTAGCAGCACCCCGCGGTTTCACCCGTTTAAGTGCCGATCCCGTGGGAATATCGAGATAAAAAGTAGCCTATATGTTAATCCAGGTCTCCAGCTATCTACATACCAAGTTTCATCGCAATCGGTTTAGTAGTTTTGGCGTGAAAGAGTAACAAACATCCATACATACATACATCCATATATCCTCACAAACTTTTACGTTTACAATATTAGTAACATAAATATAGTCTATACGAAAGAACCACTATAGTTTTGAGCTGACCAGTAGACTAGATAAGTCAGTAATCACGGAACTCAACCACATTTTAAGCAGCTCCAACCGGTCTGCCACCGCTGGCGCCCCCTCTAACCGGCGGCCCCTGGCATTTTGCCCGCTATGGCACCCTATTGTTACGCCACTGTTCCATACCCATGTAACATTTTTTCAAGATGTGATGATCTTAAATACAGATCAAGATGCTCAAATCGTGTAGAACCGTGATCTTATTTTGTATGGGCACTACAGATAAGAAATGGGTTATAAGAAATTAATTATATTTTACCTTTTGAGTTCAGTAACAAGTATATCGCTTCATGGAGGTACATTGTAACCCATACTTGTGAAACCAGGGTTTTCATTGCGCATAGTTTTCTAAATTTTATGAGGTTTTTAGTGGAACATAAACGAGATCCCTTAATAACTGGAAAGTGAAAGATAACCTTAAGTGCTATTTAATCTATATTGACTTAATTACATTCCGAGATAAATTCATAATTTCAATTATGAATTTATCTGGGCATTTATTAGTAAATAACTAATATCACAATTTTATTCCTAAAGGTCGAGCTAGAAGATAGTTTTCATTACAAAAATAAATGTTATAAATACAAATGATGCGCACTCTATACTGGCGATGGACGTGCCAAAGCGTAGCATATTTTTTTTTGTTTTCAGTTAATCTATTTTTTTTAGTACCTAGGTATTTTTCTTCTTTTATTTTTTTAAATTGTTGTTTTCGATTTTTAAAAATGACTGTAAAGTTTTATACACAGATCTTTTATTACTGTCATCTAAATCCAGCACACTACATTCGTAAACTTATTACTTAGACAAGCGACGACAATACTATCAGGGCTGCCAGATTGTATAATTGGATACAAAATTCGAATAATTCGGTTTTCTTTTGTATCCTGTGTGTATAGTAGATTGCATCGTATAACTGGATACAATGTCATTACTGATGTTATGGGGTAATAAGTAGGTACGTACATATACATAGAGATACTTAAAACAAATCATGTCTGTGGTAAACTGTAAAATCCTTAAACGTTAACCTTAAAACACTTTTTATTGAAATCCCCAAAGAGTGACGTACTGTAGTTGTACAACACTGATTTTGTATAATAGTACGTGATTTTGAATAATTTCTGAGACTCGGCGGTATAAAATAAGTTGTCTTTACTGGCAGCCCTGGTAGCACTAGCAACTCTCCTTACTTTGGATATTTTTCTAGTAGGTAAGTACGTTTTCTTCATCCTTATTTTTATTGGGTTCCACGTAACGGTCACTTTTATTCTCAAGTCTGAATTTATTTGGTCAAGGGGTACCCTTGCCGGTGGCAATCAGAATTAGTATTGCACCCGTCATATCAACAATTATCAGAATCAATAATCATGGTCAATGTTAATTCAGTTTACCGAATAACTGACCTTATCAACTAACTTCCTGATTTATGGAGGTAAGCTATTTTTTTATTTCTAGGACGTAAGTAGCTGTATGCACTTAGGATGTGTAGAAGATTATTTTCAAAGCAAAAGAATCACTTATTTCCTTGTCTCTAACTTTTTTGGAAGGATTTATTATCTTTACTTAAAACTTTTAAAATAAAAATAAAAACATTGTGCAAGTATTTTCTAGTAAATCTGAGCGAAACAGAAAAAATATGTTTTACGAATCTTTTTTATACACACAGTCATATTTATTATAATATAACTAGCTGCAACCCGCGGTATCACCCGCGTAAGTCCCTCATTAAGTTTTCTTAAATTTTCTATTTTTTTTTTTTTTTCTGGTATAAGAACCTTCTCCTGACAATAACAAACACAAAAAAAAATGCAAAATCGCTCCAGCCGTGATGCCGCGTACAAGGGAAATAGGGATTAATTTTAGAAACATATATTATGTACGACAGTAATTTATAAATGAAACGATTTTTTTCTCGCTCTAGTAAAATTTCTAATATTGGATTTAGGCGTCTTGATTCGTTTTTTTTATTGCGTTTTAGGGTATACAAAATTCATTCCCAAAACTCATATTCTACCAATGTTTTAGTTACAATGGTTAAGGACTAACTCGCTAATACCACGACTTTATCTTCTAATAAAATCTTAGGCAATTTAATACTGCAACACTTAAATATACTACATAGTACCATAGAATAGATAACTTGCGCATTGGTACTTTGCAAACACGGCTTAAATTATCATATGCATGCTCCAGATATACGCGCTTGCATAAGATTTGCATGCGATATACAACTGATTGTAGCCTTACGCGTAACTTGTCGCCTTTGGATATATTTAAATGTCGAAATTATGAGATTTCAGGTAACTTATAAGTAATGTCCACTTAGTCATGCAAGTAAATGTGAACAAGCAATAAATATACATAAAATATGTCCCCCAGTTCCTAGTTGATAGAAATATAGTAAGTAAGTTTGTTGAAATATTGCTACCTAAATAAAGTGTATTTTATTAGTGAGTGAGTGAGTGAGTGAGTTTGTTTGTAACGCTTTCGCGCCCTCACTTCTAAAAAGTATGTTCAAGAGGAATACAAAAAAAACTTTAACGCGAGCGAAGCCGCGGGCAAAGCCTAGTCTAGGAATATAAGTTACTAGGAATGTAATCTTACTAGGAATATAACCATCTTACTAGGAATATAACCATCTTACTAGGAATATAACTATGATACGAGAACGATCTAGTAACCATCTAATCAAATAACTTTTTTTTTTATTATCCAATTGTCACAACCAAAAAAATAGTATTATAAGTAGTCATTTAATTACGATTGTTTTATATTAAAAACCAAAACAAACAGTGTTAAAAGCAGTCAATCATTAAAATAACAATCAATTTTACAATCATTTCACAAGATTAGTCGAGTAAGATAGTCACATTCCTAGTAAGTAGTTATGAACCGCTTTTATATACATAACTATATCACGGCTATAACCATCTTACTGCGACATGTAGATAATTACCTAGTCAGTCGGGCAGTGCTGTACGTGTACCTACCCTGTCTTCTTAAAGCCTTTAGTTCAGAAACGAGCGTTCTTCAAATAAGGAATAGTTAAGTTAACAAGTTAAGCAACGATTCCCTTAATCATATCAATCAATCTATCAATCAACATAATTACTTATTGTAACGTATATATTGAACTGGAACACTCTTCCAATTCAGTTCAGTTTTCTCCGATCACATAACTTAGAGAAAGCTGCTAAGCCCTTGACTAAGATCAAAGCTAAATGAACAATTGCATCAATGTCGTTTGAAGTAATACGGATTATCTGGGCTGCTTGCGTCATCGTTGTTACGTCAGTAACACCTATCGCCCAAGTCATTCACTTCACTAAGTGTCTACAATAATAAATCGTTGAAATAAAATTGTGTGTACATTGGATAGTTTGTTAGTTAGGTAAATTAACCGAGATATTTAAACAAGGAACTCAACAAGAAATGTATGACGTGCTATGAATACTTTTTTATGGACTATGGACAAAAAGTCTAGACTTCTGTTATGTTTATGATTAAAAGATAAATAGAATGGTTAAATTATAAGTACTAGTAACTTAAAGAGGCGAGGCTAGCATCCTCTTGTCCATCAGCGGATAACGAACAGCGATAAATGGTCTCCGGCGTCCTGTGGGGCATGGGTAGGGTAACCAGTCTTCCCAGAAGTAGCAGGCCGGAGACGTCGGCGCGACAGGACGTGTTTCGAATTCGTGTGCCTAAACTAAAAATGAATAAAGCTTCACACACACACACACACACCACAGTTAGATCGCATCTTTCTTGACCGAGGCCTTGATTCAGGATTATTCCGTGTACGTCGACCTTGGGTACCGTAATGGAGCACCAAGTGTGTTGTGTCAAGTTGTGTGTGGTTGCAGTCTGTCTAGTTCGGACATTATAACCTTGTCACCTTCATTAATGAACGGGATATTTGGCAGAAAAATAAATTAGTTCACCTTAACTAAATTTAAGACAAGTGTTATGTATTATTTATTTACGCTAACTGCATACAATTAAATCTTCGATCGAAATGATCGAACAACTGAACAGTATGTTGTTCTAATGTCTTGACTATGACATTTTTGTGAAAAGTGGAACTCATGCAGATTTTGGCAGAATTATGAGGCGTAAAATGTGCAAGTACAAGCAATTTTATCGCTTCGTCATTTGTATCAAAACCTTTTGAGTTTTGTCAGCTCAAAATATTTTACAACCATTAACTACATTTAAATACAATAAGTAGGTTATTATATATTTTTTTAATCTGAATGTATTTAAAAATGTAATTTATATGTATATTTAAGTGAATAAAGCGAATAATAATAATAACTTCACACATCTCACACATGGCCATATCATTAGAGCCTGTACCTTAGACTTGGGATCAGACATCCCAAGTCTAAGGTACAGGCTCTAATGATGTTCAATAAAAATCAAATTATGCACAGATTTAAGTTGGGGTCATTTAGTCCATGTCATAAATTATAGTTACTTAAAACCTTACGAACATTTAAAGAGACTGGTGTCTAACTAGAATATCGTAATAAGCTAACGATATATATTTAAAATATATCTACCAACGTTTAATAAAGAAACTGATTACTTAAATCTTAAATCTACGTTGTCATTGTCCGATAAGGTTTAATGTTACGTATTAATGCAAGTGCAGGGCTGTCTCACATGAAAATTGAACACAATTAAAAAAAAATGTGTACCTAGTTAAGTACTTAGGTAAATTTAGGTGTGGTTTTGAATTTTATTAACGCGTTTTTAATAGGTTAACTTTTAAGTCTTGTAACTATGTCAACAATTTTCTTGAGATAATTTTAAAATACTTCTAATTTTAGTATCGAAATGAAACTTTGTATGTATATGTAGTTTGGATGACAATACTATAAGTTGGCCTCTTGGAGCCGATCATCATGGAGCCAGGAGGTGGATAGTGGAACTCTACTTTTAAATCGGAGTACTAAACTATAATTGTTTTAATTATTGATACTTATTCGTCTATCTGTATGTCTGTCAAGAACCTTTTTTTAAATTTATTTCATACACTTATTTAACATTTTTTTACATAAAAAGAGACGTTGCGTAGAGTTTGTTTAGTGGTATAATTTATGGATTTTATTGCGGAGTTAATAACCACTTACTATATGGTTGATCGAATGATCATTTACTTACAAAATATCCTATCTTATATACCAGTTAATTTCATATATTATTAAGTGGGGATCTCAGGTCCTAGCAACTAGAGACACGTATTATAATATGCAGTGTCAGCATTCATGATTGAGTAACTTCCTATGAGGAATCACGTAGAGATTGTGACGCTCTGCTACGTGACTGCCATAGATTTCAGTAACTTAATTGGACTCATGATTCGAAGGATATGTGAATGATCAATATAATTTAATCCTTACTGCTCAAATAAATTCGAAAGTGAGTTTGTTTGTTACGTTTTCACGTCTTATGTGGAGTAGATAATCAATCATCGCGAACTTTTGAATACATCTTGTCAGGCGTATAGAAAAGGATACCTTTCATCCGTAACGTCCTTTCATCCCGGAAAATAAGTACTGTTCCCGTGGGATACCCGATTTGATCGAGAAAATCTAAATTAACGCGATCGAAGCTGTGTGCAAAAGCTAGTCCAATTAATATTATTTAAAATATAACTCAGTTTTTACGGCGTGAGTCCTACTTTCCCTTGTCTAGTTTTTCAGTAAAGTTAGTAAATATAGTTATAAGAGACTAGCAACCCGCCACGGTGCTACCCGTGCGAAGCCGATATCTTCAACAATCATCAACTTATTTCAATCAATTTACACAAACAAAAAATCTTAACCTAAACTAAACCTTCCTCATGAATCATTCTGTCTATTAGTGAAAACCGCGTGAAAATCCATTCAGTAGTTTTTCAGTTTATCGTGAACAGGCAGAGAGACAGATCGACGCGGCGGGGGACTTTGTTTTATAATATGTAGTGATAATCGTGCAAATGTTTTGAGATAAATATTTTTAAGACTTTTTTCTTGGTTTTATGTGTGGCAACCCTAAGTGTAGCTATGTCTCTCAGCCCGAGGCGCGGGTGCACGGCATGCGTTCATTAAGGCTTACACCGCACTGAACAGACCACAAAAGGCGAAGCTCGTGACCCACATTCATCAATTCGTTACACGAACGGCATAACGCTCTGCAGACTTATTGTTTAATGTCAGAGCTTACGTTTTTATTTTATGATTCATCGATATAACCTTAAATACTTATTAATTTAATTAGGTGGGTTCTTTTGTTAAATATTCTTTTACTTTCTTTTCAAGTGTTTTTTTTTAAAGACTGCAATAGAAATATTCTGTGTCGCGGGGCGTCAAAAACATGTAAATAACGGACACAAAGAACATTCAGACTCGGGACAACTGTTTGTGGTTTTTATCCCGCGTATTTGAACCCACAACTCTCGGCGCAGCATAGTGGCAAGGCGACCATTTAAACCATTACGCCATCTGTGCACTCAATAACTTTTTAATGATATTGTGCATGTATAATGTATATATGTAAATCAGTACTCAGAATTGCAGAAAAGTGACCAATGTTTTTTACTGGACTTTAGCACGTCCTGGTATCTGAAAATTGGCCGCCTGCCCAAGCTAGGTTTGCATACCTTCAGAGTCTACCAATACTACTCCATATGACACATTTTGTTCGGTATCTTACTCTAATACAAACATAATATATAAATACAATGTATTTTAATATACAAAGTGTCGAATAGGTACACGTCGCCTCCCGACAAAAAAAGTGTCATAATCACATGTTAGGTACGTTTAGCCATAATTAAAAAAAAAATTGCTAATCGCTATGCCATGATAATTAAAACTTTATTTTTAATTATTAAAGGATAGTTTGCTAGAGTTTATTGTATAAGTACTCTAAATATTATACTTTGTAATGTTTAAAGTAGGTACATTTGCTGAAGTACATAGTCCCTTTAAACTATTTTAATCGTAAGTTTATAAATAGATGGACTACATTAGTTGTGTTTAAACAATGACAGGGGGCGTCTCGTATGCTAATTCGAAGTGTGAAGTAACTAAGTTGTTGCGTGTAGTATACATAGGTAGGTACATACATATTTATGTACTTATACTTGAATTATTGAATAATGTCGAGATAGGCAGAGACAAAAGTCTTAATTTTTTTTCCCTGCTTGTTTCATTTTTTTATAATTTTTCGTTTCACTGTTCGCATCGCATTAAATTTGTTTGTACTTATCGCTATGTATGATTTCCAAAGGTATTACAAAAAAGAAAATTGCATATAGGTAGGCATACCTACCTTGATTTGTATTATGATCTTACTTATCATGGTCAGTTTAAGGAAAGACAAGTAGGTACAAGTACAAACAAAGACAAGTAAAGACTATTACGACGAATTCGTTTCTTTTACATTTAAGAATTATAAGACCATTAATTTAAGTCTTAAATGTAATAACAAACTTAAGGGCCGTTTTCACTTGAATGAAAGAACTCGCCATAATAGTGGCTAACTCAGTTATTTAAAAATAAAATTACAAAACTTTTTTTATCAAGTACTCAATAGTACCAAAAAGCCAATATCTAAGTATATTTTTCAACAAAGACTGCATCGTTTTGAAGGTACATATCTCTAAGATGTCGTAAGGATGACTAGGTTTGTTAAACGGATTTATTTAGCTTGCCTTGTTTGTATCTTGTAGGGGTTAAATCTGGTAATTGAAATTTTACCCCTTCCTGTTGAACGATTGAAAAAAGTAGAATACAATAAGCCATAACAAAATCATATATTAAGTAACTAAATAAAAAACTTAAATAAAAAAATAATTTGGAAATAAAATCGTGAGGCGTAGATAGCGTAAACTGCATAGGCCGGGAGCCACCGTCTGCGTGCCACCACTGCGGAAGCTATCGCGAGGATACCACACTCTAGTGGTGTGCTTAGCGACTGGACGCAACAGCGTTACGACGCGTGTCTGTGGTGTACATATGCACGCGTGGAACGGGAGAGGACAAGCACTCTCTTAACCCGCAGGAGACGCACCAGTCGCCAGAGAGCGCAGAATGATCTCCGTACTCCATGAGCGCTGGCCTGGGGGTAGCGGGTAGCTGAGCCGGTGGCGCGACGTGTTCTGGAAGGGGTATATACGGTGTGATACTTCTGCAGGGGTTCTCAGAAGCTTCCTACCTAGATTATCCCGGTCCCATGCAATAGACTCACTTGTGAACCACACGGAACACCGTTTGGTTTTAGTTAGTTCGAGTCCGACATACCACTTCACCCTCGGTGAGGTGATGATAATAAAAAAGGTTTTATTTTCGTTTTTTTACCTTTTTATACATTGTCTGCATCATTACTATCTATATTTCTTTACAATAAAACCGTTTAACGTTAATAGTTTTTTAATAAGTATTTTATTTCTTGAGAAATTTGTGTTGGCATCATTCAACCCTTTGGCAAATACATGAGTCCTATAAGCCACCATTGATTAAAAGAACCATTAGGTAAAAAAAAACATAATAAGGTCGTTTTTATTTAACATAACAAGCGACATTCTCATTGTTTCTTGTAAGTGGACACGTGCCCTTATAAGCTTATAAATAAGTGAAACGTGTTCTGAAATAAAATCTGAATATAACACAATGGGATTTCGGCTTAAGATTAATTTGTTTGAAATATATGCAACAGAATAAGAAGTTAACCCTTTTATTACTTATCAAAATATAACATACATCAAAATAAATATAGCATACTTAAATACTATTAAATGATACTGTCATTAATCATTTCTTCGCACCTCGTTGTCATTCAACCAGTTCGTAATAGACCGTCGCTTGTACATCTATGCCTTCCATTGTGATAGTCTGTGAAAAAATAGCAGGTATTTTTTATTGTGTATGTGTTCATCTAAAACCCATATATTTATTATTAATAATATGTAACCGATAACATTGAGAAAATAGTAGGCAATAAATTTACTACTAAATAACCTGATTGTTTTAACATTATGTAAAGTGAGCATTTAATTTTTATGTATCGACTTCCTTTGTTAAATTTTTTGCTCAAGGTTGATTTTACGAGGTTTATAAACGGTGCATAGAAAGGGTTTTAATCCCCCCCCCCCCATGGACAGGGTGTAAGGGTAACCAATTTCCACCAGGTATTAAATTTGCTTGTATAATATCTAAATAGTAAGAGAGAAAAGACTTAGAAGTAGGACAGAGACATCTCTTTTACGGTTATATATTCATACACACCACAGGAAACAGTTTATTCGTTGAAATGGTTTTTCGAGCACGGGATCGAAAGACACTTTTAGCAATGCCTACTCTCGTATTAGAAATTATTATTATTAAATAAATATTTTTACTGTTCAAAACGAGGTTATATATTTATTACAATACAATACATGGACGTAAGGTGGCAGGGAGTCTAGTAATTGCAGCGTGCAGTGTTCCGCGCGCGCTTATCAGAAGGGTGCGGCCGATAGGTGATGGTAGCACCGGGTGACGGGATGAGACGGGTCAATGCCTGTCAGGGGGTGCCCAAGAATGCAATGGTGATTCTTGCCCCCTGATCATAGGCAAGCAGCGGAATACCGGGGTGGTTTTAATTGGTAAGAATCCGACAGACCCCTTCGCCGCTCCCTAGGGCAGAAGACATCCATGAGGATTTTTTTTTATGGTATAGGGGCAAACGAGCAGATGGGTCACCTGATGGTAAATGACTACCGCCGCCCATGGGCACCTGTAACTCGAGAGACACAAGTGCGTTGCCGCCCTTTAAGGTGGGAGTAGGAGAAGAGGGAGAGGGGGGAAGAGTGGGAAACGGGGGGAGAAGGGAAGGACGGGAATAGGGGAGAGGCAAGGGTTAGGGCCTCCAGTAACCTCAATCACGCGGCGAAATGCAATGCAAGCATTGCTTCACTGCCGGTTTTCTGTGAGGCCGTGGTATCGAGCGGAGTCGAGCCGGTCCATACATGCTGAAGCATGGCTCTCCCACGTAAAGGATCTTTCATCTCGTCAACAAAAAAAAGGTAGTCTAGCTATTGCTAACACTCGGCCGGCAATTTATCGTGTGACTCGATACGTAATCATTTTCGAACATAATCTGTGATAAGTAATACGTACCTAGTTGTTTTTTTACTATCCTAATGCCATCTGTGGGTTTGTTATTTGGACTAGTTTGATAATTTCGGGGGTCCGATTACTAGTTTAATGTGTAATTTGGTCTGTAATTTGTATATGAATGCGGATATCCAGTACTTGTTGAGAGTGAATGGAGGCGTAAAGAGATTGTCAAGTCATGTCGATTAAAACAACAGAACTACAGTAGCATGCACGTATGTATTTGTACAGTAGTGTATGCACCAGGAAGGGCATGGACATTGAAATAATCCATACAAATAAATAAAATTGAAGTGTAAGTTGTAATGTCAAAATAATAGGTTTTTTAAGCTCATACAGTTATTTGCAAGATAACTATGAGTAAAAATTAGTTTTTTCAATTTTTGTCTGTCTGTCTGTCTGTTTGTTTTGGCTAATCTCTGGAACGGGTGAACCGATTTCCACGGTACTTTCACATGCAGATAGCTGGTGTTATAAGGAGTAACTTAGGCTATTTTTATTTTGGAAAAAGAATTAGGGATCCGCGCAAAATATACAAATAAGTACACGCGAGCGAAGCCGCGCGGGAACTGCTAGTGTTAAATAAAGGAATTTGGAGTGCTTCGCTAGGATACATTACATGGAACAAAAAGTATTTGAGGCCGTTCTGTTTCGCTGTATGTCCTTCTGGTTAGCAGAGAGTTCCGTAGAGATTGAATGAAACAGTTGGGTTTATGAATCCACGGTGAGTGGTGGGTTGTGATGGGTAAATGCTATTTAACGATGAATTTCCGTCACGGAACGCCTAATTCAATTAAATATATCTTACCATTTTGGTTTCCTTATCTCCGAATTCCCGCTTAAAGTAGGAAATTTTTCCATCGGCTGCTTTGGTGACTTGTTTTAATACGTTGTCGCTTTCCAACGTGTATGTGACCAATGCCTAGAACAAAAGGTTTCCATAACTAAGATGGCCAAGTAGCTTTATATTGACAATGACTAGCGAGAAGTATCTATCGAAGTCACTGCACGTACTTCCTGTGTCACATTGACTTTTTGTTCCGATTATAATAAGTATAACTATATTTGCCCGCAGCCAGGCTAGGTCCACTCCGCAGAGTAGGTCTATAGCTACAAGTCCACGGCGGGGTCAACTAAACGTGCCAAAACTCAGTGGGCTGCCGCGCACCGGCCGGGCCGCACGTTAGTTCGGTGCTCACTCACGCGCTACGTCACGTCATTCGTTCGTATCTAGACTATCGAGTTATTAGTACCTAGCTTAGGGATATTTGTTCTCAAAAATAGACTAATAGGCGCATAACTGACTGGTAATTAAATATTCAGATTAATTAATTCTTTAAAAAAGACAACCCTAACGTCGCAGCGTCGTCAGAACAGATAAGAGTTACGCAATAGAAAGAGAGGCAACTTCTAGGTGAATATAACTGTAGGTAATTGGTTGAGTTGCGACTTTATTGTGACGGAACAAGAGTCGCTATTTATTTAAATGCTTTGGCGGAGTGGGACTTCTGTACCTGTACTATGATGTATTCTGTGTCAATCAATTGAGGCTGGATAAAAGGTTTGTTTTTTCCTTTGTTCTTTTCTGTACCCAAGACAATGTGTACGCAAAATTCTTCATGGTGACCGGTTGAGTAGTAAAGGCGTGAAAGCGTAACAAACAAACCCACGGATCTAAGGATCTAAAGGATGCCAACTCAGATTTTTTTTGTGTTATGCACACCATCGAATTCCTTATCTCAATATCCACCGACCGATAAAACTTATTTACACATATCTAGTCTACTTTACTACTCTATCTACTTGACGCTAGACGCTAAATTTACCAACACGGGTTCAACTCTAAATAATAAAATAAATATACATATACATTGTTATATATAGCAGGCTATTCTTTACGCATATACATATAAATTTATATTATGCTATAGGTACATTATACATACATAATAATAATATATATCGGCATGATATTTATTACAGACTCGACTGAGTCACAGATAACATAATACTATACTAGTACTGAGTCTACAGTCAAACTGTTTAAAACAGTTTTGTGGACCTTTGTACTAGACTAAGGCTAAAAAAAAATGTCACAATAAATAAATAAAAAAAAGCAATAGAGAAATAACTACAAAAATCCAATTTTCAGCCCCAAAACATGATTAAAACACAAATTTCTTCTAGCTGCAAATAAAAATCATAAATCTATACAGAAGAAACCTGCAGTGTCGAAGGACACAGTAATTCGTTTTTCGCCTTTTCTGAGTGCTTTTTTTGAGGTTATACCTGTTTAGATCAAGGTGTGCGATATTAAGTTACTATTAGAGCAGTGTAGAGGTAGTAAAAGTCGTTTTAGTTTAAAATTTAGTTACCACTATGTAATATGTACTGTATGTAAATCTCCTTCTGTAACTTACTTTGGAGCCATCTCTTCTTTCCATTTCATGTTCCTCTCCGAGCTTGAAGTCATTTGACTTGACCCTGTTCGCCATCTCGAGGCGGAAGTTAAACGTGTTTTCATCAATCCTAGTAAAACAAAATATTGGTGAATTACCCTGCAGCATTTGTTTTACATTTTCGCTGTGGTCTGCAAAAAGAAACAGAAAAAAAAATCAATTTTTTTTGGTAAATGAACTCTATGGTACGTGTATGTTGAAATTGAACATAATAAAAACTTAATTATAGGCACGGGAAACCGGGCCTCTTATAACTTTTTTTTGTATCATTTGTGGGTATCCTTTACGAGTTATCACTTCACACATTGACTATTGAATAATGCCGCGTTCCTATAATCAAGAAACGATTCGTTTTGCTTACGGACGGTAAAATTTTTGTTAAAAATTTAACGAAATTTTACCGTCCGTAAGCAAAACGAATCGTTTCTTGATTATAGGAACGGGGCATTAACAAATTGACTAACGGTGATCCGTAACTTAAGGTTATTCCGGGTATTGCTTAAAAATTCTCGAGGAAGACCTGATATAATTTAGGAATAAAATTCAAGATAAAGGGAAAGTAAAAGGTAAAGAAAAAAAACCGACATTCCATATTCAAATAATATTTCCCCACCATTAGCTTAAACAGGCGAGAGTATTTTCCCTTTGTTAGATACTACATAGCGCAAAGAAACTTGAGAACGAATTAAGTAATGTTATTAAATATTAACGTGTATGTATCTCGAATGTGTTAATAAAAAGTGACTGCAGAAGGAAAACCGCTTAATTTTAATCAGTTTAATAATAGTTTAAAAGTAGGTCGTATTAGTCATAACTTATTTATGAGACATAACTGAGGTAAATTCGCCATTGACATTACGCCTAACCTTTAAAGCCTTTCTTGCCGCTACAAAAGTGTGGACTTTAATTGTTTATTACTTAGAATATAATACGTATTAATGTACCTGTATTCGCATTACTATAAGGTTTCCTAGTGCCGACGAACGTATATGCGATGGATATTGCGAATATTCGCATCCGCAGTCGCAATTGCGGATCTTCCGCATCGATTTGGGCATCTGCATCCGCAATATGGATCGGATATGGAATCAATGCGAATGTTCATGCAGATGCAGATGTAGTGAGAGTCGCTACAAGAAAGAAAGTTGGTGGGGCCGGCGATTGGCGTATACCATAAACACGTGCTGATTGAGCAATAGGAGCGAAGATTTCGGTGACAGGATCCGATGCGTTTGTTATAGTGTATCAGGGATGTTGCAATCCGCATTTGCAATAGTGGAGCTTCCGCATCGATTGGATATCTGCATTGTCATCTGCGGATGCGAGCCTTCAAAAATCCGCATCTGTATCCGCAGATGTCAAAAATTTTGCATCTGCAACATTCCTAATTTGTACTACGCAACACATATTACGAACGCATATTCCTATTCTTTACGAATAAGATTTACTGACTCTATGCGTACGTGGGGGGTCGGAGATATATATAAAGCGATATTAAAACCTGGTTGTGAATAAGGCTATTTTTATAGCAAAGCATTTCCTTCACTTCAAATATGTACTGAAAGTATTTTTATATTGTTTTATACCTATTGAAATCTACAAACTGTTGCGATGTAATTCTGTTTTGTGGTCAGCTCATCAACCACATTAATAAAAGTTATGATTTATTTGTTTTTCATGCCTTAAGTAGCAGGCACGAATCTTAAGAAAAAATGCTATTGGATTAAAAATGTTATTTATAATTCAGTTCTTATATATGTTTGTTTGTTTGGAAACAGGTCTTAATTAGATTAAATTTCATATTTAGATACGTTAAGTTTTATTTAACAAGTTTTTCTGGATGTCTTCCCGCAGGCACATCACGATTCCCTGGCAATCTACTATTGATCAAGCATGGGGTGAACTCTTAGTAGGCTAGTAACCCCATGAGTTATACATAGGTATAATTTTAAAATCCTAAATTATAATCACAGACAAGGATATATAGTAAAGTAACAAAAATAAAGAAAAAAATTACATTTATTTGAAAAAAACTACAGAGTTTTCACTTCAGAAATGACAAAAGTCAAAAAAGCAATGTCTTTTTTTCCCGGGTTAAGCGTGCGCCCAAAAGTTGGCAACCTAGATCGGTTATTGCGGGATTCCCCCGTTTAAAGCATTTTTGTTTCTTTTGTGAGAAATCTTTACGCTTCATTTGGGCCCCTCAACTGATTTTGGGCCCCTCCAAACCACGCTACACCACTGGACAGTGGTTATACAAAAATTCGATGGAAAAAATTTATTATTTATCACTCACCTGTAGCTGCAAGTAGCGCTTCCATATTTTCACTCCGTACTCTTTTGAACTTCTTCCCAGAAAAAGACATTTTTAGGTAAAATAGTTTAAATAATTTCAAAAAATATGTAAATTGTAACAATGTCCATGTATCCGCGAGTGCACTCCAGTATTAGTGACGATAACAAGTCAGTATCACTGGTATTATCTGTCATGTATTATCATTTCGATGGCGATAAATCCCCTGTTTCAGTGTAAAATAAGAATAACACAGACATAGAGATAACGCAGATAGAGTAGGAGAAACAAGGTGTAAGTATTATTAACCAAGTTGCATCTTATATGTATAAAAAATTTTGCACCCGAAAACGGTTTATGAAGTAAAACATTAAGGATATTCCGATGTAACCACCGTTATGATAACGCAGCTCATAAAAAGCTATTTTGGTGTAAACGGTCAAAATAGTTTTATTTGGAGCTGATGTCTTCACCATCACCATTACAGCACAGATAGTGGAAATCTGTTTTTGCTGCTCGAGAATCTTTCTTAGTTTGTACAATATGCTAATGAAAAGATTTACAATTTGGTTCTGAGGCTTTTTATAAGGCCTATAGTTATGCACACAATAACAATAACTTTCATAAAAAAAGTAAGGTGTCTTTGGGACACCCGGTCAGAACGTAGTTCCTATAGTCATATATAAATATATTTAATGGATTGAATAAGTTGTATTAACATATAGTAAATATTATAATAGCAGCTCAAAATTAAAATTGCGCTATCTGTGAAAGTTGCCCCAACTGAATAATGAGTATACCAGCAACATCAAATTACAGTAGTATCGCGCAGAATCCCCAGATGGCGTTAATATAATTATTCGACTCGCGGTCAGAATCTAGCGCCGCATCCAAGCCACATCCTCCGAGCGTCTGAAGTTCTGTCGAGCGTCCAGAGACGCACACATTTTTTTTTTGGAACGAAGTTCCTTAACGCACGTTACACTTCCATACATATATATATATATATATATAGGAGCCTGCCTACCGCTGCCGTATGCGTGAGAGAAAAGGAAGGCAGACAGACTGGCGCCGTAACGCGTTACGTAACGAAGCGGTTTACCCTCCCATAAGAAGTTATCACTTTAGTAAATATAAATAGGGAGAGAATAATAATATTCATAGCCTACTATCATTTTATTCTACCTGTAATGTGTCTATGTGCAATGAATGGACCGTATGTCATTGTTATGAGTTGTTATTAAACATGAGTCTATTATGTAAATGTACGTTGATTCTAAGAGACTTCCAGTCATTAAACAGTTTTTTACATCTACTCTTTAATGTTCCTGCTTTTGGCTAGCTGATGTTGTTGACAATCTAAATTTGGGTTTTTATCTGTGCCGAGTATGATATCTAAAATCTAAAGATCATTTTTATTGATTGCTAGCTTGCTCGCTGTTTCGCTTGCGTTAATGGAGGTTATTTCGGATTGTCTATTAAACACGTGCGGCTCGAACGGGGCCCCCCTTCCTGTTCGGAAATAATCAGGAAAGGGGGGAAGGGGGATGTAGTAAGCGCTTTATATCTGTATTTAGAGATAATATTCTGAAATTTTTTAATATATTTTAAACTAAAAAATACACGTGGTTCTGGTTAGGAGGGGGGGGGGGGGGGAGTTAGCCTAAAACCTCACCACGTATCATCTAAAGGTTAAAAAGTTGCTAAAAAAACATCACGTGATTAATTGACGACCCCTTTACAGCCGGATAACCGTCTTAAAGTCCATTTGCTTTCCCTCGGGAACGAAATATAAAAATATACTATGTTCTTTTTTGTACGTTCACGTTGACACGAAATTTTGCATACACGTAAATTCTGCTTCAATGCAAAATTTCATGATGATCATTTGAATAATTAGGGTTAATTAAGGTTTGAAAGCGTAACAAACATACAAAGTTAAAAAAAAAGGAGAGTAGGGTTTTTGTCATCGTTTAGGCGGTTTCCACGCGCAGACGAAGACAATATTTATGTTACCAATCAGGATGACGTAAGCGAAGTGATTATCTAGCCCAGGGCTGCCAGTAAGGACAACTTACTTATGCAAATTTTACAAAATCACGTACTATTATACAAAATTAGTGTTGTACAACTATAGTACGTCACTCTTTGGGGATTTCAATAAAAGATGTTTTAACTTTAACGTATAAGGGTTTAACAGTTTACCACAGACATGATTTGTTTTAAGTATGTCCATGTGTATGTACGTACTTTCCAGGCTATGGCATCAGAAATGAAATTGTATCCAATTATACAATGCAATCTAATATACAAACAGGATACAAAAGATTAACGAATTATACGAATTTTGTATCCAATTATACAATCTGGCAGCCCTGATCTAGCCGATCCGTGAACGTCACATGATGAGGATTTAGATTTAGCTGTAAGTGACGTCAGACGTCGTTTGCGGCCTGGCGTGCGTCTAGTGCGCCCTTCTGTAAGCGTTCTAATGGTATTTAAGTGAAGTCTTACATGATTGCGTCCATTTTTGAATATATTTTATTGATAGCCCTAGTTTTATTAGCACGTCTTATAACAATTATAGTTTAGTAAGACTAAAAACACGCTTTAATGGCAAACCGTATCATAAAGTAAAAAAGAGTATCTTTGGATCTATGGATTTTTTCCTTTACTTGTGCTGTGAAAAATTTCTTTTATTACATGATTATAGGTCAAAATGTTAAAATCGGATAAAATATAAGACTTTAATAGCCGTAGGTACCCTTTCATTACAAAGTTCATTACGTTAGCGTTGACATGGAGTTTTATTTTGTTACAACTTCAAGCGATCGCAGATATAGAAATCTTAAATATTTAAATATTTGGCAAATGGGTCATCGGACTATTTATTTTTGAAGTTACACGTCAAACAAAACTCATCTCAATACAAAAGTTGGGTTAAATTTTCTTCGAACTGCCTCACGTAGATTTTCGATCTAGCTAACACTAGCAGCCACATATCGGCTTTAAGGAACCAATTAAAGTCAAATAAGTATTTGCTATTAATTTCAATTAATTTGAAACAACCGGTCAGACAGTCAGACGGACAACAGCAATGTTGTTTAGTATGCCATAATACTCACCGTTTATAGCTACTTCTGTTAATTCAAAAAGATTGACGTCTAAGAATAAACCAGCTCATAACTACGCCAATTTTAATTAGGTACCAGCGCTAATGGAACTGACACATGCGCGTTATATAAAAGTTTACATTGGCATTAGCAAATAGCCATATCGGCAGCTCCAAGTTACGAATGCGCCTCCATTTATGAGCAGGCATTTCACTACGAGGAAGGATTTGGACGGATTGTTCAAAATCAACTGATGTTGGGTCAAGTGTTCTGAAGATGTAAATGGGTAGTCGAATGAGCTGAGTACCAATTTGGGTCTATAATCGATGGCCTATACGTACGAGCCCGCTTTTAGACCCAAGTCATATTTTTTTTTATGTTATGGGGGGCAAACGAGCAGACGGGTCACCTGATGGTAAGTGATTACCGTCGCCCATGGACACCTGCAACTCAAGAGTCACAAGTGCGTTGCCGGCCTTTGAGATGGGAGTACGCTCTTTTCTTGAAGGTTTGAAAGTCGTATCGGTCCAGAAATATCGCAGGCGACAATTTGTTCCAGAGATTGGTTGTGCGAGGTAAAAAAAATCTGGAGAACCGTACAGTGGTGGATTGCCAATTATTATTATTGTTATTCTATTCATTTATTTAATATACATATAAATTACATTTTTAAATACATTCCCAATAAAAAAAATACAATTATTATTTATTATGTTGTGTGCGGTGTTCTGTTTACTGAGAATTATTTAATTTTGCTTAGTAATATAACACCGTGAAATTCACGAGAATACAAATATGTTGGTATAATGCGTGATATTATTATGTAGCCTTATGTCCCTATACTTAGGGCTACATAAGAATATTATGCATTAGGTACCCGAGGTAGCTATGAGTAACTAAAATGGAGTCACTTGACACAAGAAGAACACATCTAGATATAGTTTTATTGTAAAAGCTTATTTAAAATAAAATAAACTGTCTGCAGTTGCTGTCAAAAATGGATTTTAGAGTGCCTTATAAATATCCTCGTGCACGTATTACTCCTCTTTACCCACCACCCAGAAGAACAGATTTTGGCTCCATTCTCCTATCCCTAGATTATGCAAGCTACTAAACCACTCTATATTTCTGTAGACGTGTTTGCAGATTCTCTAACTCGCTTCCATAAAGCTTAAAAAATACTAACTCTCGTTCGTAAGTCACTTTTTTTTGTCAACTTGTTTTTATTATTATTGTGTATCCATACTATGTGCATGCAGTGTTGTGCTTGTAATTGAATGTAACTTTTGTACTAATAACTGTTATGCTATGATATAAATGTCATTGTATTATTGTTACATTAGTTAGCAAATATAAATAAATAAATAGCGACCCGAACCTACTGCCAGGGGTTTCTAACACTAAAATATTGTAAGGTCTCGCTTGGCTGAGACGATTTTGGGGAACGGGTGTTCTCGGAGGAGCATAGAAATTGATAGAAGCTGGGAACTGGTATTAATATATTAGCGACTGAACTAGCTACAATAAATACATTAACTTTATAATGGCTTCAAAGATGTGGCCCAGCAACTTGACAGCCGTCCACTCTGACTGCACGCTGAACTGCTTCTTTTGTTTTTCTACTGATTCTATATAAATTCCAATTATCTTTTGAAATGATTTAAATATTATATTACATGCCAGCTTCCCGCCCGCAAGGCTCGAAAGAGGTTCGAACCTCACAATGTATCCATATTCTGTCCTAGTGGTCTCTCCAATCACAGGACGGACATTCGGGTACGCGACCCCGGCCTCTTTGAGATACTGCAGTCTCAGTCCCATTTCTCATCCGAGACTTGCGGTATCCCTTACCCTAGCTCCCTCGCCGTTTCTGGTTTTCTTACCCCAATTTACCTTCTTCCTTTGTTCCGTCTGAAAACGACTATATTCCCAAGCAGGGTTGGCGTCAGGTAGGCTGGCCATAAAAGAACCAAGCCAAAACCCTTTGCTATGTTAAAAAAAATACAAATATATTTGTATTGTATTATACCATCTGAGGCCCGTGGCTAATTCATCGGATGGGGCCTTCCCTTAGGGTGCCACCACACACATCGATCGATCGTTTTCGGCGATCATCAGTAGTTAACACATCAATCTGGGGCCCCTCGGGCCTGGGGCCCGTGGCATTTTGCCCGCTCTGCCACCCTATTGTTACGCCACTGATAATATGAATATATATTTATGTATGTATGTAGTATGTTTATGGTAATATAAGTACAGTATTCTAAGTTATATTATAATCAATATTAACCTATTTCTACACTACAGACTACCCTGAAATATATTTGATAATATCCGTACACAGGTTGTCTGGAAGAGATCGCCGTGATAAGACCGCCGATTGATATACCTAAATGTTTACATTATGTTTGGATTGTATCTCACTTGGTGTACAATAAAGAGATAAATAAACAAATAATTAAATAAAATTGGGAGGTGGGCAGGAAGATGATGATTCATATACTGTATCGAAAGGTTTGGTTTTATCCTTAGGCCGCTCAATATAAATACTTAATGTTTTTTTAAAGTTCGTGTTATTAACCACTTTTGTATCGATTAGATATCGACAAGAGAGGGCTTCTTTTGTTTTTATGTCCTTCACATATTTCTGCTCTCTTGTCTCCTTGTGCATATCTCTTAATAAATGTACACGTTCTTTGTGTAGATAAATAATAGTAAACAAATGGTCAAGGTTCGATGAGATATTCAAATAAACTAGTACATCATAATATAGGATATTAAAATAGAACGATCGCACTTTTAGAGTAAATCTAAACAAGTTAGAGTGATTTAGAAAATATTTGAACAGTATTAAAAACAAACAAACAGGTTGAATGCTTAGCAGACTAAACAATTAGTCGATTTTGCACCGTTCCGGTTCCGTTAGTACCACAGAACTGAGAATATGTATTCTAAAGCGGTCCTTAGATGATCATGCGGCATGACATACTGAACCATCATCCTGCATGAAGGACCTGTTGAGTCTATCATGCAGCATGATAGTTCGCTTGGTATGATAATTTTATTCAGTCGATATAAATAGTACAGCGAAGAGGTCTTCTGCGCTGGTATGGAAATGTCTTTGTCAAAGGCAGATTAATAACTAAATAAATTTATAAAAATAAAAGGAATTGTCAATTTCAATGTCAATTAAACGGTCATGCATGCATGACAGCACGTAATGCATGTCATGCAGCATGATCGTCTATGGACCGCTTTATACAGAGTGTATCTATCTGACAATGGAACACTTACATAAATCACTGAAAGGGCATGACTAGACGTGCAAATGTAGGTGGAATGTGTAAAGTTAATGTTTTTAAATCGTTAATTTTTTTCACTTATTATGGAATTTTTCCGTTACTAAGAAAATCCATAAAAACTAACTTCGAAAACTTTTTAAGTTAGTTTTGATGGATTTTCGCAATAACTGAGGGAATAATTAGAAAATGAATAAATATGTACGATTTAATCTTTAACTTTACACATTCCACCTGCTTTTAGGAAAAACGGAGTTAAAATATCTGGAAATAAAAATGGTCATAACTTGTAAACGGATAGTTCTTTTTTTAAATTATATTTGTAACTGCAGGCTAGATATGATTCTAAGTGAATATCATACACTTTATAGACTATAATTATATGCTGTGAATATGCACATATCATTCTTTGAGGGCGTGCCGTGTTGAAAAGAGTATTTTATCTTGATTTTGTGGCGGCTCGGTGCCAAAAACGGTGACATTATGACGTCGCAATAGATGGTTTACCTACATATTTAACTGTTGTGGAGGCAATAGCATGGTTTTGTATTACGTTATTCTGAGATGTTTGCATGTTCGGTACATCCAAACTAATTCAGGCTCATATTATAAATGCTAAACTTCGTAAATAAGCGTGTGTATGTGTGTGCGAGTGAGAGCTTGATGTTTTTTAACTCCTTTACTCTAAAACGTCTGAATTTGAATAAAATTTGGGATAACGATATAGAGTTACTGGCACGAGTCGTGAGCACACTTTTTATTGATCGATATGACGTTGACCACGCTGATTGGTTTGTCAGTCGATGCTCGTCGTCTATTGGGTTCGCACGTATCATTCGGCTACAGTACACTTGAGTGCAATTTTAGGGACAACTTATTAACTAGTTTATTTTTGAAAACTTTGTGCTCACGAGTCGTATCTGTACTGTATGTATGCTTGATCAACATACGGAAATTAAGATAAATTGAGAATGTTTCATGTAAAAACTAATTTTAAAGAAGACTAAAAAGTAGGGACTGTTTAGCAACCACTCAACGAAGACAAGAGTAAAAACAATAAGTAACTGGTTGTATGTGAAAATTCAAACTTGTACACAAGTTTGAATTTTGCTACATCCTACAAAAAAAACTGTGGGTGACTGTACTTAAACCCGTAGTATTAGCAGGCCAGGTCCACTCCGGAGTGTAGGTACAAGGCCTACAAGTACACGGCGGGATTGACTAATCCGTGGGCTGCCCGTTAGTTCGATGCTCACTCCCGCACTGCGTCGAGCTATCCGTTGGTATCTAGACAATCGAGTTATTAGTCCCTAGCCTAGGTTAATTTTTTCACAAAAATAGGGTAATGGGCACATAACTTACTGCTAATTAAATGTTCAGATTAATTAATTCTTAAACAAAAAAAAGACAACCCTAACGTCGCGGCTTCGTTAAAACAGATAAGAATTACGCGATAGAAAGAGAGGCAACTTCTAGGTGAATATAACTGTAGGTAATTAGCGCTGTGTGACCTGAATTGCGACTTTATTGTGTCGGAACAAGAGTCGCTATTTATTTAAATGATTTGGCGGAGTGGGACTTCTGTACCTGTACTATTATGTATTCTGTGGTATTAGATTAAATAGGCACCAACTTTAGTAGACCTGATAAAATAAAATATTATTTGATGATTGCAGGTACTAAAAATTAATTAACATTTGATTCGATAAACGCGGGAAATGTCTAAGACCTGCATCACAGACTAAAAAAAGAACGCCGCGCTGTCTGACTTAGCACGTGTATTTTGGTAACATCCATATTTCGGCCTAATAATGAGCACCGTGAAATGGAACATCGCGACAAATCAACATTAAGTACGTTGTTATTTTTTACGAAGGGAATCTAAAATTAAAAAAGTGTGTGTATACTTTTGTAAGGTAAGAAGTTATACTTTTATCTAGTTAAATAAAGTTTATTTAAATATCATAATAAATAATACATACCGTCAACTAACCTCAAATTCTACAAACGTAATCAAAGTATAATGTAAAAACCATTTTTATCACTGTCGTGAAGTTGGTAACTTTTTTAGAAAAACCAAAATGTTGACTAGCTAACTTCAGGGTGTCGGTTTTTTGTGACGGTGTGCGCGCGCATCGTAAAAATTTACTCTCATCATTTTTCCCTAACGCACCAAAAGAATTATAAGTTCAAAAATCTCAAAATGAAAGCAACTTGTAAAAAAAAATGCTTTCAATTTTCATGTCGTCTCTGTTAGATGTCCAACTGATTAGAACTTTTAAAGGTAAAAGAAATGTTCTAATAAATTACGGAAAAACCTTTAAATAGGTCAAATATAATAATAAAGGTGGCTACACTTGTGTTGTACTGGCGTTATTGTGGAACATTATCACATTGCTCGCCGTCAGAGTAATGTCAAGGTCCTGTGATCTGATCGCAAACCGGAACCGATACAGTTTTAGAGATCCGTGCGAGAAATTATAAATTGAAACTTTGTTGCATTATGTGGAGCAGATACTGTATTGATATAAATGTGCGTTATTTATATGCAGACATTTTTGAAATGAAACTTCTTTAGAATCTTTGTGAAATTCGATGAATCGAAAAAGCGACAAACATATGCATAAATAGGATTTAGCCTGCGAGAGAATGAGATACAATATATAATACAAGTAAACAGTGTTTCTTATAATCTTTGTCTTTGCGTCTGCGTACTATGAAGCCTTCAAAAAATGCGTCATAGTCAACGTGGTGTATCATTCACGTGTAAAATTCGTTGGTTAATTAATTTATGTTAATTATTTAACACATCTGTGTTAATTTGACCAATAACTTTTATTTAAATTATCTAAATTTAAATTTATTAACATTAGTAGATTATTTATGATGATTTTACTTTTTTCTCATTCTCTCGTGGGCTACTTTTCTGAAGTTTCACCTCTGCCGTTTGTGAATTGCACACACATCCCTTTTTTTAAGTTTGTAACCGTCACAAATTAGTAATATCTGTGTTTATCTCTTCAAGATAGATAGATAGATAACACTTTATTTGTACATGGGCATTACAGTGGAAGATACATTTACATAATTACCTACAGATAATGTACAAAGGGCGGCCTTATTGCTAGATGCAATCTCTTCCAGGTAACCTTAGGTTAGATCAAAATGATTCGGAGATTTTTACTTACCCTATAGTGGAGAATATATATTTTTTTAGAAATAAATGACTTCAAGTTAAGAATAAAAGTGACGTTTTAACGTTACTTTGATGATGGGAACTATTCCTCTGTTTCCACACGAAGTCTACAGCACATACGATACTTTTACTCTAGTTTTACCTACTTATGTTCGTATTAAAGACGATTGACATTTTGACATTTATATGAAACTACTTCCGAGATATTTCCTTTTGAACTAACGATATGTGTGCATGAATTTAATTTTTGAAGTAAAAACTTCTTTAGGCACGTTTGTGCACTTTTGCGATGGGGAAAAAGCACTGAACTCGTGACCGTCACGCTAATAATACATATATAGGTCCACTAGAGGGCGCTAATCTAAACATTGGACTTCAGTCAGTTCCTTATTAATTAATGTCACCAACCTGCTAATGTGACGTTTCAAGTTCGTCGTATCGTTTAAGTTTTCACTTTTGTCGGTAGTCCCATGACTGCCAATTTATTTCTATTTTCAACCCTATTGGGAACCCGGCCTTGGATTTCCCAGACAAATCAAGGGAAACTCTAACAGATGGCAGGTCTAATCTACGGCCTTCTTGCAAAATGTGCACAACGCGCACTTGACCAAGGGTATTCTTAATTACTATTCTTAAATGGCGATATTAACCAAAACAATACATGTTAGTTAGGTAAGGTTGACTGTGAGATTGTAGATGTACGTGCGAACAATGGGCGACATACGTACCTATACCGAATTTCTCATGTTGTGTTGTGGTATTGTTTGCCGCGAAGCTATCCTAATATTACAAAGAGGTAAAGTTTGGATGCAAGGGGTAATTACTAACTTTTAAACTTTTGTGCACCGTGATCTATAACTAGCTTTGCAGTTGCCCGCGACTTCGTTCCCGTGGAAATTTTGGTGAAATCTATTCCACAGGAACCTTAATACTTGCCTGGATAAAAATGATCCTATGTGCTATTCCAGACTATAATCTATCCCTGTGCCAAATTTTATCCAGATCCGTTCAGCCGTTTTTGCGTGAAAGATTAACAAAAATCCATCCCATCCAGCCATCTTTACAAACTTTCACCTTAATAATAATAATGGTAAGATTATTTGTACGGGGTCAACAGGTATAACGTCAGGCTATTCAAATGTACCTACATTTGAATTGCCTGACGTTTCGACCAGGCTCACAGGTCACAGGCTAAGGGTTAATTTCCGAAACTATTAGGAAGCTAAATTACCCCCAGGTGACATAAGTTAATTTTATTCTGAAAAAAATCGATCTAAAAAATCATTGTTTTATCGGCGTGTTTCCCAACGGTTTAAAACAAATCGGCAGTTGCGTCATGGCGTTTTGGGATCAAGCGGTTGCGGGTTTGAACCCCACACAGTGCATAAGTCATAACCGATGTGAACCCACTTCTAAAAAGCATTAGCTTGGAGAGCTAGACGAGAATACTGATAACGTGTGAACCATGTCACTAGCATTCTTACTTTAAAAAAAAAATTTAAAAGTAAAAACATTAACGATAAATGACAAAACTTAATTTTTACATTGAACTTACGAGATCTTACTTACGGTGTTGCAGTGCTTGCAGAAATGTATATTTATTTGGCAATTGATGTACTGTCACGTACGAATACAAATGTCATACATATTTTAACATTTTATACTATTACACATACATACACAGATAGAAATTTAATACAAACATACATTCACGTCTGTATTCCCTTTTACTACAGACTATAGAGGCGTTTAATGTCGCGTTCCTATAATCAAGAAACGATTTGTTTTGCTTACGGACGGTAAAATTTCGTTAAATTTTTAAGGAAAATTTTACCGTAAGCAAAAGAAATTGTTTCTTGATTATAGGAACGCGGCATTAAACATCCTTATTTTGCCAAGTATAATTTAGTCTAACTCATTACTAAGAGTGATTAATGGGCAGCCCGCCCATTAATCACGTTGTTTTTTAACTTTTAACCCCCCTCGCCCCGGTTGATACGTAGTGAGGTTTTAGACTAACCCCACCCCTCTAGCCAAGATCACGTGTATTTTTTATTTCCAAATATATTAAAAAATTTCAGAATATTATCGTTAAATACAGATGTAATAGCGCGTTTTACGAAAAAATAAAAACACGTGACAACTCACTACACCCACTATCAGCAGTCTGGTTACCATAGTACAGGCTCTGCCTAGTTTGGGACCAGACGGCCGTGTGTGAGATGTGTCTAGTTCTTATTATTACTAGAGATCGCGTGGTGGTCGAATTTCGACCATGGTTTATTTCAGTGGCCAATATTACTTGACCTGTCATTGTATAGACTTTTGTACCATGACAGGTCAAAATATATACTGGACACTCATAGCTGTATGTACCCGTTTTTGCATGTTTTTAACTTTGTAACTAATATTGTTCAAAAATTTTAGCATTCGTCACTTCTTCTCTGTATAAACTATAAGTGTGCGAAATTTCATACTCCTCTGTCCGCCCAATTTTCGTAAAAAGGGATCCAAAGTTTTCGCTTCACGTATTAATATATAGATTATTTAGGTATTACATTAAAATATTTCCGTAAATGTAATGGTAAGTCAAGGAACGCTAAAGCTGCAAATATATTTTATCACTAGCAGACCAAATGATGGATAGTGTTGCACAGTATTTGAAGTATTTGTGCAGCATTCAACATTTCTTGATTTCATATTATGTTACTAGCTGTGCCTGCGACTTCGTCCGCGTGGAATAGTGTATTTATATCGAATCAACAGCCTAAAAATAAGTTTCAAGCTTCTAGCTCTGAATATGACGATACTTCCATACAACTTTTCATCCCCACCTTTCAATCCCTTACACCCCTTTTTTCACATTAAAAAGTAGCCTATGTCCTTTCTCAGGCTCTAGACTGTGTACCAAATTTCATTTAAATCGGTTCAGTAGTTTTGGCGTGAAAAGGCGACAGACAGACAGACAGAGTTACTTTCGCATTTATAATATTAGTAAGGATAGCAAGGATTATCATTCACTGAAATAATTGCATAGCGATCGTCTGGCGGTCGAATTTCGACCGTTTTGAATGGCTTGTTTTATTTCATTTTTCAGTATAACTTGAGCTGTCGTTGTATAGACGTTTGTACCATGACAAGTCAACATATATACTGGACCCCTATAGCTTTATGTAGCTCTTTTTACCCAATTTTTAACTATCGATCACATATTGCTTGAAATTTTTAGTCTTTTGCACTTCTTCTATGTATAAACCTTTAAAAAGGTATTCCACCAACTTCCAAGTACCTGTCTCTGCGCCTTTGCTTAAAAAAATGCGTACAAAGAATTCTCCTCACGTACCTTCCAATTTATGTGTACTGATATAATAAAGCTACAGAGTTTTTTTGTATAATTGTTTGTTTAAACGCGCTAATCTCTGGAACTACCAATCGGATTCGAAAAATCCTTTAGCATATGATAGCCAGATTCATGAGGAATAGTATAGGCTTTGTAACATCACGCTACGACCCTTAGAGGCGGAGCAGTGACTCTAGTTCCAATGATGAATCTTACTACTCACTATCAACATATTCATGCCTTATTAGTTACTACTTATTAGACCCATAGGTAGTCAAAGTTAGAACTTTGCCTTTTTTATACTACGTCGGTGTCGCCTGATGGAATATTAGTGATGTATCTTATTTTTTAAATGCAATAACATTTTCATAAGAGTACTTAAGTCCATAGACTAAATTAATTTGTGTACTTTATTGTTAAAAAAGAACGTCAATACAGTCAATCACAATACGACGAAGTTATTACGTGATTGTTCCAACAGCTGCTAAGTTTAAAACCTCCATCACTCATTGTCACTTATACCAGACATACCAGTGACGAATGAAATGTAACAGCATTTCTGTGCGGGCTCCGTCCTGCGGGCGGCGGTGAGCGCATGACCTTGCGCGGTCCACCAAGCCAGGGCGGGGGCGCCTATGAGTGCGACCGAACACCGACATACCGCCACTCGTACTGTGCTAACCAAACGACCAACGCGCTCTCAAACGAATATTCCAAAATTTGAATTTTCGAAAATCAACGCGTTCGGAATGACAATTTGATTTTTTTTTAATAAAACATGTGGCTTTGGTTGTTGCTCGCTGCGGCCGCGCTGCTGACGCCAGCCCGTAGTGCTGGCGCAGGCGCCGCCCGCCTCGTCTGTTATGTGGAAAGCTCGCGCGCAACCGACGGTTTTTCCGAGTGCACACATCTCGTTTATACTGGCGACGCGAGAGGAGACAAACTCGATGGTTTGCTGAAGGACTACAAAAAGTACAACCCAAGACTGAAGGTTATTTTGAGAATCAGCGAGGTTGATAAGGTAAGAAAAATGTGAAATATATATTTTTAAACGACACATAATTATGAACTTGAAGAGCATTTTTGCGGATTGATCAGATTACGTAGAACCGATTCACAACACAATTTTGCAGTAGAGCACGAAAATTATGATATAAGCTCACCGGTTCTAGTTTGATAATTATGGTATATTTTATATCACGTAATTAAAGGTACTTCGTTAGATCACTTACTAGCACAGTTAAAGTTTTCCGAAAAATCTTGGCAAAGTCTTTCTACTACTAAGTTACTCGTAAGACTAAGAACCTACAATATGTGGGGGTAATTAAAATCACTTGGTATATTCTGAAATGACGTTAAATGCAATGTCAATAACAGCCATCCTATATCTGTCCTATAGCTCTCAATCTATGTTTGGCAGCAAAGCAATTAGTTATTGTATTTTAAACTTAAACTTACGTCTGCACCAAAATTTCCTTTTCATAAGCCTTTTGGTACATTCAATGGAAATTTACAATAAATTAAACCTAAAACTAAATATGTGACATAATTATGTTGCTTTAGTGTTACACAATGGTTAAAAAGTTTTACAAAAGAAGAAATTCTATTAATTGTAGTCAGAATCAGTTAAACATGCAAACACACGCACGCGAACTCGCTCCCAGATGCATACATAAACACACACATACACACAAATACGTGTACTCATACTCATACGCAAATATGTTTTTTTAAGCAGACCTTAAAGGAAGTAGGGACAATCCCAATGGAAGTATCATATAAATCCCATGAGGGTGACCTCAAGTTAAGTAATGCATGCTCTTGTACTGGTTACAATAAATAAATTATGTATTATTGTTATCAGTACAATTTGTTTTAAAGAATTTTTAAGTTAAGTAGGTATAAGTTTTAAACTTTTGCGTTCTACAATATATATACGAAAACGTTACATAATGGTCATTAATGCAACTCGTATGCACTAGGTACTTTGGTTGGCGTTCGATCAGGTTATCTTTGCCCATGGCCATTGTAACCTGATCAAAACGTCAGGGAGTCCAAAATTAATGCATACTTGAACCATCGCGTTATCAATCTTGTACTTTTTAATTGTTTACATACCGAAACACTATAGTAGGTAGGTTACTTGGTAGTGAGGAGTAGATCCGTCTTTGTGCTCTTCAATATATTTTTAAATTGCAAGTCATGAACGTAAACAAAAGAAAGTCTAGCGTAACAACTAATTATTTAGTTTTTCCGAACTGTTGTATAACTTCCGAGCTGTCCCGCCCATATTGATGGCCCGACGTATTCATTTGTAGATGAGCATGTCTATGCGAGGAAAGTAGTCAGTACCAATACTAATCGGATCCGTTCAACTGGTCATTGTTTCGAAATGACCCGCTAATTGTCGGACGTGTAAACTACACTATGAGAAGTAGAGCATACTTTATATGTACTTGCACGTCTTATTAACTGTGCTTAGGATTTCGCAAAAAAAAAACTGATCGATAAAATCGGTCATGTATAAAAAGACAATAGTTCAAACAAAGAATACAATAGTACAGAGTAATAAAAGATAAGCTCCAAAGAGGTTTGTTGGAGTAATCATTTTTTTATTACCATTGTTGACGTTAAACTAGCAGCTTATTTGATGTAGTTAATTCTAGTATTATTTATACTTGTCATGCCTCGAAAACAGTAAATGAACTTATAATTTATTCTAGATTCTCACGATCGTAAAAAAATTATCTACTAAATTAATCGACTCTCGGTCCCATTGCACAGATTCGATTTCAAAATCGAATTAATGTCAGTTCTACACAAAGTAACTATTATCTTATCTGTGGTTTTACACATAAGTATTTTATGTACAATATTCAATTCTATGGTGTCACACAGGGATTATTGTACATCGTGTTTTATAATTAAAAATACAAGTATTGACGGATGCACTCGACTACGGTCAATGTTTGAATCATTTTTGAGGGTAATCGCGCTGAACTGTAAATATAATCTGTATTACGATATTATACATCTAAAGCTAAGAGCTCAAACAGCCCCCTTGTGAAAACGTTCGGTATATGTTTCGTACAATAAATAATTATTTATTCTAGAACAATTCTAAACGAGTAAAAGCTGCTTGCTACACACTACATTTGTCTTCAAGTTGTTTTAGTGACTTCCACTTCTTAGGAATATCTTAGCCGACTGATCTCATATTCGATAGGCAGTGTTTTGTACCCCTATATCATACAATTACAGGAATATCGTTTTCTACACCGAAAGTTAAAGGCCAAATTAGGTACTTTATAGATTTGAAAAGCAACTAAAACTTAAAAAAGTTTGTATCGTATGAGAGCCATGCTTCGGCACGTATGGGCCGGCTCGACCGGAGTGATACCACGGCCTCACAGAAAACCGGTAGTGAAGCAATGCTTGCATTGCTTTTCGCTGAGTTAGTGAGGTTACCAGAGGCCCTAACCCTTCTCCCCTCTTCCACCCTTTCCTCCACCCATCTCCCCCTCCACCCTTTTCCTACTCCCACCTTAAAGGCCGGCAACGCACTTGTGACTCTTGAGTTGCAGATGCCCATGGGCGGCGGTAGTCACCGCGGTGACCCGTCTGCTCGTTTGCCCCTATACCATAAAAAAAAAACAAAAAACTACAAGCAAGCCGTTTGAGGCGAAAGCTGCTTATCCCCGTAGCCCCAAATTTCCATTCCATTCCATTTTGAATTAGTAGTAGTGAAGTTGTCTTCCGTTACATTATTGTGTAAAGTAATTCTTAAAACAAATGAAAAAGGAAGGCAACTAATGGCAGGTAACTACAAAGTTTCTAGTAAGGTTATGACCACAGTATATATTACATTATACTGTGATATGACCCTCGTCGACACGAGAGTGAAAATGTTCGTGCCCGTGGGGGCCACGTTTGTGATATTGTAAAATGATCATAGAATTGATAGGTATTTTGCTTTTTTGATCTTCAATATGGTGTCGCATTTTGTAACTCTTCTCTTCTTTTCTTATCACAAATTATTTATTTTACAAACGTATAATAGGTAAAGTACTTACTTTACCATTTTATCATATGTACTTAAACTTGTTGTACTTACTGTTAACAGCAGTGATTCATTGATCAAATGAAGCGTACCTAATGAGTACTAGAAAAGTAATAGTAGGCACTATACATATTAATATTCTAGAAACAGATATCAAAAGTGAGACATAAAAAGATGTGAAATGTGCAAAAGTAACAGAAAATATTTTTAAATGTGACTTATTCTGTTCTTTACCCATGGTAATCTTTATCTCTTGTTATCCTTTAGGCATCGTTTTTAAGAAACTGGTAAAGGAACATTACCTGGGTGAAATCAACACTACATAATTAAACATAACGTAATTCCTTACTTGCCTTTTTATTTGAGTCAATATAGTACAGTATCCTATATCTGTATGATTTAATTGTGTATACCTATATTTGCTTATGTATTTATTTGTCAATTGCTCTCTTTTATGTGTATTCTTCTACTATATGTAATTTATCTTTATTTAACTTTATAATATACCTATTGAGCGTACACCTTACTGCCCTTAAATCGATGTCCTATGTTCGCTCCATCCCATGGTTGCCTGTAAGAGATTGCCTCAGTGCGATAATGCCGCCCAATTGTATTAGCCACCCAACCTTGCTGTGCTCCTACTGCTTCAAATTATTTTGGTGTACAATAAAGAGATATATTTATATTATTATGCTCTACTGTTAGTTCATACTTTGTACGTACATGAACATGTATTTCATACATTAGTCGTACATAAACAACATACTTTAGACACTTTTCTAAAAAAAAGTGATTGACTGCGTTCGCCGAAAAATCACTGGCAAGGCATTCTACAAGCGAATAGCTTCAACGGGCACTATTTAGTAATACAATTTAGTCGTTCTCAAATCTATGGTATATTCACAAAGAAATGCCGTCTCAATAATAAAAAAATGCCACAGCATATATATAAATTACTTTACTTTGCTTGTAATTAACCCTATATTTATGCGGCCTTATTTATTTTGTTAATTGCTAAATTTTATATGTGTTAAATAAGTACATTAAACACAGTTACCACCTTAAAATGATTACCTCACCATATGTAATAATTGGGAAATTGTAAAAAAATCCTTTGTCAACATTGCAAAAATAACATGATTAACCCGTCAAGTGGTATGGCCGACATTTTTGACCTTACGCAAGAAGTTTTCAGTGAAATTGCTTGTATTTGGAGCACGGTGACAGTTGTATTACGTTGAAACAGGTTGGTACATGTACACACAGGTGGATATCTCGGTGCGAGCGACAATGCAACGAATCACGGACACGGTTCTTGGAAGTTCTACTGTATATATTTTTTATCAATTTCATCACTCCAAATCTTCAGTGTGCGTATTATCTTTATGCCAATACCCCTGGTGATACGAGGTGAGGTTTTAGACTAACCCCTCCCCGGTTTCGAGCCTCACGTGATTAATGGACGACACCTAACCACTAGACCAAGAGGCCAGTCTATTACATAGTCTAATTATAAGAATGTCTTCGATATACACAAGTTTTACAGGGTTTACTAGGTATGTATGTATATTAATATTCCACTTCAGCAAGTAACATAGGTACCATTTAGAAGTTATAGTTACAAAACAATTTAAAAATAAAATAAAAACGTTTTTAAAAGTCTGTTATCTATCTTCGATATATGGCCTCAGTCGTCGAGCATAGATAGATAGATAATAGTTTATTTGTACACCAAGTTTTACAGAAAATATGATACATAATAAGTGTAGCATTGAAAGTGTACAAACGGCGGCCTATCGCTTAAAAAAATCTCTTCCAGGCAACCTTAGGATCAACTAGAACGATTTTAATGAACTGGTGGTAATATAACTGGAGCGTCAGGAGTTTTAACAGAAAATTAATAAACTTCAATGACGTAAATACTTAATGCATTATTTAGTAAAACCTTCCTGAAAATATGCAGAATACGTTAGTGAAACAATCATGAAACTTTGTTCATTACTTTGAAGAAAATCGCTGACATACAAACTAACAGATACTGAGGATCGAACACAGAACCTCCAGCTGAAGTCGGTTAAAAATGTTTACAAGTAAGGCCGTGGAATAAATATATTAGATCAAGCGTCAGTAGGTAACAGAATTTAGAAAATGAATGTTTAAACAAATGAACGCATCACCAATTGAAATAAAAGTTAAATTTCCAAGATCAAAACGGACAATTATGGAAAACACGAAAAAGAAAATTTTACAATAAACTAAAAATGCTAGTACTAATACACTGAAAGCTCTTAATGTAGCACACTGGTGTGCATTAATATGGAGTTGCCATCCATATTAATGCACACCAGTGTTTGCAGTGAACGGTAATCGACCCCGCGGCTAGGGTTACCCGTACTAAAATATATAGTCGTATCGTACTATATTTTGATCAATTGTACTATATATTATAGAACATATTATTGTAGTACGAAAAATACTTACTTTTACTGCTAAGTTAACTGTCGCCATTTTAACTGTAACTGGAACACACTGGAACTGTTTGTAACGCTTTCACGCCTTAACTACTCAACAAACGATCATGAAATTTTGGTTACACGTTGTCAATGGTACAGAAAAGGATGTAGGGTGCCTACCATCCAGAAAAAAATATTATCCCGAGGGATGGAAAAATAACTTTTAGACAACCATCCGGTTTGATAAAATCTACAATAATGTGAGAGAACGTACTGTTTTTTTTCCTGAATTTTCTAAAAGTACTATATTTTTTGCAAGTTTAAATAAAAATACTATATTTTTTCCAAAAAAAGGTGGCAACCCTACACGCGACCCCTGTCTTGAGGGCTTGACAAAATGACTAAAACAACCCAATTGCCACTTGCCTGTTATTTTATATGTACCTGTACATATAGTATTCTAGGTCACAAACTACCATTGTTTGTCTTCAGTTAAAAGCTAGATAATTAAATAAATTGCCTGTTGTTATCAGTAAGTAATAAATTCTAGATCCCAAAATGTACAAAAAATATTAATAAACAATTCAAATATATTTTTCTCTGAATTGACGTCGAGTTCAGCGTGGCAGCCATTACTGCAGCGGGACCAATGAGACAGTTTAATTGTTTTCCTGTTTACGAACAAAGTTTTTGGTTATTCACATACAGACATATAAAACTACAATTTCTTTATTAATACGTAGGTAATAAGAAGTCTGCAACAAGCGAAAGTATATTTTTTTAAATCATTCATAAACCATTTTCTTTTTCTAAACAGTGTATTTTCCAAAAAAATATCGAGAGTTGAAGTATTTCTCTCTCTCTCTCTTTCTCATTTCACGCGCTACGTTCTGGACACTAATACAATTAGTGGAGAACAGGCTTTTAACTTCGCTTACGTTACAAATGAAGTCATTTCATGTACAACACATGTTAACCTACTTAATACGTAATATGATAATGAAGCAACGGTATTTATCATTGTGCAATCCAAGTTCAAGATCTCAATACACTTTCGCTCTTAACTTTTTATAATATTAAGTAGGCCAACAACACGACAAGTCTGACCATGAGTCGATACACATATTTATAAAGTCTCTTAGTACGCGGGCATGCGATAATGATCCTGCGACCCTCCCTGAATTTCTTTAGGAATACTTCTTATCACTATCAGGAACTCAGTACTAATATATATAACATAAAATATAATATATATAAATATATAAATTTTCTGCGATTTCATTGAAGCAATACTTTCAGGGCAGTCACCTAGTTACAGTGCCTTTAAATATTAATATATAAAGCCAGCACGCTGGTATTCAACATTCATAATTATATATCCCTAATTCTTCATAATTAATGATTAATAAGAAACTTTAATAACGTATACCTCGTTTTAATTATTTCCCCAAAAACAGTACATAATATATCTTGAATGATTACCCGCGCGAATTCTTTTTGGATCAGCCACCATAAGGTCATGAGCCATACATGGTAAGGCACTTCTTTAAAATGTGACCACGTGAATTTAAAGTTGAGGAAAATCCAGTACGAGGACTTACGAGTACCACGCAGTCTGTGGGAATCGCCAAGCTATTAACTCGTGTCGTGTAAATGATCTTCAACACATTTGTTATCCATTTAAGGTTGTTATAATTAAGACAACTCTAGTCATTAGAGTCAGCTTGTTAGTTATTTCAGAAGTTGAAGTTGTTCGGGAGAGCCATGCTTCGGCACGTATGGGCCGGCTCGATAGGAGTGATACCACGGGCTCACAGAAAACCGGCAGTGAAGCAATGCTTGCATTGCTTTTCGCCGAGTGAGTGAGGTTACCGGAGGCCCTAACCTTTCCCTCTGCCCCTCTTCCCCACTTCTCATACTCCCACCTTAAAGACCGGCAACGCACTTGTGACTCTTGAGTTGCAGGTGCTCATGGCCGGCGGTAGTCATTTACCATCAGGTGACTCGTCTGCTCGTTTGCCCCCTAAACCATAAAAAAAATAAAGCATTATTTTATTTGGAGCGGTTGACATAGAGTAGGTACCTAAGTAGGTAGGTAGTTCTTTCAAAATCAAGATGATGTTTTCAAGAGTATTTGCTGCTGTAAGGTCGTTCTAAAAGTTACACAATCGAAAACTAATTAATATCATAACTAGAAAAAGAAAACCGGGCTGGCATAGCTCGCACGCTATTAATTATACATAAATGATTTCATGAGTATTTAATGTTAGGGACATTAAATACCCATGAAATCATAATCATCATACATAATCTTCATTCCATATTTTTGGTTCGCATTTTACGCGCTTTTTGATTTTTATTTACTCTAGTTGTATTTGAAAAATTACCTTAAATTAAAAAAAAAAAACTAATCAAAACAGAAAGAGTATTTTTTATAGATCCGTTCCGTTCCTAATAAATAATGATATTGATTATAAGCCATAAAGAAATACGAGGAGCTTAAAACATTTTTTAATTCGCGTAATTGACCTTCAATGAGCGATCAAGAGTGAATATTAAAATTATTTGTAATTTAAGCACGTCCTTATATTATGACTGCTCTTAATTACATGTTACGTCAAAGACAACTTATGTCGGAAATAATTTTAAGGTCATGAACACATTTAAGGCATTGCATAGTTTCAATAATAATGGTGAACTATTAAACAAGATTAGATATGTCTAAATTTATAGATAGTTGAAAGATTTATATAGTTTTAGGAACGGCGCAAACTCATACTTCGTCATTTACATATTTTTTTTCAACAGCCTAAGAACTGTTTACTCCTTCATAGGGTAACAGACTACAGCCGTAAGCTGCATTATTTTAAAAAAATATGTTTAATTGTAATCAGTTCGCGGTTCGTGAATGGCGCTGCAACTAGTTTGTGAATAATAGCTTATCATTAAGCCGCTTGTTTTCAAACCTTTTTGTTGTGTTTCATCCATAAGCGACTTTTACTACATTTTACCGCTTTTAAAGAAATAGTCTAGATGAAATTATTTCAAACCTAGCTTTCACCTGCGGTTTCCTCGTCTAATGTAGATATTTCCAATCACTTCAGGTCTGCAGGGGTTCCCGAAGGATTCCTTTTTAGGGTATACCCGGGTCCCCCTGCAATAGAACCACTTGTGACGGAACACCGTTTGGTTTTAGTCGGTTCGATTCCGACATACCAGTTTACCGTTAGCTCCGGTGAGGTGATGACCCGTGGGGGTTCCACACGACAAAAAAAAGTCCATTTTTCCAATCACTTCAGGTTCATTTTTCCAATCATTTCAGGTTCATTTTTCCTATCACTAGGGTTTTTTTTTCGGGTATAAAGGTACCCCAGGCCTTATTCTGTATCCCTGACAACGTGTATGCAAAATTTCATGATGATCGACGGTGCAGTTAAGGCGTCAAAGCGTCACAAACAAACAAACTAATCAACTTTCGCATTTATAATATTATTATTAGTTAGGATATGTTAAAGATTAAAACATTACATTTCCATAACACTAAGACACAAAAAGTAAATAAAATAAATTCGAAGTTTCTTTGTATCGTTTCTTTACCTTTGGCAAGGATCCCATCAGGTGAACCGTCTGCTCGTTGCCCCCTATAGTAAAAAAAAAACATAGACAATCATTTCATATAATTTTATTTAATATAAGTTTCTTCTATATATACGGTATAATAATAACACCCAATTTGTCACATACAGAGTGTATTTGACAATGGAACAATGGATGAAAGGGCGTGAGTCTAGCATGCAGTTACAAAAAGAATTAAATCCGTTTCTCATGAAAGCAGGTGGAATGTGTAAAGTTAACGATTTTAAGTCGAATATATTTTTTATTTTGGAATTATTCATTCAATTATTGAGAATATTCGTTAAAACTAACTTCAAAAATTATACATGTCAGTTTCAATGAATTTCTTCACTTTTCTTTTCACACTCCTTTTCTCTGATTTTTAAACAAATGGAGATTTTTTTTTAAAATCTTTTTGTTACTGCATGATAGTCATGACCTTTCAGTGATTTAAGTAAGTGTTCCATTGGTAGATACACTTGTACCGTAAGTATTAAGTACAAACAGTTTTTTATTAACGAAATGCCAATGCTGTAACTTCAAATAGTTTTCAAGTTTTTTTTGTTCATTGCAACGTTTCGAATAACAATAAACCAAATAATCCAAGAGATATAATCAGTGCAGATAACTCCTTTCGACACCTTTCGCTTCGATTACGATCAACAATTTCGCTTTTATTAGGCACCTAAGAAATTACAGTAAAGTGTTAGATAATAATCACATAACATGCTTAAGAATGCTTACAACTGCTCTTACGGACCACACTTAACCTTTAAAAAGACATTTAATGTAAATTGTAATGAGAGAGTGAGTGTGATTTAGTACATTTGTTAATCCATCACGCTGAAACGGCTGAACGGATTTCGATGAAAATTTTAACCCAAATAGATTGTATCTTGCATTAACAATAGCGGGTGGGTTCACAAGCGATTGATAGTACGAAGGATAGGTAGTGCCTCTTTTTATTGAAGTGAAAACTTCTTTAGGCAAGTTTGTGTACTTTTGCTTTGGGGAAAAATCACTGAACTCGTGACCGTCACGCTAATAACACATACATATATAGATTCACTAGAGGGCGCTAATCTAAACATTGAATTCTGTCAGCTCCTTATTAAGTAATGTCACCAACCTGCTAATGTGACGTTTCAAGTCCCATGACTCTATTTTTTTTACCTCTCCGGAGCTAAGGGTGTAGTGGTATGTCGGAATCGAACCGTCTCAAACCACCGTCACAAGTAGGTCTTTTGCAAGGGACCCGAAGCCTCCGAACGCCATTGTAGTACCCTATATTCATATTAAATTACTGAACAAAGGATTATAGATCATTAAAGTTCACGAGAGACCCTATTTATTGAATTGTCTTTAATGAGTGAGCCTTTTGTACGTAAGTACCTACTTTGATCGAAATTCCCTAATCAATGTTTACCAAAGTTAAAACCTATGGAATGTTTCTTTTTCTTTCTTATTCTCGGTTATTTTGGCAAGTGAAGTAGTAGGGAATCATCATCTGTTACATTTATGTTAGTGACTATGATTTTTTTTGGATGAAAATGTTTTCACGCGAGTTTAACTTGAACTTAGCCAGGTTTTCTTTATTAGACATCGAAAGAGCACAGACCTACATTCTGTAGAAAAAAATGGTTGAAAAACAGAAATAACTAATTCAGGATCCTGTGGGAATATTGCCACATGCTATTAAATTGTCTCTAGTCTATACAAATAAATAAAATTGGAGTGTCTATTTGTAATATTAAAATAACCGCTTTTTACTTAGTGCATTTGGATGTATACACGGTACATATACCAAAACAACATTTTTTACATTTTTTGTCTGTCTGTTTGTTCCGGCTAATCTCCGGAACGGGTAGACCGATTTCCACGGGACTTTCACTGGCAGATAACTGGTGTTATAAGAAGTAACTTAGGTTACTTTTATTTTTGAAAAAGAATTAGGGTTCCGCGCAATATATATATAAATATGTTCACGTGATCGAAGCCGCGCGGGAATTGCTAGTTCACAATATAGGCTGTTCGCTCACACCGCGCCATTTTTTTTACTTTAGCATTTTATACCCGTCGTAACTTTTAAACGAAAGGTTCGATTCGAATAATTTAAAGAGGAACTTACACGTACATAAATCAACCTTGATTATAAAACTGTTTGGTTTGATAAGGATTAATATTAGAATATAAATGAATCATCTTTCGATTCTTTCTGTATTCGATTATTGTGACTTAATTATAATAGACATAACCTCGAGAACTTTTTTCGTAGGTTGATGTGTAGGTACTAAAAACATGTAGTACATTATTTTATGTATCATCAATAGTTTTCGCAGCCCACGACAAATAATGACTTTCATTTGCAAAATTTTCTTACCATAATGTAACAGTTTTGGTAGGGATCTCTATTTTCTTTTTTTCAGATAAAATATAGCCTATGTAAGGTCGAGGTAGCACTACGCACTTAAAATAATAATAGCCTATATGTTACTTGCTGATAATGTAGCTTTCTATAGGTAAGAGAATGCTTAAAATCGGTTAAGTAGTGTTTGAGTTTACCCATTACAAACAAACGTACAAAACTTTTCCCTTTATTAACCGACTTCAAAAAAGAAGGAGGTTCTCATTCGTCGGAATCTTTTTTTTATGTATGTTCACCGATTACTGGAATACGCCTGAACCAATTTGGAAAATTGTTTTTTTGTTTCAAAGGGTATACTTCCCAGGTGGTCCCAATTAAATTTGATCGTAATCAGTCGAGCGGTTTTTAAAAAATCAACAAATATCTAAAAATTGTATACATTGGTGATATTTTCGTTTCGAAACCTCGCTGTCTCATCGGAGCAGTGCGTTAAGTTAGCCTACCCATATTATATTTAAACAAAATACATCTACTTTCCACTAAAAAGCACATTGAAGTCGGTGATACTTTTTTAAAAGATAATTGACTTATAATATGTATTAGTTTAGATTGACATGAGTGGCGATGTAGTGGGCGTTCTACTTGACTGGTTAATGTCGTATGGCGCTAAAACACTTAGCTCAACTCGCCCACCGACTTGATCCAGTTACCATAATATCGAATAAGTGACTATTCATTTTAAGTACCTACCTACTACTGCTTAAGTTTCTGCTCGTATCGTGATAGCAACTTTGTCTGTAACGAAATATGGCGAAGAGATAGATTAAAAAAAATTGGTTGTCTGTAAATCGGTTTACGGACGATAATTTTACGTGATAAAAAATTTTACGTCATAAGAAAACAGTGGAAGAGAGATAGATGCGTCACAAGCCGAACGCTTAGGCCGATCGTGCCTCTCTATCGCTTGTTCCGCGCTCTCGCTTGCACGCTCGGTTCAGGCGGAACGTGACAATGAGTCATGCTTTTTCGTGCGTGCAGCCGGCGTTATCGATTTATTAGATGTTATCACGTCAAAAAGTGTTTTAATAGTTTCAAACCTTTTATTAAGGTTACAGAAAACAAAGGCTATTATTTTCATAACTTGTTTGGCAATCTCTTGTTTGTCAAGTTTTGGTACCTGGTGTTTTAATGAAGGTGTACTTGAGAACCCTCGTACTCAATTTTCCAAGTACATCTCATGACTATTTTTTTTTTGGTTGAACGCGCTAATCTCAGGAACTACTGGTTCGAATTGAAAAAATATTTTAGTGTTGCATAGCCCATTTATCGGAGAAGGCTAAAGGTTATATACAACCGATAGGAGCGGAGCATCAATGATATTTGAGCGTGAATTTAGACATTTTTTTTAGCTTGAAATATTTTCACTAGTAATGTTTAGTACTTAAACTTAGTAGGGAAAACAATAAAATAAAAACTTCTATTTCATAAAAAGGAGCTGTAGTACAATACATTAAATAACTTCCTACTTATAAATGTGAAAGTTTGTGAGGATGTATGGATGTATGCATGTATGTAAGTATGGATGTTTGTTACTCTTTCACGCCAAAACTATTGCACCGATTGCGATGAAACTTGATACGTAGATAGCTTGAGACCTGGATTAACATATAGGCTAATAAGACCCAATATATTATCTCGATATTCCCACAGGATCGGGACTTACGTGAGTGAAACCCCGGGGCGCTGCTAGTATAATATAACATTTAAATAATAGCTACACTTAGCGGTTAAAGTACTGTCCTCGTAAATAGGCTACAGAATATCCTGTAGTGAAGAGGAACAGTGCCACCTCCTCGGAGTTTGGAAATACAGTGTTTGAAAATACAACATTTATTCAATAATGTGAGCAGTTAATATGTCATTGCATGTGAGTACTAACTATTCCTTAATTTTCATTTCTATTATTTGATTTTTGTATTGTATCGTGTACCTAAGTGTTTGTGAATTTCATTATGAGTGTAAATACGTGAGAACGCGGGGAGTGTACGTATTGAGTGTGGTTGATTATGTTATGTGTGTATGTGTGTGTATGTATGTATGTGTATATAATCTTTTTATTATTAATATTTAATTCAAAATCCTAAATTTTCATCTAGCGGCGAAAATGTTGCAATTGGACTTTTCATAACTCCAAACAACAATAACAGTTTAATTAGAAGTACGTAACTACTTGCACGATAGTTATCATAATATTAAATCACATATACACAATGCTATCATATGAGTAAACTTATGATCTGATTAAGTTATTCATTCGTGAATGTCAGAATGAATCATGGACTAAATGCAACATTGACCTTGGCTTGACATATCGTGTCAAGGTCAACAATTGTTATTGACTACTGTCAATTATGTCAACTTTTGAGTTTGGAATGCAAAAGCGCGGCCGCGCGGGTACAAGGTATTTCGATCTCATTCTTTGCATGATTTGCAGATTTAATATGACTAGAACTTTATCTAGCGTTGAGTAATATTTGTACAATAACATTATATGCTATTGTTCTTTAAATAAAGTATGCACGTTTAGAAATAACAATGGTTGCAATTTCTTTGTCTGAATTCAAAATTTCTTTTTTACTGACGTCTAACACGTACCTTACCTACCGAAATTTTATGAGCAAACGTATCAGATATTGTTTATTGGTTATTGTTGCGAAACATATGGCAAATATATTTCGAGTCATCCAGCGTATCTTCGGTAGCTTCGTAGCTTATCTTCGCTAGCTTCGTAGCTTAAAAATCTAAGAAACAGCCTCAATATATTTGCTGTTTTTTATAATTAAAATATTTAACAATGGGAGTTTTCTTATTGGTATCAGAAACTGTTCATATTGCGAAGAGTGCTTCTACAGAGTGTCATTTTTTTTTGGGTTCTCTTTTCATAAATTTACGATTTTTACTTTCTTTAATAATCTGTAGGTACCTGTATCAAAAATGTATAGCAATGCCAAAGTCAAAACCAAAGAGAAAAAATATTTAATTTATTGCATACTAGCTGCGCCCCGTGGTTTACCCGCGTAAGTCCCGATGGCGTTAGAATATTGGAATAAAAAGCCTATGCCGAGCCTATGTGTTAACCCAGGTCTCCACCTATCTATATACCAAGTTTCATCGCAATCAGTTTAGTAGTTTTTGCGTGAAAGAGCAACAAACATCCATACATCCTCATAAACTTTCACGTTTATAATATTAGTAGGATTGAATTTATGCGTTCCGTTCAATTGCAGTTATTATCTAATGTCATGCCTTAAAATTTATTACTGTATTCATTACTAATTACTTCATTATTATATTTGAGATAAGGCTACATTTGGGCTTTTTGTTTATAATTTAAAAATTGTATGAATTTAGTTTTTGTTAACTGTTATGCGTTATTTCCTGTAAGCCATTCAATTATAGTTTTTAGTCTCATTATCCTATTTTTATGTTCGTTCTTATTTTTATACGTATAGGTTGACACATCATCATCAAAAAGCACACACTTATTATTTATTACCTTTGACAAATCATTAATATACAAAAGGAAGAGTAGTGGCCCAAGAATACTTTCCTGAGGTACTCCTAATCTGTTCTGTAGTAATATAGATCTGTGGAATGTTGAAATTAGTTTTTTATTTACCTGACCTATGTCTACACATTGCTCTCTTTGACTAAGAGATTTGTATCCATTCATAGGCAGGTCCCCTTATATTATTACGTTCATAATTATCGATAAGTGTACTTATCTGATTTACTAAATCAAATGCCTTACTCATGTCCAAAAGCATTGTAACTGGCCGTTATTTATACTATCTATTATATTATAGATCTTACAAGTAAAAACGCTGCTAGTGTAGTAGATTTGTCCTGTTGAAAACCATGCTGTTCTTTGTTAATTCTGTTGTGTTACTTTACTTATGAGTGGGGTGGGGTTAATTGACTCAGAATTACTTTATCATAGATTTTAGAGAATATTGGTATTAATGTGACGGGTCGGTAATTAGATTTATTTAATGTATCTTTATTCTTGTGAAGGGGCTTGACTATGGACAGCTTTAATTTATCAGGGAACACTTCTTTTGATAAGGACAAGTTCATTGTATGACTTAAAATAGTTGAGATAATGCACATAATTTGAGTATGTGTGTCGAGACTTCATCATATGTAGGATAGGTTTGTTTTTTGTAATATGCAGGGTTTCTATACGATACTAAAATATGATCACACCTTTCTGTAACTCCATAAGCTATGTTAATTTTCTCAAGACCTTCTTCTACGTGTTTTGTGCAGCAATATCCGCGTATGTCATCAAATTCTTACCTATTTCAAGTTATATTGTGCAACTATGTAGAATACAGGTCAGCAGATCTTGATGATGAGATCATGACAGAAACATGGCGCCAAAAGTCGTTCTGCCCGCAAACAACTATGAATACAAATTTTTGCCTTAAAATTTTTTTTGTAAAGCAAGACAAAGTAAACTATTGCCAAAGGCGACTGGTACAATCGTTGACGTTTCACGCTGATAGCTTGAGTCAAATCCTTTTTACCTCTCTCTATTACAAGTTTCTGTACGTACTAGAAGCCATCCAAAGCAAACCTGAAAAAACCTGAAAGTTTTCTGTAGTATAATTCTCTGAGTCCTCCAAGATTTGTGAACGCTGTTCTGATCTAACCGTCTATATTCCTTCTTCTCATAAAAACAGGAGGTCCGTATCCAGCAATAAGGCAGTTTCTTTGCAAGGTTGGTGTGCTGGAGGTGCACCCAGGCCAAAGTAAGTGTCAACGCATTTTAAGGCTAAACTTCTGCCAAGGAGGCAACGGCCCACTGTGTGACAAAATGGAATGGAGGGTGTCTTTACATGGCCTAGTACAGACCTAAGTTCGGCCTTAACGACAGTCTTGCGTTCGGCGTTTCGAAACTGTAAGCTACAAAACTTACCTAGAAGTCGCGTTTGCTGTCTCTAGGTTCATTTATATAGAATGGCTATAGTCTGGCACAGACCTTCACTTACCGGCAAGTGACAGGAACAGTGCCTCTTCGGAGTGACTCCGAAGAAAACCCCTGTAAATAAAATATCCAGGGAAGGTGGCGCTTTTCGAGAAGAGACGAAGTCAAGTATAGTTAGAGAAAATCAAGAAGCGATTAATGAAATTACTTCTTTAATCGCTGCCGCGGTTAATCCACTATCCCCCCACAAGTTCAAAGCGTGTACGTCGCTACTCCCAGTAGTTGGTCTGATATTGGAGACACCGTATGGCTTTGCCAGTTCCAGCTGGATATTAAGATTGTCTTGCTCTCTGTGGGACGGTAAAACCGGAGAAAAAAATGCAACATAGGCACTCGATTCGACAAACACGTGTAGGTACTCTATTATAGCAGTGTTGTTGTTCTGCTACGGATTAGGGTCGCCAGGGCCTATTGGCAGTACTCGCTTCATATTACAACACAGAAACATAGTCATAAAAATATACGTCTTCAAAATTTAACATAGGTAGGTGAAACTAAAGAATGTTGGGCATGTAGGTGACCAGAACCGTTTACGAGTGCAATACTAACCATTCAAAAAGCAGTTTAGTGACACACTCATCGTAAATGAGGCAACGTTACATGTCTTTTGTCTTAAAAGGAAAGCGAAATGTGGTTTTACACCTTCCTGTCTACATCATTTACATAATATGTAGGCAGGGGCGGATCCAGCAGCCTGCCTGGGGGGGGGGGGGGGGGCGTAAAAATATTGCCGACTACTTTTTTTTTTTACATGCAGATTATCCTACATTAACTTTGTTTTTTTTATCAATAATGAAGTTGGAAAGAACTATAACCTTGACTATGTCTCTCTATAGGCTACTGAAACTTAAAACTACAAGGCAGTTTACAATTTATTGGACGCAATTTTCCGTTTTTTAAGTTTTTATATAGTTTGACGTGGCTTTAGAAAGCTTGGGGGGGCGATTGCTCCTATCGCCCCCCACATGGATCCACCACTGTATGTAGGTGCAATGTAGACCTATAATCGAAATTGGTGACAAAATTATGTCTGTAAATAGCCTCAAAATCTTACCTCATATTTGTAACTAAATATTAAACAACAAAATTAAAATTTTGACCAAATACTGACACTACCTATTAAAATCTCGGTATACAGTGCGATTGTGCTGCCAAACGTCCTATACTCTTCTGAGACGTGGTATGTGTATCGCCATCACATACGCACTCTGGACCGCTTTCACATGTGATGCCTTCGCTCCGTCATGAAAATTAGATGGTCCGATCGAGTGCCCAATAACGAAGTCCTGGGACGAGCCAATGTCAGTAGCATTGAAGCTTATTTAATGAGTCGGCAGCTTCGTTGGTGTGGGCATATATCGCGTATGGCGGAGGAGAGAGTGGCGAAGCGCGTCTTCTACTCTGAACTAGACAACTCCTCAGATACAAAAATGTTCAGAAACGTCACATGAACAGGTGCAATATCGAGCCTTCTCAGTCTGGAATGGCGCGATTTTGTGAGACGTCAAATCCGTGAGTGACGGATAGAGCGTGAAGCTGACCTCGATGTTAAGCGCGATGAATTAAAGACCCGTTCATCCGTTGCCATTAATTATAATTATGTAGGCGGCATGCTGACGTGCACATACTGTGCACGAGAGTTTACCGAAGATTGGCTATATAAGTCATCTTCGGGTACATTAGCGTCGTCAAGGCGACTAGGAGTCGAAGGAGTCGCCACGGCCGAAAACGGTCGGATCATTCATCTTTTAGCTCTTTACGCTTTAACATATTTGGAATAAGGATTGTACTGTACAAGATTGTGTATTGATGAATAATGTTTGAGTGATTTCCACACATACCGCCAATAAATGTATTGCAATAATGCTTATAAATATTCTCTATCTAATTAGCTACAATATATTGAACCTACAAATTTTAAGTTACACAAATTTATGAACAACTTAAAATATTCGATTGTATTTCGTTTCATAACTGCATAAATACTGTTTATTATTCGTTACAATCTTACTTTAACACGTAGCAGTTGTGCATAAAACTGCCAAGGTAGTCTTTCTCACCACACGTGTCATAATTCAAGTTCTTTATCTCATTTTATTTAGTCATAGAATCTCATGCAAAAATATTACTACAGTACCCCATACATATGTAAATCATGTGCAGATAAACTAAATTTTAATGCAAGGATCAGTGAAAGGTTGGCTTATTAAACCAGTCACGATTGCTGTCTATTAACAGATCAACTGTTTGACGATGACATTGAAACATTTTCTTATCTAGTTCATTTGTGGGTTGCGTTTATTAGCCAACGACCTTTACCACATGCTTTGGGGTTAATATTGCTTCTACTGTGAACATACTTGCTTGTCGAATTATCGATACTTTTTAAAAAAGGTTGTTTATTAGGGTGGAGCGTCAAACATTGAAGATGAATAGTATTAGAACGTGGCAATACATTTAAAAAAATCAGATCCTATTCTGCCGTTTAAAGATAATGAAAAATCACAAAAATAAGAGAGATGTATTATAGATGTGTAACTCGGGATTTAATCGCGATAATATTTGTAAAATACCTTAGATAGATAGTTACATATCTAATATGTATCAAAGTCGCGAAAGAAACTTTAAAAAAAAAAATAACAACAATTATTGCCATGCGAGATATATTCATGTTTTAGGATGTAAACAATTATTTTATTATTGTTTTGATTTATAATACTCTAAATATAATTATCATTATATCTACCGAATATATTTGTATAAGTTCAATTTACTAATATAAACGTAACATTGGTATAAAAATTATGTCAAAGTGGAACTAAAACGCCAATATTTGCCTAAATTGCATTGTTATCTTTCTATGTATAATTTATTTTTTTATCTTCACACTTGATTTATAATAGCTTTATCTTTATTATCTTGACGTTAGACCTCAAAGATTATAATATTATTGATCGATACTTGCAATGCTGTACGATAAGTGGCCACACCAAGGGAATTGGGATGAAGGCGAATAATCGCAACCAGAAAAATTCAAACCCTGAGCTAACAATATTTAAAGTTCAGTTATACTTTGAGGCCAATGAGTATATTATTGTAAGGATCGAGTCGCAATTTACGTGTTTTCAAACATTGATGCTCAATTTTTTTATTGTTTATTGGCTCAATGTAATTGTTGACTTGTACCTCAATTTCTCGGTATTGGAGATGTTGACTTAATGTAAGCATTAATTTATGCTTTATATTTTTAAGATTGACAGTGAAACCTTAGGTCATTAAATGTCTAAATGATCTAAGAGTGAAACATTGAAATAATTTATGACTTGTTATTAAAAGATAATAATCTCCAGATTAACTAAGACAATTTTAATATCCATTAGTGAAAATATGGAGTATATGATCTTAGATAGAATAGATAGATAACTCTTTATTTGTACACTAATATTACAGTGGAAGTAACATACATTCACATAATTATATCAAACATATAATGTACAAAGGACGGCCTTATTGTTAGATGCAATCTCTTCAGAACGATTCGGAGTGACAGTTGGTGGTGTATTTAAATATACAAAAATAAAAATTCAACGTAATTTCTAATAAATAATATTGAACTACTATAAACACCAATACTTGTCAATATACATACATAAACCTAACTACATTATACATAATATGCAGTTAATACAGTAGGTATAGCTTATATTAATATAACTAAAGTGAAAGTTATTGTTCAGAAACCATTTTTTATACCTAGTTATTGATTGTGCTCGCCTAATATTTATTGGGAACGCATTCCACAAGCGTACGGCTAGAACATTGAAATAATGGTCAAAAAATTTAGTGGAATGCTGTGGCATCTTAGTCGAATTTCAAATTATAGCCTTATTTATATTAAATTATTAAATTAATAGAACAAATATTTTAAGAATTTTATTCTTTTGTGGTAAGTTAACAATCGTCGTGAGTATTGTTTGAGTATAGTCGAAAACTGCAGAACTTAATTATTTCACAAACCACGGGTGACGTTACGCCACTATTTTTAAAAACTTGACAGTTATAGAGCAGTAAAATTCGATAAATTGTACATTTTACAGACATGAGTGTTGTGCAAGATCAACACAGTGATCTCGATATCGACCTGGAGGTTGCAAGTGTTTTATATTTTACTTTATGGTGTATGATGCAATGAAGTACCACATTTATAGTTCGTGTCGCGTGTAAATTGACTCATGGCATAGGCACTTAGATGATATCTGGAGGTTGATTAAACTTGTTTATTTGTAAGAGATTTTATTTCAGAAGCTTATTGCGGCATTTTACATATCTTGATGAGGTATTTTTTAATTAAAAAGCTATAATTTATATTAATTTTGATTTACGATATCATTTATGACCTGTTTTTACTACCGTTTATGTGTTTCTGTCTTTTTACGAATGTTATAATGTTATCTTGTATGGCATGGGCAGAGTAGAGTGGGGCTGTACTTGCCTGTAATAGATAATAATAGAATTACGTCTTTAAAAAAATAACATGACCGTCAAAATATATATATTATATCCACCTTCGAATTATTTGTTGAAAAAATTATGAATAATGATTATCCTGTACCAAAAATATGTATTACAAGTTTTTTTTACACGACCCAAGTAATAGTAGCCGATGATATGACTATTACCAATTATAAGGTCGTCCCTCTGTTGCCGATTCGGAAAATTAAAATAATCCCCTACAGTAAAGCCTGTCCTAATTTTTTTGAGATAGCGTAAAGATCTGAAAAACATTTACAAAATTATATTAAATTTATAATAGAGAACCTGACACCTGACAGTCGAAATACTGCAAAATAGCAATCGCAGTAGTAATAAAAATTCATGTGAATCTTACGCTACTCTACTTATACACCTGCTATGCAAAATATTGCTGTTTATCTGCAATCTTCTGCAGAGGTACAGAGGCACTGCAGAAGCGGGGTTACTCTTGAAGGTTTGAGGTACATAATTGTCTAAAAAAATGACGCAGTACCTGACTTTCAAAATCAAAATCATTTATTTCAATTAAACCCATTTTAGGTAGCTATTTTTGAATTGTCAGGAGTAGTAGTCAGTCAGACTAAGTCAGTCGTGAAGCTAGTTGCATGGCTGTTCCAATAAGTAGATCCTGTGAATCCTTTGGCGACTCGAACCAAAAAGGAGCTGTCAAAGCGTTTAGATCGACTTTTTTGTGTTTCTTGTGAATGAATGAAAGGATGGAAGCTCTGTCTACGTCTAGTGGTCCGATGAAGGAATGGTAATGGGTTAATTAATTCGAAGAGAGCTTTCCAACATTCACCATTTAACAGATCAAGCAAATGAGATAGCGTAAAGACCTGAAAAACAAATATAAAATTTTATTATATAATAGCGAACTTGACATCTGACAGTCGAAATACTACAAAAGTAGCAATCGCAGTAGTAATAAAAGATTAGATTTACGATTGCATTAACGATAGTTTGTGTATTTTAACCTGCCTGACTTCTCGACCAGGTTACTAGACTCGTATTTTATTACCGTATGTTTAAAACTAAGGATACAGAAATTCTGAGGTTTAAAATAGAGTATCCTAGTATGAGATTTAATATCAGCAACAATATAGCACGCAAAAAGGCCGTATATTTTACAAACCATGCATATTCATACGTGCATAAATCAAATGTTACTTGCAACTCGCTAAGAAACGAATGCGTGTTGGGTACAATGCGTAATAACCGCGCCCTGAGCAACTGCCCTTTCGATATGTAGAGCTCTTGTGGAATTGTGATACATTTACACGTAATATTATCTACATTGTGTCTTAAAATAAATAGGTGGGTATTATGTTTGCAATCTATGATATCAATCGCTGGCGCATTCACAAATTTTCAAAGAACTGTTTCTTCTTTTTAAATTGAATATTAAAATGTATGGTGTACTTATTACTAGGTAGTTTTACAGAATCAAGGGTAAATAAATATTCGGAAACTTTCATATTCAACTCGCGTGACCGTCATGCTCAGATGACATATATACAGATTTGTGTATATGTATACATATGCGTGGATGTGTTTTCACTTCTGACGTGCAGTCCTTCTGACACTGACAGTTTTTTTTTGTTTAAAAGTTGTTTTCACACTCAAGCTACTCTAGTCATTAACCTTGCCGCTTTTTGTTTTTTTTTTAATTAAAGATACGGAAATGAATAGTTGTTTACTATTTTTAAAAGAATAGTTGCTTACTATTTTTAAATATACTTTACGGTTTACAAAATTTTTAAAATAATAAAACATTGTGTTATAAGGAAAGTTATGTCACAAGACAAATAAATATACGTTTTTAAACTTCTTACTATTTTCATGTCAATTTCAATGACTAAGTTTTTAATACAATTTTATTCTTAATATTTTTAAGTAATAAAACATAATCTTAGTATTAAGATATGGCTGAAGACATACGTATATCCTTCCTTATGTAAATGCACAATTCTAAACAACATCTTACCATTTTTAAATAAATTTTCATGATTTTTTTTACATCTCCGCACGTCTTAAAACCGGTTGCATAATGAATCATCGTTCTAGCTCTAGGTTTTTGTAGATTCAGGAGCGTGCCCAGGCTGTCTAAACCGTTCACGTGTTTAATCAATAAATAATTATGAGCGATACTTTATTAAACGGGAACGTGTGTAGTAGTAATATGTGGGCTCTAAATCTCAAGCACCGCAATAAACACTACATAACATAATAATGACAGTACCAGAGCCATTCACACCTAATGTCAACATGCACATATTTATACTTCAAGACTTACAACCCTATCATTCCTTTCATAGAGTTTACTTTGCTGTAAAGTTCGCATGGTAATGTATGGGTCCATGTTACCCTTTCACACTAATTAATAGTGTTTCGCAATTAGTGACAATGTCACTGGTGTTGTTTATGCATCAACAGTTCGGTAGTAATGTTTAGGTAAGTCAGGTTGTATAACATATTATATACACATAATATATTTAATAATCTAACCTTTTTATTGCGTTCCTCTACTAAATATGTCCATGTGTAAATTAATTTAATAGATAGTCCACCTAATTACTGTAAAACTATCTGGTGAAATTAATAAGATTGATGTTCGTGCACGTGACGAATTGAAATTAGATAAGGCATTATGTGGGCCGATCCCGGCGGCACTGCAATGCCGGGCCGACCCGTGACGAGAGTGGAGCGAGCCCCGAACATCCCGTCGATTTACAAAAATCAGTTTAATATACTGGTCCCTCAGTGAGGGAACTTTCAGATATTAAGCTGAAAAGAACAGATACTACACTTTGATCTTAGCCAAAAGGCCGAGAAGCGATACTGAAGGTAGATAGTTAGAGAGAGGTCATTCAGTTGGCGAGAGTCTTAACACCGCCTTTTAAAAATGTCGTAATTTGTACAGAGCCATCTGTTGAATTACTCGTGACACTGAAGCGTGCGACAAAACGCTATTTAAATTAGTACCTATCTATGTCAACTAACGAAAACTTGCAAAACTATTAGCCCGATTACTTATTGTTACAATTATTGTAATGAAATATAATAAGATATAATTAATAATACTTACGAGGACGGTTTCATCTTTATTAATAACAGACGCGGAGTTGATGCAAGAATATGGAACTAGATCATGTTTGTAGTCAACGCATCAGAATCTGGAAACATTATTAGAGATAATAAAGAATACTAAGAAACTACTGATAGGTAGACTACTAAATTTGGCCCAAACAGAGTTTTCACTGTAAATAGTAAATGGCGAATTATACAAACTGTAACAGAAAATAAGATTGCTTATAAATTTAGTCAAGTTTTGGATGTAAATACAGAAATATTGATCGTTATTTTGAAACTGAAAATCTGAACTTCAAAAAATACCGAATAAACTAATATTCCGTAAAAGAGAAGTTGTCATTAATGACATTTGTAACACTGTTGGCAATAAACCGAATTAAGTAGTTAACCTGATGAATCAGCATTAAATAATTCATGAACGAAAAAATCAAATTGGCAGTCATTGAGAAGTTAATTAATACAAATGTAATGTGAGCTAATATGTTTTTCATCTACTGTCTTTTATGTCTTTCTTTTCATATTTTAATCTTTTCTTGTTTAGTTTTCAGTATCCATACCTTCAATGCTTAATTTTAGTTTGCTTACTTTTAATCTTAATAACATATACGCACCATAAAACAGTGTTGTATTATATTCTTTCACTAAATATGTATTGTTAAACTATCTGGTGATGTAAAAGAGTAGTTGTGAGTTTATTTGCCAGATTACTTCTCACAAGGTTTAACTACTTGGAAACCGTCGGTTGTAGATCGACTGGCAGATAGCGATCCAAACTATTTACAATATGGGATTGGTAGGTATTGGCAGGGGGCTCTGTTTCCGCATTTAGACTTACAAACGGTCCAGTATGCGTTCTGATAAGGCTAGCTAGTCGAGCCAGCCTAGCTCCTTCCAGAAGCTAAAAAGCCCCCCGGGGTGTTCACATGCTTCTAGAAGCAAACTCGCACCCGCGAGTATACTTGCCCGTTGTTTGGCCACTCCCTCGCACTCCAGGGTAACGAGGACGGCCGTTTCCTCCGCGTTGAGACATCCTCTACAAAGAGGGCTGTCTGCTTATGCGGTATTATTTGTTACTAGCAGTTCTCGCGCGGCTTCGCTCGCGTGTACATATTTATATATGTACTGTACTACTTTTTCTTTTTCCAAAATAAAAGTAGCCTAAGTTACTCCTTATAATATATACGTTTATACGCTATTAGTAATTTGTTTAAGATTCATTACCCTAGAGTAGGACGGGTACAAGAGTTGAGAATGACCAAAAAAGGGATTAATGGACTGCATGAAAGAGAGTATACCTATAAAGGGAGTAAGCTGTGTAATGACGAATGGTAGAGTAGAATGTAAAAAGGTAAAAATGATGATTATTAATGAATCATCATCATTTTTACCTTTTAACTGAGACTCTAGACTGAGTAATGACTCAGTCTAGAGTAAAGATCATACTTTTATGTGTACTGAAATTCATAAGGTATAACTCAATTCTGTGTTTCCTGTTGGTCTAGTGATTAGTGATCCTGACTGCTCAGCCAGAGGTCGTGGGTTCGATTCCCACCCAGGACAAATTAGTGTGTAATGAGCATGATCATTTGTTCTGTGTCTGGTTGTAATTTTTCTATAATATGTATCTATTTAGAAATCTATAAGTATGTTTATCAGCTGTCTGGTTATCATAGTACAGGCTCTGCTTAGTTTGGGATCAGACTGCCGTATGTGAGACCTGTCAAGTTATTATTATTATTAATTACCTTCGTGAGATTTAAATCTACAAAACATTCATGACAGTTTAGTTGGTTTAGGATTATATGACTTTGGCAGAGGCACAGGAAACTATGGAGTGTATTGAGATCATCATCATATATATCATCGATCAAAGCTTAAGTTAAGCTTAAGCGAACACGAAACGACACTCAAATTCGAATCCCGTCTATAAGCATCCTCTTAAGGCGCATTTATAGATTTTGTGGAGTTGACTGAAAATATTATTAATATTGGTTTATTATAATGACGAATTAGTTGTTTTAATAAAACTAAAAAGAAAAATAGTTTATGGACAATAATAATATTGCACTCACTCATCATCAAAATGTTCCTTAACCCATTTCGTATCCTGGCACATGTTCTGATAGATCCGTTAAACAGGGCAGCCTTAGAGAATTATGTTAACTTTTTGTCACAAAATTAGTCCTATTAATTATCTTGTTTAGTTATCAACACGAAACTGACAGATTAATGAACAAATCTTAATTGCGACACCTGCAATGTTACACATTACTTAACTACATTTACATTTAGATTACATGAAACGAAAAATGTCAACTGGATACGTATGATTGATCAAGTTTTAGGTTCGTTTAATTGGCAATTGATCAATCGCGGTCCTGATTTATTATTTTGCACATGTGTTGCATAATTTCAATGAGCAAACATTTTGATTATTTAATTTAGTTCTTGCAGCTTGTATATATAATATATGTTAGTCTATAGAGATTAACATTAACGACAAAACCACCCATTGTGAAGTTGAACATGAATATTAATAAAGTTTATGTTAATATCAGCAGTGCACTGCGGTTTCACCCGCGTAAGTCCCGATCTCGTGGGAATATCGGGATAAAAAGTAGCCTATGCGTTAATTTAGGTCTCCAGCTATCTAGGTACATACCAAGTTTCATCGCAATCGGTTTAGTGTTTTTTGCGTGAAAGAGTAACAAACATCCATCCATCCATCTATCCATCCAAATTTTCACATTTATAATATTAGTGGGATTAACTTAAATTACTATTGATACACAACGAGGTGCAGATTAGTTTGGTTATTTATTTCTAGCAGTTTTTAGGAAAGTTTTTATTTCTTTGGAAAATACTTTTCTTAGTGTAAGTGCATTTTTAAACAACGTGTTATAAATTTTCTTGTCAGTTGACATACCCTCACAATTAAATTTATTAGTGTTTCAGTGTTTGCATATTGTAAGTAGTGTTGCAAGTAGGGACACGAGCAGTCGCTCGCTACCCGCCCTTTGGTTCCTTCAATATATCAGTACTCGAGTACATTATTTCTCATAAGGACATTTGGAAACAAATCCGGATATCCTAATTACGTAAATCCGTATCATTAAAACCTCTGACAAAGTTTTTAAACGACTTCAAAAAAAAAGGAGGTTCTCAATTCGACTGTGTTTTTTTTTTATGTTTGTTACCTCGGAACTTTCGACTGGGTGAACCGATTTTGATGATTCTTTTTATGATGATTTATTTGAAAGCTGGTGCTTCCTTCCCGTGTGGTCCCATTTCAATTTGGTCCAGTTCTGACAATGGTATCCATGAGAAAACCATATATAAGTCTTTTATGGAATAGATTTTTTTGTTGAAGTCGGTTTTTTTTTAAAGAATTATATCGATAATCAAGATCACATTGTTATTTTTAAAACAAGGTATCTTTTCTTAATATGTTTAATACTTTACATCATCCACTTGGTCTAGAATAAGACCCCTAATATATGAGCATACCTTAACAAGAGTTGATAGAACTGATTAGACTTAATACATGATTTGTTTAAAGAGCTGCAGTCGTGAGATCATGGTGCAAAAACAATCAACTTAACCAAAAATAAACTCAAACGTAGACGTTGTAATAATGACACAGACTTTTTTATGCCTACTTGTTAGGATGTCATAATATGGCATACAACCATATATACTAAGTTTATGCATACAACATAATATTGTTAAATATGACATACATTGTTCAGTCCAGTAATTATATAGTCTGCATTAACATTTTTGTTACAAATTATGACAAGATAGAATAATTTATTTTAAACTAATGGATAAGGAAGCGGTCTTGCAATCTTAAGGTTGGTTGTTGCGTTTCGTTGTTAATTAGTAGTTGGCAGGAGAATCAAATAAGTTTTATTCTTAAACTCTTTGCACTAATACTAAACTGTATGATCCCACTAATTTTATAAATGTGAAAGTTTGGATGGATGGTTGGATGTTTGTTACTCTTTCACGCAAAAACCGCCGAACCGATTGCGATGAAACTTGGTGTGTAGATAGCTGGAAACCTGGATTAACGCATAGGCTACTTTTTATCCCGATATTCCCACGGGATCGTGACTTACGTGGGGGAAACCGCGGGGCGCTGCTGGTAAGAAATAAATACCGGTTCTGGTTAATTTAGACAATATAATGAAGCAACTATTTTGCTGATTTGTTGCAAAACTATCAAGTAAAAAGTTATGCGTGGGGGACTGCAACAAATCCTGAACTAAGCTCTTTGTACGATCCACAAACAGTAGCAGTATTGGCAATGATCAATAATAGATTTCTGCAAATGTAGCCAAGAGAAGATTCACTAATAGCACAGTAGAGTACTGTACAGACTCGCTTGGCATAGAGAGAAGTGTAGAGGGAGCGTGGTGTGCTGACGGGCAAGTTTGGAATCAAATAATAGGGCTGTAAATAAGTATTATTATATAGTACGTTGTAACTAATACATGCACTTTAAGATATAACGATCACTTCTTGAAAGCAGAGGCACGTTTCATCCCTCTGACGTCCATGTCAAGACTGTGCTGTCGTCTGTTGTTTTCTCCCTATTCTTTATTTAAACTTCATTGGTCAAAGCTATTCGACTTATACTTTATATTAGCAGCCAGCTTCTTGCCAGTTCAAAGGAGGTTATACTACATTACAATGGAGAATGGTACTAGCTCCATAGGGATAGGTAACATGCAATTAACTCCACTGGTGTTACAGTATCACCTGTAACCAATTAACATCGGCCTGCTTTCTGCTCATTTGCCAATTTTCCCGTAGGATTCAATTAATTAAACTATTGTATGAGTATTTGTATTAATATACTAATACCAGCGGACGCGACAGACGTTTTCCTGCCTGAACTCAAAAAATATTATTCCTGGAACCCTTTTGCAGCGCCATCTACCGGGTCCAATTATAAATCTAAGCCATTCTCGAATCCATCTGAAGATACAAAAAAATTCATTAAAATCCGTCCACCCGTTTAGGAGTTCTGGAACATACACACGAACAGAAGAAATATATTTATAAAGATTATAAATGCGAAAGTAACTGTGCCTGTTACGCGCGTTTTGCCCAAAACAGCTGAACCAATTTTAATGAATTTTGTTATATAGATAGACGGGACCTTGAAAATGGATATAGGCTACTTTTTGTTGCGATATTAAAAATTGAAAGGGTTAAATAGGGGATGAAAGTTTATATGGGAGACCAAGCATGTCACAAATTTCGAGATTTAAATATTCATCATATCTAAGTATACTTTTGGTAAGAAATAAAGAATCTTTCTGTGAACTTAAAATACTGATTCTGCTCAGACAAAGTCGCGGGCAGCAGCTATTAAAAAAAAGGTTGTCTTACTCAAACAATGGAACCACACTCCACATAGAATATTATTCATAAACTCAGATAAACTCATTAATCGTATTGTGATGTCATTCGTATACTAGTTTCGAATACAAAGTAACGGAAATACCTTGCTATGTATACAAGGCGATTTTTGTTTCTCGTGACTATGACAGGCAGCTCTATAAAGAAGCAATGAAACACAAAAGAGGTATGTACTTAGGACAACCTTGACATATTTACTCAGAATCTCATACATTAATATATATCCCCATTGTTTTAAAAAAATATATGTCTTACGTACCATGTGTTTTTTTATACATTGTGTACTTGAAAAAGGAACACTTACTTAAATCACTGAAAGGATTTTTGAAAAAAACTATCCGTTCACTAGTTATGACCATTTTCATTTAAAGGTATTTTTACCTCCGTTTCTCATAAAAGCAGGTAAAACGTGTAAAGTTAAAGATTTTAAATCGGTCATATTTTTTGATTTTGGAATTATTAACTCAGATATTGAGAAAATTCATAAAAACTAACTTTAAAAAATCGAATGAGACATAAATAAATAAAGAGAGAAAAAAAAGTTAGTTTTTGTGGATTTTCTTAGTACCGGAATAAAAAATTCCAAAATAATAAAATATGTACGATTTAAAATCTTTAATTTGACACGTACTTTTATTAAAAACGGGGGCAAAAATACTTCGAAATTTAAACGGTCTTAACTTGTAAAGAATAGTTTTTTTTTCAAAAATTCTTATTGTAACTGCATGCTTAGAGCCATGTCCTTTCAGCGATTTAAGTAAGTGTTCCTTTTCAAATACACCTTGTATATTTTCCGCAGGATAGTGGATGAATGATGATGATACCTTTTCTTCGGATCACCGGTTTATTATTCAAAACCTAATATAAAAGTGTATGGATAGCGTTATGCAAAACTGTGGAAAATATATATGTAACACAGCCTTTTTTAATGTTAAGGACCAAAACTTTACTTTACTTGTAACGTAATGTTAACAAATAACAAGAAATAAAACTGGCTCCACAATGTAGGTTAGGTTATCTCCTTACAGAGATAAGACTTGGGTAGGACATGTTTTATAAATTCTGATTCGTCTGTCGCAAGATCGTTGTACACGAGAACCTTGTCTTCAACTTATTTTATAACTAACACGTTACCAGAATAATAAACAGGATTATATTGAACTTTTTTAAGTATATAAGTGTGTGTGTATATAAGTATTTGTCAATATTTCGAATAGTACACCATCAAGTATGATTTTATTAAATAATTTTGATATTATCTCCATCCTAGGGTTGTCTGGTAGAGATCGCTTTTAGTGATGAGACCGCCCATTGTACTCTGGTTTGTAAGATAATTATTTTTTCAACTGTATTTTATTAATGATGTACAATAAAGAATATTCTATCTATCTATCGATAATACAATATTTTGGTATTACTTCAATCAATTAAGTAATAAGAGAATTACATTATTACATTGGAACAATTTTTATAAATCAAAAAAACTTTTAGCTTCTTGCTTTTTCGCCATAAATGTATTTTTAAGCTATGAAACCTAATAGTTATTTAAGCAAAGATTCTCATCCGTATAGGCGCCTATTAGGCGAACATGTCGGGCTGCCTTCTTGGCTAATAAATTTCTTTTTTTCTACAACTATACAATAATATACTATACTAAAATAAGTAGGTATTAATTTCGTTTTACATGACAATAATTTGATATATTACTTTATTGATTACAAACTTCATAAATATGTACTTAGAATGAGATTAAATTAGGTCAAATAAAGCGTGCCATGTAATTTTTAAATTTAATATGCGATTTAATCATTAATTAGGTATTACCATTTGCTTAAGTAGTGAAAGAAAAAATCGTGAGAAAATCTGGGAGTTCTCCATAACATCCTTGAAGGTTTTGAGATGTCTGCAAACCCACTTCTACGGTCAGCGTAATTACAAAATGTGTGATCAAAGTATTGAGTAGAAAAGATAATATATGTAGTCAGTAGTTGCCGATCTAGGTTGGTCTCGTAAAACTGTGACTGGTTTCGCTCCTTGTAAGTACTCAGCAGAGGTCGCGTATCATTTGGTACATTTAGCGAGTGTTTGTTTTAGTTAACTTATAATTAGATTACTGAGACTTCTAGAGATTACATCACGCGAGAAACTAGTATCTTTACTTAGTTCTTGAGTTAGAGCAGTTTTATGGTCTCCCACGTCATTCAAAGTTTGAAGTCTATGGGCAGGCATGAAACTGAAATTCTAGTTTAAACTCCAAGTGTTCACGTTTTGTGGGGATCGGTGGGGATTCTCTTATTGGGCCTGTGCGGTGACGGATCTCGAGGTTTAAATTATCATAAAACTATATGATAGAACATACGTACTTCGATCGATGGAAAAAGTTTAGGTTATACAGAGTTATTCTCTCTCAAATAATAAATTGTATATTAGGCCTTGACCGGGTGGAGGTCGGTAACAGGTCGCATTCGCAGTCCCGGCAAAGTAATTTTTACAGAGGTTTTCTGTCCCTGAACCACCAATAGCCACCGTTCCTGCCCGCTGCTGGCCAGAGTTACTGCTGGGTTGGGGTTCCACACTGTGTCCACTGCGTACGAACAAATCCAGGAAAATAAACCACATGCTCTTTTTGTGTCACTGTTTATAGGTTTTCTGTATGTAGGTTTATTTGCATATTTAAAACTCGACCACAATCAATATCAATAAGCTTTTACCTACATTTTTCATAAGTATACTTAAAAATATAAATCGGTAACTACCCAGTCTCTATAATTTAATTGTATTTATTAAATCATAGAAAGATTCTACAATAAACAAACGATTTTTATCGAATAAAGTACCGACCGATCAGTGTATTTTTTACAATCGATTACCAACAGCATGAAACGCCTATAGCAGACTTATGAATGGAATGGGATAGATTAGGCTAGTGTATAGGCATAAGATAGATACGCTCTCATAGCTCCGTCCTCGAGCATACGCAATCCATCAACGGAATGAGCTGCTGAGCCAGATCCGTATGTACATACCGCGACACCTGTTAATTGTGCAACTTTATGTATTTATAGATTATCCTGTAAAACCACTTTTTATATAGGTTATAATGTTTATTATACAGCTCTTGGATTCAGTTTTTTCTTCTAATCAACTATTCAATCATTGTGGTATAACTTTTATATCATCTCAAATGAGTTTTCGGGCGCGCTAATCGAATGTGAGACGATGTTTTGTACGATTATTGTGCTCTAACCAACAACTGTAGACTTCATAATGGCAAGGACTTATCCGTACCTACAAACGCTAGTAACGCCATTTTCTTTCTTTCAATTCCTTATTTTCTTAAAGTACTTGGTCGCTTTATATATATGGTGCCCAAAATCTATTGTTAGCTGTTTATTCTTTCTTACAGCGTTAAGTGTAATCAGATATTGTGTGGTTTAAATTGGTTCGACACCAACATAATTGGTTCATGGAATCGGCAACATTTTACCCATAAGTTTCCACGTAAAACTAAAGGATCCTTCGTAATAGGCTCATACATTAACTGAAAATCTAAATGGAACCTCCTAAACATTCAAGTACGGGATCATAGTGGACGATAACCGCTTGTCATTCGACGCCTTCTGTACTTCTTTGTAGTAAAAAAAGGTAGTTAAAAACATATTCCGGGTCTATTAAGCATTTAAAAACTGTAATAAAACGTGCCTAATTTAGAAACACCATGTTGTAATACAGTTGTAAACAAAATTACACACAGTGTTGCCCGTTTTTAGTAATACTATTGATTTATATGACAGTTTGAATTGGAACATATTATAATGGAATTCGTCAGTCGGCTCTTGTGAGATCAATCAATCACTGATAATTGGAACCTTTAAAAGTTATTAGACTTATTAATTTTGTTAAAAATAATTGTTGTTATGTTTAAATATAATTAATATTTAAATTTTATAAATGTATGTGTTTCATATATTCACGCTTGCAAATTCCTAAGAAGTAGGCAGAATTGTATTGCACTCTCATTTCTCACCAATATTTTTCATCGCACAAACCTAAAAGGGGTGTCTGACACGCCTAAGATGCAGTGACCACATAACAGTCAATTGATGTTTCGGAATGGGGCGGACGGACTTTTAATCACTAAACAAATGTTGCGATAAACGATTTTAGTGTTATTTTATGTATTAAAAAAAAACAGCGTTATAGTTAACTAATAAATCTCAAACGAGAAGCCAACAGAATTCGTATTACTTCTGGCGTAATAAACTAATAACATTGCAAGCGGTCAACGTATTTTTATTATCACTTATGCCTTAAACAGGAAAAAAATCATGGTTCATCATCATCATCATCATTGGATTAACTGTTTATATGCTTAATATCTGTTCTGTGTAAGTCTTAGTTCACACTAATATGACTTTTTCCTGAAAAATCATGTGAGCGAATCCTATCGTAAAAGCTAGTAATATAATATATTTTGTCATATTACATTATAAAGTTACATTACTCAATCAAGATCAACTTCAAATCTTTAAATCAGAGAATAATAATGGCACAAAACCTATTTCGTAATCTGTTGTGTCGTTGTAACTCTATTAATACTTGTCAAGTCTAGTGGTAGCTGTATATGATATCAATGACTAATGTTTCCACTATTAGTTGTTCCCATAACCAAGCCTACGTACAAACATTTCAAGAAACACACCGTATCAAACGGTAACGACACATTTATAGATACATAGACATAAATCTTTACATAGCTTATTGTCGAAGCCACTCCTTAGAAATATATTTTTTGGAAAGTTCAGACCTCGGTGGCGGCGGCAAATCCGAAAAAAAGTTAGCGCGACGAAAAATGCTGACCGCAAGTTGATATATTTTATTTACGCCATCTGTGTATTCGGCGCGATACTACTGTACTTAAATATTGTTGTATACGAATTATCCATATTTTAGTTCCGGCAGGTTTCTCAGATGGCGCAATTTCAATTTCAAGTTTTTACAATATTTACTTTATTTTGATACAATTTATTCCATGCATTAAATATATTTATAAATAGCGAAAAGAACTTAGAGGTTATGTTTTTTTTTTTTCGGAGCGAAGGCCTTCCTTACGGGATGTTGGCGAGCTCGGTTTTTGCTCCCTTGTTACAGCATCTTTGTCATTGGTTTAGCTTCTATTTTCAAAGTTTTCAACGTTCGTTTTATAAAATAAGTAAATATGTTCGGCATATTTATTTATTATTATTATTATGCAGGTGTGAGAAAAGCAGATAGAAGTTATTTATCATTGAAAGTTTATCATTGAATTTTTTGTGCTAGTGTACAATTTTTGTTCGGGTCGATGAAAGAAAGAAATAAATATTTATTAGCTCAAAGTATTTTTATGTGTTGTTTTTAAAAAAATAATGTCTTCGGTTTTCTATGCATGCAAATACTTATAATCTACTTAAACAAGTAACATTTGTTTACTTACTATTAAGCGTTTTATTTATTATATCAAATTATTTCTTATTAAATAAACAAAATAAGTAAGCAAATTAAGTACCTACATATCATCTATTTTTCATATGTATTTTTCAAAAATTCTTGAATGATATAAAAATAATAATAATAATAAATAATAAATAATAAATTGTATTTATTTCTCTCATCACAAAGGTAGGTACAACTTAGGAAATACAAAAACAGATCAGTCAATCTATTATTCCTTTGTGAGAGACTGGTGTCTGTGTTAGGTAAAACCTGTGTTACAGATCACCAGGCTCTCATCTCCTGGACGAACCATAGTTACATTAATTGTAGCATGTACCAGTTTACGATAAATGTACATAGTTAATATAAAAGCAAACAAAATCTGTGTGAGTGAGGGTGTGTGTGTTTGTGTATGTATGTATGTGTGTGTGTGTGTGTGTGTGTGTGTGTGTGTGTGTGTGTGTGTGTGTGTGTGTGTGTGTGTGTGTGTGTGTGGTGTGCATATGTGCATGTGTGTGTGCGTGCGTTTTTTAATAAATAGGCTTTTAAATTAAATAAGCCATATTATCCTGGTGGCACAAGTAGACTTTCTGTATCATCATAATTTAGGTTTTGTAGCCATGTCGTTAATACTGTTTTTAATTTAAATTTGTTAAGGAAGTATATGCAAAGGATTGAATTTATTTTATTATATAGGTATGGGCCTAAAAAGCAATAAAACCTCTGTGATAAAGCCGTTTTATAAATTATGTCAGTTTGATAGATTTTATGTTTCCGTCTTTTTGCTGCATTAGTTAAAGGATCGTAGTTGGTTAGTGAGTGAGACTTAAGAATTAGACGAAAAACAAAAAGTTGCCGAACTGTAAGAACATTAAAATTTTGGTATAAGTCTCTTGTGGGATACAAGAAGGGTAGGTAAAGTGCCACCTTTAAGGTTAACGTCAGCGTAAGCGCTCGGATATGCATTTCACTGATTAGACAATATATGTATAAATACATATAGTTGTATAGGCAGGTAAGGCAAACAAAAATGAACATAAAACCATACGCTGAATTTTCAGGCGGCACAAGCATAAATGTGAACATTTAAAAAATATTTAGATAGATCGTGTGCTTATTTGTTACCTTAGAAGTGTAAAAAAGTAAATGTATACCTCTATATAACTTGGTAACTTAACAGCAACTCATCAATATTCATAGGCCACACTAACTGCTCTAACTGCTTAGCATCAGGTTGACCATGTTTTTGTTTGCCTTATTAGTATCAAAACCAAAATAATTATGTTACTAAGTTTAATATTTAATTTTTTTTTATACTGCATATAACACATACATGTATAAAAAAAGTACATATCTATTCTAAAAATATACTCCGTACAATAATCATATTATTATATCATAATAATATTATTGTTCGCTGTAACAACACACATTTGTTACATACAGTAAATAAAAACTTCTCTGAACGCTCTTGAAATAGTAACCTTATACCATACGAACTTCTATGCAACAACAAGTCTTTTTATGGTCACCTGTACTTTGATATGCAACTACGTCACAGGAGTGGCCGTTTGGCGCGAATTTGTAACCAAGGTCATAAGACGCGTCGCCTAGGTAAACAATGGCGGACCGATTTTTCGATCGCGATGTTTTTTTGTTTTATTTGTGGAAACAATGAGTTTGAAAGTTAAGTAGTGATCGTTGTGTATGTGTTCACATGTAATCTAAGAAGTTATGGTGGTATTAGAGTGAATGTGATATAAGTTTGGTTTTTATAAGTGAAAATATTAGTGGAGTTGGCGGAAAAAAGTTAATAATAAAATATATTGGACTGTTTCGCCAACTGGTATGTAATTATAATTGTTATAGATATATTATTCTAGTAGCCCATGTAACTGGGATTAAAATGAGATATGGTGTATTTCGCTAACATAATGCAATATTACGTAATCATTGTTTTTTTGAAGTGTTATGCCGTTAAAAGTCGTTAGCGCGAATTTCAAATCATTTTACGTATTTTGCCTAAAAATCACGCGAACATGTAAGAGGTTAAGACTGCCCTTTGGGCACGTTCCAATTTTATCAAAATGGTTTTAGCGGCACCTCCCCAGGAGGTGATGCAGTACATCAGTATTGATTGACACAATGCGAGATACGTTATTTTAAGTACTTTCTTATCACATACATGTCGTAAGTTTTTAAAGATGAAAATTAGTTTTCTAGTTCTTGAAGTTAATACATCTATGTAAGCTTGGAAGTTTAAGTTTTTATCAATTACGATTCCTAGGTATTTAATTGTATCTACCAGTTGTAGTTCCTTGCAGGTACATAAACCAGGAGTTACATCTGGATTATGACATAGATGTGCAAATATGGGCAGAGGTGTTTCAAAACGCAATTTCTTATTTCTTAGCTGGAATGCTATGTATTTGGTCTTATCTACATTTAACGATAGGAGATTGCAATTAAGCCAATTGGTGACTCGATTCATACCCTTTTGTGCACTCTGATACGTATCCTTCCAGGAATCGCCTCGAAAAATTAGTACGGTGTCGTCAGCAAAGGTGATTATTTTCCCAGTGTTGGATATTACTAATTGGCAAAGATCATTAATAAAAATTAAGAACAAAGTCGGCCCGAGGATACTGCCTTGTGGCACGCCTATGTCTATAGGGAGATCATGACTGCGTACACCATCTATTTGAACACACTGTGAGCGATCTGTAAGGTAACTTGCGAAAAACTGCAGTTGCATTCCACGAACACCCATCCGTTCTAGTTTATTGAGCAGTAGTGGGACAGAGACCGTGTCAAGTGCTTTGGCCAAATCTAAAAATATGGCCACTACTTTTTTCTTATCATCCATATTAGTAACAATATGATGTGTAAGCTCATGGACCGCGTCATCAGTTGACCTGTTCCTACGAAAGCCGAATTGGGAATTCGAGAGTAACTTTTTTGTTTCTAAGTAGTTAACAAGTCTGTTGTTGACAATTTTTTCAACGATCTTTGAGAAACCAGGAAGAATGGATATAGGTCTATAATTATTAACACAGTCTCTGTCGCCACTTTTATGAATGGGATGAACAAGTGCTCCCTTAAATGCCTTTGGGAAGATGCCGGATGAAAATGCCAAATTACATATATAGACCAGCGGTTCGACTAAAATACTTTTATACCTTTTAATAAAACTGTTGGAAATGCCGTCTAGGCCGATAGCACAATCATTCTTAAGATTAGATATGATTAAGTCTATTTCATAGGCATCTGTGGGACGAAGCACGAATGACTGCGATGGAGTCACGGGGTGATAGGACTCTTGAACATTTAACGAATTAGTCATCTGCAATTTCCCTCCAACGATTTTTCCAATACTTGTAAAATATCTATTTACTGAGTTTACTGATTCTATAGGGTTATTGTTGGTTATCAAGTCTAATGCTGGGATTCTAGTTTGACTAGTATACGTGATATTTTTAATGACCTTCCAAAGTTGTTTAGTATTGTGTTTAGCATTATTAATTTCTGAGTTCTCATATTCTTTTTTAGCATTTTTGATTAATGTATTAGTGAAATTGCGATAACGAGTATAGGTCAACGTATGACTATCGTTTCTCGGATTTTTTATTGTCTTCTGATACAATTTGTCCCTATTTCTTATACACCTTAATATCCCTTTCGTAATCCAAGGTTTTAAGATATGCTGCCGTTTAGGAGTACGCGTGATTTTAGTGCAAATTTCTAACTCTTTATTTAGGGTAGTCATAAGAAAGTTAACAGACTCATTAACATCGCCCATTGATAATATTGGACTTAGATCTATCTTATTTAGGGCCTTGTCAAGAGAGTTGTAATCAACTCTTTTGATATCTCTTGTAGGTCTATGAATATTAGGTAGCATATCTAGACTAAGTATGACGCTGTAGTGGTCAGTTATAGTCGTATGTGCAACAAAACATTTCGCAGAAAATTTGGTCTTAAGGATGACGTGGTCAAGACATGTATGAGTATGGGTTGGGATACAATGGGCAGGTAACATGCCATGTGCGGCCAAAAGATTTAAGTAAGATTCTGCTCTACTGTCTTTCGATGTGGTCGCAATGTCGAGATTAATGTCCCCTGTAATAATTATATTTTTAAATGATGCTAGACTGGTTAGAATATTATTTAATGATTCTAAGAATTTACTTATATTTTTTTCACCGGGGCGACGATATATAGCAAGAATAATTGTTGTGCTATTAAATTTATCATAAGACAGTTGGCATCCTCGAGATGTGGTTCTGATATTATATTGTAACTACTTGAAAATTTGGAGTATACCACTACACCCTCATTTTGCGTCTTATTGTTTGTTGTAGAAGTATGGTTATAGCCGTCTAGCTCTGGTACACGATCGTTATTATGTAGCCAGCATTCGGTCAATATGATTAAATCCCAATGAATATTAGAGCTATGTAGTAATGTTTCGAAATGCGGCATATTACAATTGATACTTCTAATATTTTGAACAATCACATTTAGAGACGAATTGACTGGATAGAGCATGCTGGCACATATATTTTTAAGATCACAGGTAAAACTGTCGGCTATTGTTAAGCTATCTAATTCATAGTTAATCTGAGTGTTATTCAGATCGAACATTTGTGCGTATAATTATTACCTTAGTGAATTTTACGTGAAGTAAATCGGTCGCGTATTTAGTATTAAAATGCAAGGGACAAGTGTTTGCAATGTATGAATATTTTATATAATTCCGTGATAAATACATGATTCGTTTTTTAACATCGAGATTTACGTATGTACAGTGTAATGTAATATTAATAAGATATTGTTTAGGGATTAAGCAGGCTTTATTTGTGTTCGAGAAAGTGTATAATAGTTGTGTAAATAGTTTATGCATGGTTTTTGTGCGTGTTATTTGTAAAAGGTTTATATAAAAGTTAAAATTAGTTAGTAAGTTAAAGCAAATTGGTATAACAAAGTATAAAGTGCCGGAAAGGCCAATATGTTCAGAGTTGGTTTTGTAGCAAGATCTTAAAAAAATATTGTAGTAACAGGACAAAAACGCAAGTCTATATACTAGTCATTTTTGTGAATCTATTTTAGTGAAGTCATCCTCGCTATCTATGCGAATGGTTGGATGTCCTTCCTTGAGTCGGATAAAAACTTTTCCGAAAGTAGTCCAGCAGCTGGCTTGGTGGTGAGATTTCGTGAATTCCCGGGCTAAGTAAAATAGACGTCTAGTTTTAGTAGTTAGATTATCTGTCACATAAACAGGTGATGAAATATTTCTCGACAAGCCATAATACAATGTAGTTTTAAACTGTGATATCGGCAGATCTCGTATCTTGCTAGGAATTGTCATGGTGTAGCAGTTGATGTTATACTATCTTGTTCTAATATATAGTAGTAGTAAAAAAAAATAGTACCAAGTAGACTGTACACCGATACCTGGTATTAAATTTACAATTTTCCCCAAAGATCTTATTAAATTGTCGATGTTTTTAACAAATATACTGCATCAAAATATATGCATTAAAGACAATTAAAGTTTTAAGTTTACAAAAGATAGGTTTACAAGAAGATAGTGGCTCAGCAGCACCTTGGTTTTGGGAATACCTACCCTATTAATATTACATGAATTACCCTAAAGCACAGATAAGATAATAGTTACTTTGCCCAAAGTATTAGTATCCAGTATCTCAGGATAGAAGCCACATATCCATGATATGCTTGCAGAGATTGCTCTACAAGCATATCATAATGTTAAATATATTATTAAGACACCAAAGCGCGTTTGAAAATTTATTGATTTTCCCCATTCAGCCCTAAAAACATTAGATATTAGCTTCAGTTAGATATTTGGAACTGTAAGTTACATTTAAGTTATTAGTGAAGTTGTTTCTTTTATAGAGTTGTGTATGCTTTGTTTTTCCAGATTTCCAGACACCTTTTACATTCAAATTATTTATTTCCATACAATCTATAACTTTTGCAATAGTACCGTTCATCTCTTCATTAAAGTTACGTGTGACATATACAACCATCACATCAACATCAGCAAACAAATATATATTAGAACGTACCACGTTACGTGGTATTAGTCTCACAAACGTATAGTACTTAGTACAAAGCTTAGTTTGAAACTGACCCTGACAGAAAATAATTGGGGTATTGCCACAGAATACATAATAGTACATGCTCAGAACGGCTTGGTGTAAATAAGCTATGACACACTAGGCACCGACACTACGGTGACACACCTGTACGACATTATAATAAATGGAACCTTTTTGCCGAGTGACTCACGTGAGGACATTTTGATTGTAAATAAAATCAATTGATTAATTTCTTAGACTTTTGAACAAAATGTACTTATATGTAAACTAGCAGCGCCCCGCGGTTTCACCCTCGTAAGTCCTGATCCCGTGGGAATATCGAGATAAAAAGTAGCCTATGCGTTAATCCAGGTCTCCAGCTATCTATATACCAAGTTTCATCGCAATCGGTTCAGTGGTTTTTGCGTGAAAGAGTAACATCCATCCATCCATCCATCCATCCAAACTTTCACATTTATAAAACAACAAAGCAAAAAAGAAAGGCACGTTTAATAAAATAAAAGAAGTGTCACTGATATCATGAGTTGCGTAATATGCCTGTCGGCTGTCTGTCCGTGTTTGTGCTACTGTACTGGCCTGACACTCGCAAGCTCAGATGCGATACCGTTTAGATAAGCTACAATGTAATGCTTTGACGCTACGCAACCGACGCAACACGTTTGAGGACCTGTCTTATGGCCTTGTAACAGTCATAGTGTATTTTGTAGGCCTTGCCTAGATTTAAAAAAAGTATTTGTGTGTTATTCATATAGATAGATAGATAGATAGATTACACTTTATTTGTACACCAAGGTTTTACAAAGAATATGTAACAGGAGATATATTTTATCAATAGTATAGACAGATAGACATACACATATACACAATAAATAATGTATACATCATATTTTAAATATAATTTTATAGTGACAGATAACTCTCGTAACATTGTTTTGAACTTAGCTAACGATTGTGCTCGTCTGATAGCAACAGGCAATTCATTCCATAAACGCACGGCTTTCACAGTAAATTATTTGTCATAAAAATTGCTGGAATGTCCTGGCATTTCCAGTCTCAAGTTTTCAGTTGACCTCAGGCATTTTAAATGTGTGTCATATAGTTTTGCATGCGGACACATTTTATAGAAATTCAATTATGATAAACTGTAAAGTAAGTATAGATTGATAAAAAAAATAATATCGCTATGTATTGGTGGTCAGCTTAATAATTATGCCTAATATACTTTATCACTTATTTATACAAATTGCAGTGCCATTTCCTTTGTATGGAAATCTTAAGCGACTTTAAAATCACCATCTGGCCAACATCCTTTTCCGCTACTGCGAACGTAATAACCTGGTCCTAAATCAATAACTGAAAAAAAATATTTTATTTATTTTGCTTTTTTGAAGTATGTGTCAATTAAAATTGTATCAATTTGATTAAATTTAAGTACATATCGCTACATAAAAAATAAAGTTCCCCGCCGCGTTTGTCTGTCTTTCTGTCTGTGTGAACGTGATAAACTCCAAAAGTCCCTAACGGATTATCATTCGGTTTTCACCAATGGATAGATGGAATTTAGGTGTGTAATTTATTAGGGTTTTGTTTAAATTTACTGAAATGTCACGACGATTCTTAAAGATGTCGGAAAATGATGCCGACTGGAAGCATTACTGTCGTACGCCGCGTAAACCAATATAGTTGTATGAAAACAGTAATAAAAAATATGTAGGCATATATACTTACTCTGCTACCCGTGCGAAGCCTGTGCGTCGCTAGTAATATATAAAACAAATTAAAATCTACAAGCCATTTTTTTTTTTAACAAAAAATTATTTACAATATGTAATAGCGCGTTTCCTCTTAAATAAAGTAAATACAGATCAATTTAATTTAACCTAGTTTTGGTGAAGTACCTACTGTCTAATGCGAGACTGTTTTATGTGTTCGAGTTTAGGATATCAATCAAATAGGAGCGAAACTGACTCAGTATAGCATTATCAAGTGTATAATTAACAGGACATATTTTTTTTTGTGGCGAGCACACATCCTTTAAAATTATTAGTCTCCGCTAGATCAAGATAATAGAACCGTTTGCGAATAAAGTTTTTAATTTAAAATAAAAGTAATAAAACCATAATGTTAATACATATAAAAAATACGGCGTTCAAATAATGTCATCGCTACATATTATAAAACAAAGTCCCCCGCCGCGTCTGTCTATTTGTTCGCGATAAACTGAAAAACTACTGAACGGATTTTCATGCGGTTTTCACCAATAGACAGAGTGATTCATGAGGAAGGTTTAGGTGTATAATTTTTTAACGTTTCGTGTAAATTGGTTGAAATATGATGATGATTTTTGAATATGTCTCTACTTCCCGTGAGAAGCCGGGGTGGGTAGCTAGTTTTAAAATAAAAAAGAAGTGATACTACAACACGTGTTTTACCTAGATCGATCGATCGCACAATTGATTATGTTGTAAACATCAAAAGTTGTCGTTTTTGTCACAACGATTTTTAAAATAATTCTACAATTATTTACAACATTATATACTTTTACAAAGAATCAACCGCTAACACAGAATTTCCTTTGTTTACAGGATCTCCGCAGCCTTCTCAAATCAAAGCACGTGCAGGGTCTTGAACTCCACGATGTCCACAAGTCCCTCAACAAGACCAAGGTCTCAGAGACAGTGGAGGCTGCTCGTTCAGCCATCGCATCGTCTGGTGGTGGCCCTCTCTTCCTAGCATTACCAGCCCATCCTGAACTGTTGGCTAAGTACTACGACCTGAGAACACTGATCAAGAAAGTGGATTTATTAATGGTGGATACACATAACTTGGGAGTGGTAAAGAAGATGACGTATCATCCGAGTCGGTTGAGCGGCATGTGGGATATGATGAACACGGTAAGCAATCAATTTTTACCCGACTGCGGAATGTTAATGATTTTAGCAGTCTCTGCATGTATGTTTTTATTTACGTGTGTTCCACCGTAGCGCCTAAACTACTGAACCGATTTTGATGAATGAGGTATCGATGGATTTGTAATAATGGTCCCGGTGACATAGGCTATATAAATTCTAACTAAATTTAATATGGTGGGCGTTACACGTAAATATCAGACTCTGATAATCATATCATGTTTGGCATCAAAAGTAAGGTCTTGACGAGCAAATTACAAATATGTATAAATATCATATTGTCTAAAGTAAATAAATATGTTTAAATTGTTAACAAAAGTAAGACTGCGCTACGTACGGCGCAGCTGTACAATGAATACCTATTAAATATCAATATTAATATCGATATCCTATATAGATATGTTGAAGTGGTTGAGGTATGAGAAAACCTATAAATGTCAATTATGTCAAAATAATAAGTTTTTTTAACTATTTAACTTATCTTATTATAAATTATATTTTCGAGTTTCGTCAGTGTGTATTTAACGGATTTTAAATGTAGGATATTCTCGCGTTAACAAGTGCTAATCTACTTTTACATGGCTATTTTTAACAACCTTTTTCTATTAGGTAGGTAAATACATGCATTTACCTACCGTCATAACACCCACACTTTACTTTTTTATCTTTACAAAACAATCGCAAACGAAAGTGTAGAGCTACCTACATTTATGCGTGAAGAATCATAAACTCCACGGGAAATGCAATGTAACAAATAGCTTGGTAAAAAAAAATATGTTGGAAAAGAGTGTCCTTGGAGTTTATTGCCTGTTCTTCTGGAGAAGAACAGGCAAGAAACTCACTCAACCAAGAAAAAAGAAAAGAAAGAAAAAGTAGATCCTATGGATAGGATCTACGTTTTGGAACAGCTTCACGACCGACTTATCCTGACTGACTCCTCCTGACAATTCAAAATACCTACAATGGGTTTACTTGAAATAAATAATTTTGAATTGAATTTGAATTTGAAACAAACAACATCAATAGGATTAGTAAAACAACATATTGCATCTACACAATAGAATATATACATCAGTGTGTCATAAAAAAGTAATTGGACACTTGAACGACGTATAAGCTAAAAGCTAAGTATAAGACTTTATAAAAAAAAAAAAAGATTTTTTTATTTATTTATTGTCATCCAAACTAAACGTGTATGTAACATTTCAGCATATCATAGCGTATCTTTCAGCACATTTCTTCGGTTGAAGATAACAGCTTTTAAATTCAGTTGCAAGATTTGACCCGTACAAACATAATAATATAAACATTACTAGTTAAATAAGAGGTTGTAAAAAACGTGTTAAAATTGAAGAGGGTATTTTCTCTGGGACTTACCAGCTGAGGGCTGGGACTCTACTCGCAGGTCTTTTCCTGGGTTACTGCATAGGAAAGAGAGGCAGCGGAAAATAATTGTTTTTATTTTATTTTAACATTTTAAATCTAAACTAGTACATACCATGACAAGGCATGGCTGTGTGTGTGCTAGTTAAGTTTCGGAACTTTAATTTGAAATTACAAATTTATGAAGTAATTATAATTTTGACGGCGCTTTAAACCATTTATCAAGTGATTAGTTGTTACTGGTTGTAAGCTACATGGATGTAAGTTATTTCCATAATTAGGGATCAATCACATGTGTTTATAATCCGTCATCTGTATTTCGGTCACGTACCCATTGCTACTTGTTTGAAGGTAAACTGCAATGGGAGAAAAATCTTAAAGAAGCATTCTAAATATATGATCCTTACGCCACTTATGATACGGTATAAATTACAGTAAATAAAGCGTTTTACCAAGTTAGGTGCAATGTTCACAATTAAGATTTGTAAGCCAAATATAGCCAGGTGCATCTCTATAAATTTACAAGTCTTCTACATCTTTAATGTTGGACCATGAATGGATGCCATTAATTAGTCATAGTTTTTTTTTTATTGAGTAATCATTACGCAAGCAGTCTTGATTATTAAATAAGGTTTGGTAGGTGCAAATAGAGTAAAGGTCGTTTAGTTTGATTTAATTAAACGGAATTCTTGATCTTAATTGAAGAATGTATGTACCTATATCAAATGAGATCCTAAAATGTAATCATGTGGGCCTTTATAATTTTTTTACACGACTAAATTGGCAGGCAGACACGGTATACACTGGTTAGCAGTGTATAACCGTGGGTCACTTAAGCATTGACAGCCGTATTGCCTCCGTAGAGAACCTCATCTACCCTCCGGTGACTCAACACATCAGTAGACAAAAAGCACTTCGTTAGTAGTCTTTATACGGTGGAAGTTCTTCTCTAGCCAAGGGTTTCAAGTTCGTGCAAAAATCTTCTATGCGTCCTTCTGGCCGATGAACCAATAACAACCTTAGAGAAGGCGATGTTATGACTTGATAAGTAATCATCTACATACATCCCCACCAACGTCCCTATTTAATTCCAGGACTCAGTGGTGGATCTCGTCGTTGGCCTAGGAGTTCCAGCATCAAAACTAGTCATCAGCCTACCAGCTACCGCTCATCAATTCACCTTGGTGAACGAAACCCTTAGTACTCCTGGCAGCCCTACTGTAAATGATGAGCCTAAGGAGATCGACCAAGCTGAACTGTGCAGGCAGCTGAGAAATGGCAGGTGGACTTTGGAAAGGGATCAGGATCTGTCAGCGCCTTATGCTTTTAAGTGAGTGATGTTGAACTGTGTTATTTCATTGCCTACGAAGGCGTTTTAATAAATAATTTACACAGGTACACCGGCAGGCATATTATGAACTTATTTAGAATATTAAACGATTTGTATAACTATGGTTTTAGCTTATATTAAATTCGTCTAATAAATTCTTCTCCTGATCGATATTACCTATGGATTGCGAGTTCTCAAAAGCTTAAATTGCCTCACAAACTTTTAAAAAGAATGTGTTCAAATTAAATTAAATACGGGCGGTGAGATACAGCTATAATCTCTGCCTTAGTAGGTATTAACTCATTTTTTAAAAAGCAAACCATAGCAATAACTTTTTCCCACTTATTTTAACCTGTTCCACTGTGTCTATAAACATAGATACAGCCTTAATTTCGCAACAAAAAATTGTTCATTATTGACGATTGCACACATACAACAAAACTTTAATTATTTGAAAATATCAAGAGCTAAACAAAATTCCATAAATCCAGGGACAAGACCTGGATATCCTTTGAAGACTCATCCTCTGTGGATGTGAAAGGCAAATATGCTCGCGTCCGTGGTCTAGCTGGCCTCGCGTTACACCGTGCTGAGCGTGACGTCGACACTCCCTGCGGGCCAACATTAAGAGCCGCACTTGCCAAGGTGCTCAACCAGCAGAGTCGAGCGCCAAGAGCTGCTGTACTCAGGTAATGTAAAAGAGATATGAAAGAACTAGCTGACCCGCGCCATTCCCTGTTTTTTTGTAACATTTTTCATTGATGCTCCGCTCCTATTGGTCGTAGCGTGATGTTATATAGCCTATAGCCTTCCTCGATAAATGGGCTATTCAACACTAAAAGAATTTTTCAATTCGAATTAGTAGTTCCTAAGATTAACGCGTTCAACCAAACAAACAAACTCTTCAGTTTTATAATATTAGTGTAGATTAAATCTTTTAGAAACTTCTAGAAACTAGAGATCGTCATCTGGTCGTCAAGTTTCAACCATAATTCATTCGGTTTTAACTATTTTGTTTTACATCATTGACCAGTACAACTTGTACTGTCATTGTACAGACCTTTCGTACCATGAAAAGTCAACATACCTACATACATCTAAAGAGGACGCCTGTAGCGTCTTGTGGCCGTTTTAGCATTATTTAATTTAATTTAAATTAAATAAAAATTTAAATTTTTAGCTTTCTGCACTTCTTGGACTTATAAACTTTAAGTACTTATTCCAAATTTCACATTTCTAAGTGCGTGAAACTTGCTATAACTGCGTACAAACATATATAGCAGACTAGCTGCGCCTCGCGGTTTCACCCGCGTAAGTTCCGGTGCCGTGGGAATATCGGGATAAAAAGTAGCCCATGTGTTAATCCAGGTGTCCAGCTATCTACATACCAAATTTCCCCGCAATCGGTTTAGTAGTTTTTGCGTGAAAGAGAAATAAACATCCATACATCCTCATAAACTTTCACGTTTATAATATTAGTAGGAGTATTTCATTAGAATCATCACCATAGCGCAATAAGGTTTAATTGTTGAAGTTAGTGCCAAATACTATTTGTTTTGTTTCTATAAACTTAGTTTCATTAGTTAGACAAAATATTGAATTAAGTACGAATATTATAACAGCGAATGTAAGCTTGTTTGTTCTTAACTACTCGACCGATCATAATCAAATCTTAGTAATAATATAAACGCGAAGGTTTGTGAGAATGGCTGAACGGATCTGGACGAAATTTGGCACAGAGATAGATTATAGTCTAGAATAGCACATAGGCTTCTATTTTTATCCCCGAAAATGTACGGTTATATACGGGATAGATTTCACCAAAATTTCCACTCGAATGAAGTCGTGGGCAACAGCAAGTTTTGCATACACGTGGCCAGGTGTACAGAAAAGGACCTTTCATTCAGAAGGGTACTAATTTAAGTCTATCTCTATACCAAAATTCATCAAAATTGGTTAAGCGGTTTTGGCGTCAAAACGTGACAGACAGAGTTACTTTCTCATTTATAATATTACTACAGATGTAGAAAATCGTGACTTAATCACGGCAACATTTATTAGGAAATATCTTTTATTTTCCCGACGTTGCGATCAAACTTATCGTTTAGATACAGTCTATCAGTAACATAAATTAATATCCTCCAAAATATCATTGCAGGTCTCTAGAACACGAGATCTTGTCAGCTCCGAGTCACGTTCGCGCACTGAACGCGTTGCAAGTGTCTCCGTACCGTATCACCCAAATCGTTGACTCTGACGGTGTTATACATTCCATCAGAGAGGTAAGCGACATGATAACTTTGTGACAAGTACGTTATAGATCCCATGACACCTCTGGTTAAGGACTTTTAAAGCCGCCAGTGACTTAATGGCCCCACCATGAAATCACTGGCTATGTTAACTGTTAGATCAACAAGTTAAAAAAAAAATACGTATTTGTTTTTTAAACTCTCAATTAAAAAAATCTTGTGAGTAATTCTAAATTTGAAAAGTCTACGATTAGCCCTGTCAACCTAGCTGTTTTATGATAAAAAATGAACATTTCGATTACTACGCATTTTTATTTTCGGATAAGTATATATGTATTTTAAAAAAAAGCGGTGATTAAGAATTTCGAAAAAGTGGGGCGTTATGTTTTTATACAATTTAACGAAAAAAAAAAGACTTCTTTTTATTTATTTTTATAACTGGCTATTTTATAACTATTTTATAGCGTGGTAATACAAAATTTAGATGTTTTAGTTCCTTGGCTGCGCTAGATTAGAATTACCTTTTTTAGACCCGACTTGCTTTAGCATAGTGTATACTCTGGGCTCTAGTACACAGATATACATAATACATGTACATACATAATTAAATATATTTTTGTTGAAAATCTATACATATTATACCTACATAGAAACACCCAGACCGATGGATATACTTGTATTATGATGACTTACGACGATGATGATAAATATTATTAATTTTATTCCAATTTAATTTTGAGGAAGTTACTCAGGATAAAGCTCAAAGCCATAAGAGTCCTTATACCGTCGGCTTTCTCTACCAAGTGAACTTGAAATCAATATTGTCATGATAATAGTTCCGTATTACATGTTAACTTGTACTTTCTGCATCCAGGACACACGCACGGAGTTCTCTTGCTCCCGCCAAGGCTACTTCGTGCACCCTCGCTCCTGCGCCAGGTTCTACCGCTGCGTCAAGTTCGACCAGCTCTCACCAGAATACACTGTACGTTTTAAAACTTTTTGTACAAATGCAAATTTAAGTTTATTTATTTGTAACACTTTCACGTCCTAACTACTGGTCCTAACCAATCATCATGATTTTTTTCATTCCCATTGCCAGTTGATATTCCTGGAATAGTGGCCTCTCCAATCACAGGACGGACAGACGGGTACGCGACCCCAGCCTAGTCGAGCTACAGTACTGCAGTCTCAGTCTCGTTTCATCCGAATAAAAAATACTGTTCCCCACGGATATTTGAACTGATTGACAAAATATACTTACATTAAGGCGAGCGAAGCCACGGTCAAAACAAGTAAAAGTACCTATGTATGCTAAGAAGCTGAAATGCTAAGAAGAGGCTATTACACACATATATGTCGCCAGCTACATTTTCGGATCCAAATTATAAAGGGACATTAAGTCTCTGTACTACAACTTAGAACATCCTGATAACAAGAGCTCACTTAAGTCACGGCACCAATGATTTAGAGATCTGTGAGGACATAATGTCAGATAAATGTTACAAAATCCAGAAATTTGTGAAGAATTTCTGGATTAACACTGAGGCAATTTACGTATTAATAAATAATTAATTTCCTTCTAATATTACAAATAGTAAGTAGGTACATGCATGGGCGTACTCAGTTTAGCACAGGAGGGAGCAAAATTTGTTTTTGTCATCCCAGGGGTGCAAACTTTATTTTCTATGTAAATAGGTCTCCTATCTCCCATACTAGGAAAGGACCTGTACCTTGAGTGACAATTCCTTCGCTAGACGTTACACGCTAGAGTACCTACATGAACATATGTGGATAATTTTATAAATAATTTTAACGTTCCAGGTTTTCGAGTTTGATTGTCCAGCTGGTCTCGCATTCGACTCCCGATACGAAGTTTGCGTTTGGCCTGGTAGTCTGCCCCACTCGCAGGCCTGCCCAGGTTCCTCTGAGATCGCTCCAGTTCCCAAAACCAGGTTCATCTGTCCTGAACATGAAGGTACGACTCGATATAAGTTTAGATTATGCAAGTTCTATTAATTTCTTAATGTGTACATCTTCTTTAGCCCTTTGATTGCTTTATTCTCGCCTCTTCTCGTTAAGAGGTTGGCGTGTGGTATAAAACCCAAAATAACACACGGGCTTCCTGATTCGTTATTACCAGTGTACTTTGACTCCAGGTTTCAGAATAATCTTATTCGGATTAACTGCCCTTTTTGTAATTATAATTTAAAAAAATACAAAATTATTGTATGAATTTCATCAGCCAATCAGAATATACACAAATATTTACAATTAAATAATTAGCCAATAAGCAAACAGTAATTTCTACTAATTAGAACGCACTGAAGTTTACATGTATGGCCGTGTGATGGCGCGGTGACGTAAGTTATAGATGCCACGCGTTTTCCGCGTTCCTTTCCAATATTTTAGTTTATGCTTCTTTCTCTCGGCGGACAAACGTAGGTGCGCGGCGGCATGAAGACAAAAAGTTGAAGACGATCTTTGAAGATCCGCCCGGCGTCTGCAAATAGTTCTAATTAGAGCTTTTACTTTGCATTTGCTATTAGTGCGTTAATAACTGTAATCCCCCACCCCTAATGGCAGTCTGCTAACCTTATCTACTCGACAACAGAAATACTGATAGTGCTTATCCCGTAATGTTCCTACTTCTTTTTCAGAATTACTCGTTCAGACTAAAATTCCAAATACAATTTCCTCAGGTTACTACGCGGACCCGGAGAACTGCCGCTGGTTCTTCGCTTGTCTCGATCACGGCACATCGCCTCTGACGGCCTACGAGTTCCGCTGTCCTTTCGGTCTTGGTTTCGACGCGGAACGACTCAAGTGCGACTGGCCCTGGCTCGTGCCTAACTGTGGAAATATTGGACGATACGAAGCTGAAGCACATGGTTTCTCTGCTGCTATTTTAACTGGTAAGAAGGAAAGTTTGAATGAAACTAAAAATAGGAAGACTTTAATTGGTTAATATTTATTACTATAATTTTATAAGTGTTTTGAAATTATGTTATGGAAAAAGTACAAATTTACAACTGAAATTTGTTTTCAGGTGCAGGTGGCTTCAATGGCCAAACGGCAGATGCTATCAATGTTGCCGCTCACCAGAGTTTAGTCTCCGGAGCATCCTTGGACAACCTCGTTGGCATTCAAGGCGGTTTCCTCACAAAGAACGATGCTTTAGATTCCAACTTTATTACATCGCAAGAACTAACCAACGCTGAACAAGCTTTTGACAATGGCCACGGTTCTAACAATGTAGCATACCAAGTTGGTGATGCAACGATAGGCTTAGTCCAACCGACCCAATACAATAACCAAGGACAATACTCAAGTGGGTCCATAATTTTGGATGATTATAGGCTTCCTACTAAAGAAGAATTAGCACATAAAGCTGCTCATAATACTCACGTGCAAGCAGTTCAGTCAAATGCCGATCAGCTTCAAGGTCAATCGGCTCAAACTGTTAATTCTGGAACATTCTCTACTGCTCAGACTACTGGATACAATAAATATACTGACTCTGCTTACTCTGGACACGGTCAATACTCAACTCAATATAAGAGCAACAACTATGATGATGATTCTGGTCAATACGTTCATGATCCTTCCGGAGATCACGCTGAGCCTTACAAACACCAGGGGTCTCCTTCTGTACCTTATATCCACGATAATGCTGCCTACAAACAATCTAGTGAATATTACAACTATGGAAAGTACTCCGGATCTTCTCAAGGCGCCTCTGGAAGTCAATATATTGACGATAACAGTGGACTGTATGTTGAAGATAATTCTGGAGCCTACGTAGACACCAACTCAGGATCTACTGGATACCAAGGTGGTTACACCAGCGGATACAATGCTGATTATTCTGGTTCTTACCAGGGTGACGATTCAGGCAAATATACGGCAGGAGTTTACAGAGTTGATGGTCATATTGGTAATGGAAAACCTACCAGTTCTTCAAATTTCCAACAGTATCTTGGATATAGCGAAGCGAACGCTGGAAACTACATAAACGATGCTAAGGCATTCACTGGTTCTTCACATATTTTAACAGCTGGTGCTATCAATGTTGGATTAGTAGGAAAGACCACTTTAATAGATGCTCAATACAAAGACCAGAGCAACTATCATGGATCAAATCCTCACCATACTCAGTCCTACAGTCATTCTACCCACACTTTGCATCCAGCCCATGTAGTGTCTCACATATCACAGCCAGCAGTTTCTATAAGTCATATTGGAACTGATGAGAATAACCTTGATGGATACAACTACGTCACCACCCCGACGTCTTCCGGTATACCTACTACAGCCACTCCATTTGCCGTCACTACTTCGCTGCCGGTCGTTTCAACTTACAAAACTACTTTCGCCCCACAAGCGCCTAAAACAAGCCTTAAGCAAGTCTTTGGTATCTCACAGCCTGCTTTTACCTACGTACAACCAACAGCTATTGCTGTAAAGCAAGTAACACCTCAGGTTCATATAACCGATCATAATCAAGGTGTTAAATACCAATTCGAAAGTCAGCACTACTCTTCTGGCGGCTACAATGGCGAGGAAATTAAAGATAAGTCTGGATATGACTATTCCAAACCCAGTATTAATTTCGAAGATGGTATTTCACATACCACGGAAGACTTTAGCCATAATCAAGGAACTTATAATCAAGGAGGGTCCGCTGGCGTTGACTACTCTAATCTTACACCTGTTTATGAAGAACCTATTAAAAAGGCTGTAGCTTACACAACTGGGGATTCTGTCAATTCATTTGCGCAGCCCACCGCTGCCTCGTACACTCCACAGTCTTTCAGCCACCAAACAGTTCATAAGATAGAATCTAGTAATACATATGTTCCTTCTGTTCAAACTAATTATGAATACTCGAAATCGCACGTCGCATATGAAGAGCCGAATATTGTTCAGTATACCAAACCGCAACCGGCTATTGATATTCAATCAGTCGTTTCAAAAACTGTCCATGAAGTTGACACAACAAAAGTGAATTCGTATTCTGGAGGATCAGGATACAACTATGAAAAACCATCTGTTCAATTTGAAGAAGCTAAGACTGTTTATTCCACCTCTGTCCCTATCGTGACTTCTACCTATAAGCCTCAGATATACAGTCACCAAACTTTCCACAAAGTCGAGGCACAGAAATATGTACCAGTTTCAACTACGCCTAAATATGAGGTCAGCTATCAGTCTACTCCTGTGACCCTATACGAAAACCCTTTCACAAAGTACACACAAAATGTGCCTCCAGTTGCTTACAGCAAGCCTTCATATGATTCTCATGCAATCAGCCATCAAACGATTCACAATGTACAAAGTACTAATGGTTATAGGCCAGCTAACACCGATTCCGGTTACGAGTACACTAAATCTGCAGTGACCTTTCAAGAACAGCCACATAAAGTTCAATATACCACTGTGCAACCTAGTGTTAGTTTCACGTATCAACCTCAGGTATACAGTCACCAGACCTTACACAAGGTTGACGCTAGTCAAGTGAATACTGATTCTCAAGGATCCCAGGGTTATCAATACCAACAACCTGCTGTAAAATTCGAAGAAGCACCTAAAACTGTATTTGAATACTCTACTCCAGCATCAATTGTTACTACCTACCAACCTCAAGTGTACAGCCACCAGACCATACACAAAGTGGATGCAAGTCAAGGTCATAGTTATTCCCAGGGATCTAACGGTTATGAATATCAACAGGCAGCTATTAAAAACGAAGAAGCACCTAAAACGGTATTTAAGTACTCTACTCCTGCACCTATTGTTACTACCTACCAGCCTCAAGTATACAGCCACCAGACCATACACAAAGTGGATGCAAGTCAAGGTCATAGTCATTCCCAGGGATCTAACGGTTATGAATATCAACAGGCTGCTATCAAATACGAAGAAGCACCTAAAACGGTGTTTGAGTACTCTACTCCTGCACCTATTGTTTCTACCTACCAGCCTCAAGTATACAGCCACCAGACCATACACAAAGTGGACGCAAGCCAAGGTCATAGTCATTCCCAGGGATCTAACGGTTATGAATATCAACAGGCTGCTATCAAATACGAAGAAGCACCTAAAACAGTATTTGAGTACTCTACTCCTGCACCTATTGTTTCTACCTACCAGCCTCAAGTGTACAGCCACCAGACCCTTCACAAAGTGGATGCTAGTCAAGTCAACAGCCATTCGGAACAATCTAATGGTTATAACTACCAACAGGCCGCTGTCAAGTTCGAAGAAGCACCCAAGACAATAGTTGAGTATTCAACTCCGGCACCAATTGTTACCACTACGTACCGACCGCACGAGTTTAGTCATCAAACCCTACACAAAGTAGATGCCAGTCAAGTGCAAACATATTCTCAAGACACAGACGGATACGAATACAAGAAGCCTTCCGTAACGTTCGTTGAACAACCTAAATCTGTTTTTGAGTACTCAACTCCTAGTCCCGCTCAACCTCAAACATTCAGCCATCAGACAGTTCATAAAGTAGAAAGACAGAAATACATACCAGTTACTTCCACTATTGCTCCCAAACATGATGTAACTTACCAACAGGCAGTTACAACTTATGAAAACCCAATACTTAAATATACACAGAAGGTGACACCAGTGACTTACATACAACCTACAGCCGCAGTTTATACGCAAACCTATAAACCTATCATTCAGCAACATGAAGTCAAACACATAATTAGCGAACCAGTAGAATACAAGCAAAATGGACACTTCAGTCTGGAAGGTTACTCCTATAGTCAACCGGAAATTCAAAGAAACGTGGAAAGAAGCAAGGGGTATTCAGACGCAAGTGCAGTGTCTCATCAATATTACCACCAGTCGAATAAAAAACAGGAGTCAGGCCAAGTTATTGTATCCACTTCGCCATCAACTCTTATCTACGAAGACCATTACTCAGAATATGAATCACCAAACGACGATTACAAGGCGCCTGAATACATACCACCTAAGAATGACTACAATTCATACTCCACTGTATCCACTGCGTCGACTCCTGTTGTCCACCAAAGCTCCGTCATTCATCAAGCTCAAGAATACGTTGCACCCAAGACTTACTCTGTATCTACAGTTTCAACTCCTATAGTTCAGGAAAACCTCTTAGTTGGACGGACAAATCAAGATACTCAAGGCAATTATGAATACAAATCTGTGGATTACTCGCAACAATATGAAACGATACAAAACGCTGTACCAGCTGTCCAACACGTTTCTTTCAGTACTTCCCATCTGGCTCAGCCACAGAAAATAGAGTCAGCCCACTTCTCATTCCCTAGTACAACAAGTAAAACTCAGTATCAGCAAGCAGAATACCAGTCACCCGAAATCCAAGTAGCCTATAAATCCGAAGAATATTTACCACCAGTCGTGTCTACTGCAACTCCAATTATAACATCTACATATAAACCGAAGACTTACTCTACTGCGTCTACTATTAGGGAATATCTTCCGCCAGCTGAACCTAAATATGAACGCTTGCCATCTTCTACTACTACCAGACCGTTTTTAAAGTTTACTACACCGAGTTACCGAACTGAATCGACTACAGGCTACTATCAGGCTTCAGAGTATTTGCCTCCAGTAGAGGATAGTGGAGCTAGAGAAGCTAGTTTTAGTTACAATGACGGGGCTTCCCAGGGCCAATACAATTCTCAAAATGCTTTCGCAGTAAGTCATGCTTCCGCACCTGTTCACAAACATAACATTGTGGTTGAAACAGCTAAATCTCATTTACTTGGTTTCGGAACTGTAGGTCCTGATGCTGGATTAGTATCGGAAACCTACACCACAGCTGCCCCTATCATATCTTCTACTTACAGGCAAAGAGTGAAGTCTACTACTCCCACTTATAGATACAAATCTACAACAGAATATCAGGCACCAGAATATTTGCCACCTTCGGAAGAAGTTCCAGTGGACGTTGACTTTGGAAGCTTCGGGTACAAAAATACTGAAGAATCTTATTCTAATATCAAAATTAACCCATATCAAGAAGCAACAGTAGAGTCCACTGCTGCACCAATTCATAGAAAACAAAATATTGTTATCGAAACAGCAAAGTCCCATTTGCTTGGTTATGAAAGAGCTAGATCTGATGCCGGACTAGTATCCCCTGTATCATACACAACATCAACGCCCGTTATCGTATCTAGTTCTGAGTCATATTCACTTTCACCTAAAGCTATCACTTCGACATACGCTCCTGTGGAACAAGGTCACTTCGAAGTCATTCCTTCTACAGTACCGATAAGAAGGACAAGACCAAAAGTAGCTGTTGTAACTAAAATAAACGATTTTAATCCATTCCTTATACGCAAATTAGGAGCTGTCTGCAGCTGTCAATCACCAGTCCTTATTCTCAAAGGAAGGAGGCCAACTCAACCCCCACAAGATATAAGTGACTACGATGACAATGACAATTCTGGCCGTGGAGATATCAATGCCGATAATTATAAACAAAGATACACTAAAGTACAAACACCTATCATCAATTCCCTTGCCACCCCTACACCATTCGTTGCATCTACATTCAATCCCATCATTGTACCTGATGACTCATACTATCAAGATTTACAAGAACAAAACGGTTACGATGTGGCTGTAACACCTAAATATTCCGAAAGTTATATCTCAAATGTGCCCATAGTAGCCTCTACAACATTAAAACCTACCAGAATCCGAAATCGAGTTAAGACTGTAACCGTTGCTCCTACGTATGCAAGTGTATTGTTGAATCAAGATTCGGCTCTGACTGCCACTGCTGAAAGGGAAGCTTCGGCTGGTATTGAACCTCAAGCGTTCGACCGTTATGGCCCAGGAGGCTGGAGGAGCAGAGACGAGACACTGCAGGGATCAGTGGATTGTAAGAGAGCTGGTTTGTTCCGTCATCCGAAACAATGTAACAAGTTCTATGCTTGCAGATGGGACTGTACTAAACAGAGGTTTACTCTTCATGTCTTTAATTGTCCTGTCCAACTTAGCTTCGACCCGAGCATAGGAGCTTGCAACTGGCCCAGTCAAGGACCTGCCTGCCAGGGGGACACTCTTCTAACTAACGTTCTTTAAGTTTAACATAGATGTCAATCTCATCGTGCCATCGATATTGTGATAAAATTGTGATCACGATTTTTTTGCTATAGCTGTTCTTAATGCAGCTGAACGATTTGTCTCTCTTTTCTGTTTAAGTTGCTTATTTATTTGTTCAATTTTGTTAATGTTATTTCGTAGTTATTTATTACATGACTTTTTTTTCAGTTTAAAACTTTTTAAGTCTTGTGGAATTTCATTATTGGAATTAGAGTTACCATTGTCTAGTTCATGTTATTGTAAAATAATGAAGTCATATTTTTGTATTTTTATAAATTAATTTAGAAATAATGTGCTGTAATTTGTAAATATACCATTTATTCAATGATTAAGGAATTTTATTTATAGGCAATAACTTGACACATTACAACGAATTAACATATCATCATCGGTTAAGAACAGTTCTAAATAATTAAATGAACAGGTTTTGAAACCGCATCCAAAGTATCTTTATATTTAGCTAATACAAGATTTACTTCTTCTTCGATGAATTCAGTTACCTGCTCAGGAGCTCTACCTATGAAAGTGGAAGCATCCAAAATTTTTTCCAACTGAGATATAATAGGTGCAAAGTAGCTGTCGCTCTTAACACGAGCGATCAAATCGTTATCTTTGCCGTGCTGTTTCACTTGAGCGCCCGCTTCTTGTGATAGGACTCTTATTTTCTCATGGCAAATTTGGCGATCGCCACCAGCTTGAACCATAGCCATAATAATATTCTCTGTGGCCATAAAAGGCAACTCCTGACTTATGTAACGAGCGATAACTTTGGGGTACACAACCAGTCCTTGGCAAATGTTAAGTAAGGTTGACAAAGCGGCATCTGCAGTAAGAAAACTCTCAGCAAGAGTGATACGACGGTTAGCAGAATCGTCCAAAGTGCGCTCCAGCCACTGGACTGCATGCGTGTTAGCCGCATTTGAGTGTAGGGTGATTAAGTGACGGGCAAGAGCGCAGCAACGTTCTGACCTCATAGGATTTCTCTTGTAAGGCATAGCACTGGAGCCTATTTGGGAGGCTTCAAAGGGCTCTTCAATTTCTTTACGGGAAGCCAATATGCGAATATCTGAACACATTTTGTGAATAGTTGCTCCAAGTCCGGCTAAGGCAGAAATTACTTCAACATCCACTTTTCTAGAGTAAGTTTGTCCAGTGACAATATAGCTATTATCAAAACCGGCTAGTTCAGAAACTCTTTTATCAAGAGCGCGAACCTTGGTACCATCTCCTTTGAACAGTTGCAGGAAGGAGGCTTGGGTACCTGTTGTTCCTTTGACTCCACGGAAACGGAGGTCGTTTCTTGCTCTACTGAGGGCACGTTCATCCATTAGTAAGTCGCTAAGCCAAAGCGATGCTCTCTTTCCGACAGTCGTCAGTTGAGCAGGCTGCATGTGGGTGAAGCCCAGGATTGGAAGCGACCTGAAATCAATTATTCACAGCTTGTTAGTTTAACAGATACATCGATGAAGCCATCAGTAGTGAGGTCCTTACTTTTACTTTCAGGTAGATTAGAAAAAAGTATGCCCCCGTGCCTCGGAGAGCATGTAATTGTATTCCATAACAGATACCGGTAAGAATCAAAAGGAAGAATCAGTGCAGGCTTAAGTAAAAATTAAACATTTATATCTCAATTGATGTCGCAGTTATAAATAATGGAAGCAAAGCACAGTAGTAACGATTATTACGTATTGTTAAATAGTTATCGTTATTGTATGCTAAACAGTTATCATGTAGGTATTGGGGCCTGATATTTAATCGAATTTCTGCGCTTGATGTACCAGAACTTGGAAATATTGTGTATTGTGTAATTAGTTACGTACTCCAGCTACACATTCGATTTTTATGTATTTATTGAAGAAAAAAACTTTAATTTTGTCTTTAAAACGACTTCTACCAGTTTATTACGTCACACCCGAAACGCCAACACTATACTCAAAACCAACTTTTATTTTTACTCCGTGTACCTGGGTAAAATCAGATGTAATACCAATATGAAATAAATTGAGTCAATGCTCTTTATTGAGTGCTGGTGTTTTTGTAAACCCAAGGGATGCATAGTATTTTCGAAAGGGACCCAGAAGAAGGAAATATTAAAAAGATCGAATATTTTCACATCTTGTTTGATACAGTAATTTTAAGAACAAACACACTCAACATGACTGATTTCGAAGCCTTTTTGATGTTCTAGTACATTTTCTAAAGAAATTGTTTAACATAGATCGATGTTTTGTTGGATATGGCTAGAACATTACTTTTTCTATTAAGCTAGTGATACCATAATCATAATTTCAGCCATAAGACGTTCACTGCTGGACATACATAGGTTCACCCAATGACTTTCAAAAGGGCCGGTTAAAAGTCTAGTGATGTACCGTCATTGTTTACCTTTTACTACATTAAAATCAATTACAATATATATTCCTAAAAACTTACTTGTGCTCCTCAGCAAACTTCGATAGCTGATTGATAATAGCGGCGAGCCTTGGCAAAAGAATATCCAGTCCATTTCTGAGCACGATCAAGTCGGTATTATCTCCTACATAACAAGAGGTGGCCCCTAAGTGAATTATGGGTGCAGCAAGCGGACACCTTTGAGCGAGAGTATGAACGTGAGCCATGACGTCATGACGAACTTTTTTCTCATGTTCGGCGACAAGTTCGAAATCGATATCATGGATGGCACCTTCTAGTTCTGCGATTTGAGCGTCGGTGATGTCGAGACCCAGCTCCTGAAAATTGAGAAGGTAGTCATTGTAATTATAAAGATCAAGCTTTGGCCGCGGCTTTCCTCGTGTTAAAGTTATTTTTCCAGGTATGCTTCTAGAACAGTACTTTTTTCTGGATGAAAAATACCCTATGTCCTTTTCTGTACCTCTGACAACGTATATGCAATTTCAAAGTGAGCGGTTGAGTAGTTGAAGCGGGACAGCGAACAAACAAACAAACTCCCTTTCGCATTTCTATACTAGCTATTCCCCGCGACTTCGTTCGCGTGGATATTTTGTGAAATGTGTAGGGTTTAACTATAATATGTATATCAATAAATGTGGGTAGGTTACTTCAGTACAATAAACAGTCAGCCATTAGCTGCCTTGTTTCATTGACATTACAAAATCCATCTAACGGGAACCGTACCGGGATAAAAGTTGTCTATGTGCTATTCGAGACTCTAATCTATGTGACTGTGCCAAAATTTCATCCAGATCCGTTCAACTGTTTTTAGTGAAAGAGTATCCATCCATCCATCCTCACCAACTTTCGCCTTTATAGTATTAGTAAGATTATAAACTGTAAAGACTATCTTAGCCATGGGACTTCCACTAGTAAACGGTAGGATTTCTAATAAATAATTTCAAAGTGAACGTTCCACAGCACTTTCGCACTAAATATTACTGAGTTGTCCGTTGTCCATCCAGTGGAACGAGGTACGCTACGTTTTCCAATTCAGTTGTCAATTCTACAGACTATTTGTCCTGACCCTTTATAACCTACTAAGGATTGGAGTTTGTTGTATGACAGCAAAATACGCTCTTGTGACATGTCCTGAGGATACCTCATGTTGAGACGGGCTCGCGTGTCATTTTATTATGTTGATAAATTGTCTCTTTACATAGAAACTGAGGCCTTGCCGCTTGCCCTTCTTTTCGCTCGCAATTGGTTAAGGGGATTGGCAAAACGAGGTTATTTTTTTTTTCTTTTTAAAAGAATACTAGCAACGTGGGTTACACATTGCTAGTATTATTTTTAACTCCAGCTAAGCGAAACGCTTGTATTAGGAGTGGGTTCACGTCGGTAGTGCAGTGGGTGAGGTTCGAACCCGCAACCACTTGATTGCAAGTCCGACGCCTTAGCCATCACGCTACCACCGCTTCATACACATTATGTGATTTGTTTAAATGTAGTCCGACCGATTTGTTTTAACTAATAAGCTTCGTATACACGAGCGGCACGTTGTCAACGGCAGAGGCAACTGCACCCATCGGCAGGCGTCAGAGGCAGTCGTCGACGCGAAGGCGACTACCGCCATCGACTCATAGTAATGTTTGCAGTTGTAGCGCGCTACGTCCGATCCGAGATCTTAGACGCTAACATGTCGACGGCTGCCAGTTGCCTCTGTCGTTGACAATGTGCCCCTCATGTATATGAAGCCTTAGTCGTTACAAAAATCTACTAAGAAAGCCTTACTTATAATAATGTAACCTTGATACAAATCCACTTATTTTATGCACTTAAGAAAATATTAGACAAACTAAGAATATGTTTACAGTGAATTGCAAATAGCCTAAAATAACTTTAGCTTCAATTCTTACTAAACATAAAAATGATTTAAAAACCTTTTAATATAGGTATTTCATAGCCTGGCGCCAAAGAAAATGAGTTCATCTGTTTTTATGCCCTACATCGTAATCTATGCGTGTGGTCTGATTTGTCATAAAATAGATTCATCTTCAGCTCGAGTTTATTTTAAGAAAATATTAATTCATTCATAAAACTAGGTGGGCGTAGCGGTTTTGTGGTTAGGTGAAGTAAGATGACATGAAAAACAATTACTAGGTTGTCTAAAATAACTGTCGTCGTAACCCTGCACGAATGATTTCATTTCATTTGGTCTTGACAGTTAGTGCATGCGCCTAGTACACGTTTTTAAATCAAACTGAACTTTAACGAGATTTTCAATGATGAGAGTGAGTGGCACTGAATATATATTAAATATGCAGGATTCAGGCCTCTTCTAACTGGTCTTCTTAGAAGTCATTAAGGGAGGCCTATGTCCCAACAGTGGACGTCCTATGGCTGAAATGATGATGATATTGAATATTATAAAAAAAAATTATAAATATTAAATATTAATGGAGTTCCCGAACAAATTTAGGTTGACCTGATAGTGGAAGTGGGTCCACTTTTCTTTGGTCGATTTGGTGTATTAATGGTTTTATTGTAATAATAAAACTTATTTATTTTTAACCAGCTTTTGACCGCGGCTTCGCTCATGTAAAAGTAATATTTCCATCCCTCGGGAACAGTACTTTTTTCTGTATGAAAAATACACTATGTCCTTCTCTAAATCGGATGATAGATAGATGGATGGATAAATGGTACGGCAGCGCATAAAGTACGCACAAACATACCTACATATATTTTTAAATTTAAAAGAAAAAAATTAATGCGCGTATATGAATTGTAAAGTTGTGAAAAATATTCAAACGAGATTTGCGATTTTGAACAAATGAACATTATTTTTTTACAATATAGATTATTAAACTCAATATCCATTGAAAAACGACTGGTCTATCTGTAGGTATTATTTATATATTACACATTTCGCAAGAAAAGTGATCCGATTTTTTTTCTAATATTCTGGTAACCAAAGAGCTGAGCTGATATACACAGGCTTATGTAAGACTAGCTGCGTCCCGCGGTTTTACTCGCGTAAGTCCCGATGCCATGGGAATATCGGGATAAAAAATAGCCTATGTGTTAATCCAGGTGTCCAGCTATCTACATACCAAGTTTCATCGCAATTGGTTCAGTAGTTTTTGCGTGAAAGAGCAATAAACATCCATATATCCTCACAAACTTTCACGTTTATAATATTAATAGAATAGTAGAATTGAGGTACTTTGTCAGATAACGCCGATCGGAGCATAAATCTACTGTATTCTTTATCATTCCGTAATATAATCATCTTCACTACATTAGAAATGTAATAATAAAAACGGACAGTCAAACAATAATAGGTAGATACTAGACAATGTGTCATGAACCATTTTGTGGGTATGGAAGCAAATTACGAAATATTTTGTTCGAGTTCCCAACACTTGCGCTTGCGCAAGAACCTCGTGAACACTTGCCTTTGTGTCAAATTTAGTAAAGTTTTTATTTGAATAGAGCGTTTGCTATTCAGGACATTGATTTAACAATTTGGCCTTCAATTAGACGGAAAGGCGTTAATGCAAGTAATTAAATAAACAATTAACGTTGGGCAATGGTCAGTAAGTAGGCACTTACAATGTTTATGGCATATTGTTGAAACCATTTAAAAGTCGAACTGAACCAAAAAATAAACTAGGTACCTAATTATTCCATTCTCTGACTACTTATTCAAAAATAATTAATTATTATTAACCGACAGTCGCTTCGAAGAAAAGGTTTCTGAGTGGCGTAGACTGTAAAGTAAGCGCCGTGTTCTACCTCCCCAAACTAGACAGACTAAATACCTGGGCAAACTGACAGAGTGATGAAGGCTGTGAAAAGCCCTGGTCTTTAAAGCCTTATTTAGCAGTCTTTCCATAGCTGAATTGTGATGATGGATTTAGTATCTATTCTGTCATCAATCATTCTGCAGAGGTCGTGGGTCTGATTCCTACCCAGGACAACTAATTGTGTGATGAGCATGATCATTTGTTCTGTATCTGAGTGTAATTTATCTATAATATGTATGTATTTAGAAATATATAAGTATGTTTATCAGCAGTCTGGTTACTATAGTACAGGCTCTGCCTAGTTTGGAATCAGACGGCCGTGTGTGAGATGTGTGATGTTATTATTATTAAATTGATTTCAATGATTTTAGTAACAGATTTTTAAGTCTAGCAAAACTTGTAAATGTTTTCTTCAAGACGTCAGAAAGCGCGGGCATCAGGAGGCGTTCTCACGAAGTAGTCAATGTCAGACAGTCAAACTCTTCATTATGCAAGCATGCAGCTGTCACTTGTTCAGTTTTGTGCATAATTTCAAAATCGATAAGTCTAACTGTACCTAAATTAATTGTACATATTATTATTAGCATAGCTATATATTACTAGCTGTGGTATAAAAAAAATATTTCCTTCCAGCTTTTACTACACGTGTGTGGAAGCCGGACATGAACGTATTTACGAAATAATATATAATAAAATAATGAAAAATCGATTCATAAATAATAGAGAGAGGGCTGAACATACATAAAATACGGTCGAATTGAGAACCTCCTTTTTTTTCGTCGGTTAAAAATTTGTTTGTATAGTGCGAATACAATGAATAGAAAGAATTACATGTGATAACTGTGACTGTCTAATGACCATGTCGATCTGTTGTTGTTAGGGTTATCACATAAAATGTCAGGTATTTCTTTTTATAGGAAATTTATTACAAATAAATCGGATCGGATAGAAATATTGAGTTGGTCATTTGTAATTCTATTTTATTTTCTCATACAACAGGGTTCCATTCTCAGCCCATGCACACATTTTCAACAATATCTTAGAATCCAATAAATGACATGTTAATTACGTTCGACGTTTATGTTCTTGGTGAAGGACGTAAGACACAACGGATTTCTAACGACAGAGTCGACTAGGGAAGTTTCTCCACCCTGCTAAAAACCCACAATTAAATGGCGGTAACTATTAGTGCTACATATCCATTGGTAGTAGTGTCCCCAGAGCTCTACATATACAGCAGGGGATATGTGTGAGCGCTTACCGAGGCCTACAGACAGGCCTCAGTAAGCGATTACCATCAGTAGTAGGCTAACTTCTGTATTTATGTATAGAGACTGGTGTTTATTAGAAACTATACGTTTTTACTCACGTTTGTATTTCGGGAAAAAGGGCCCCCATCTGGTCCGACACTAGTCGGGCATCCCCGAAATATAAACGTGAATAAAACCGTATAGTTTCTAATAAACATGAATACCACTCACGAAAGTTTTAATAGTAATAGAGACTGGTATTGAACTTTCAATAAGAAAATAAATTAGAGCTAAATAATAGCTTAAGACCTATCCTCATTAACTGTGGCGTCCATTAAACGCTCACGCAAGAGTCACTCAATTTCAAAAGTCATGACTGATGGTTGCATGATGTAAAAATCAAAATATCCAGTTTTTGGACAATCAATAGATCACTGTATTAGATGATAGGTTACCCGTCCACAATCTTAATTATGACTTCTGAAACGAAACGAAAAACTATACTACTAGTATCTCATATCTCATAGCATCATAGCAAAAGCTACCATGTAATGGACGCCTATGATTCTCATTCATGCAATAATGTGTAAAAATCTATTCAAGATCGAATGACTCAAAATTGAACAAACAGAATAGTAACCTAAAAAGAATGATAAGGCCTTTATCTACCTGAAAACAACAGAGAAATAAATAAACATTCTTATTCCTTAGAAAATAGAATTGACTATCACATATTTGTAAAAAGCGCTTTGTGCCCTAGTAATTTGCTAAAACAGATAAGATTAGAGGCTCGAATGTGGTGATAAAGACATACAAAGTGATAACTACAGTTACAGTGACGAACAACAGTTTGGCGAAAACGGACACAAAGACAAAAGAAGTGTTTTAATTAAGTGTCAGAAATAAGTGTTTGTGATCATGGTGTCTGTTCAAACAATAGCTACTATCGTCGTGAAGGCATTCAAAATAGTAAGTAGCTCTTCTTAATCATCGTCGGATATCCCTTGCCTTCTTAACACTATCAATGCACATTTACTTTGTATTATTAAAAAAAAAAACCCGTAAAGTGTTTTTGGAATACCCGGTTGGAACAAAGTTCCTTTCGCTATGTATATACATATTTGATGGTCTGAATAAATTATATCAAAATATAGTAAATATTGTAAAAACTCGAAATTAAAATTGCGCCATCTGTGAAAGTTGTCATAACTAAAATACGGATAAATTAGTACACATGATAGTAATATCGCGCAGAATCCACAGATGACGTAAAAATAAAATAAATCAACTCGCGGTCAGCATTTTTCGTTGCGCTAACTCTTTTTTCCGGCTAGCCGACCGGCCGCCGAGCCTCTGAAGTGTAACGTGCGATAAGGAACTCAGGTCGCATATTATTCTTGTTAACCCTAAGCTAAGTCTGTTTGTGTTCGAAGTGGGATGATCAACTTCATTGAACATCCGACAATACGTTATCGCTTACATCCATGGCGATCACACGGATATCGTGCTTTCAGATTGTATTTACCATGTCGAAATAGTTAAAATAAGTTTACTAGAAGACAAAGGAGAAGTGTTGGATTTTTTACATCACATGTGTCAGGAAACTATATGAGATAGGCGAGGAACCAGATAACAGATCTCAGAGAAAGCGTTTAAGATTGACCTGTTTAGCAGTAGACGTTGATGATGGTGATGACAGGGGTGTAGCTACCGCCGTATCAGCCGTATCAATGATACGGGGCCTCGGGCTACAGGGGCCTCTAACGTGTGTAAGCAAAAATTAGTAAAATGTTATCCACAATGTCACTTAATCTCGTGCTTCCAGGGAAAAAAACATAAAAAACTGTCATAGGTGCCTATAGAGTTTTCACTTCAGAAATGACAAAAGTCAAAAAAGCAATCTCTTTTATTCCCGGGTTAAGCGTCCGCCCAAAAGATGGCAACATCCTACATCGGTTATGGCAACATCCTACAACTAATTTTGATACAGGGCTCCTCCAAGGCACGCTACGCCACTGGGTGATGATGATATAATTTTGAAATTATTGTAGTCTTAGTCAGTCAGATTATAGTTTAGGTTACTGAAACGCCATATCTATGAAGCCAATAGGCAATTGGATAGCAAAAGCAAGCCTTAGTATTTCTATTATGCGTGTTTCTTTAATTTTTTTTTCTTTTATGGACTTTGAATAAATACTGTACGTAAAATTTTGCGCTCGGCATTCCTTAACCAGATAATTTAACTATGCCAAATTTGAAGATCCTCCACGCACATTAAGCTTGAAACCGGCCAAGTGCAACTCGGACTCCGCATGAAAGGTTCCGCACCATCGAGCAAAAATTTATTTTTATTTTTATTCTTATTATTAATTTATTGTTATAGCAGCAATAGAAATACACATTCCATGCAAATTTCAATTGTCTACCTTTACGGATCATGAAATACAGCCCGGTGACAAACAGACGGACAGACGGACGGACAGCGGAGGCTTAGTAATAGGGTCCCGGGATACAAAGTCATTTCAGATCTACACGTGTAGACATATTTGAGTAAAATTTATATTATGTAGATTTATCAAAAATATGAAGTCAAAGAATATTGAGATTGTCTGCTTACTAGATATTTTATTCTCCACTGATTTTAAGGTCACTTGGCCACTACTTATGTAAACCCTTACTGCAAATCTAACTTAATCTTCCCATACTCGTTACCTCTACGGGCATGGGAAGATTAAGTTTACACAAACTACAAGCGGGCGAAGTTATTAGTAGTCAGTTAAGGGATAATTTTATTAACCGACTTCAAAAAAGGAGGAGGTTCTCAATTCGACTGTATGTTTTTATTTTTTATTTTTATGTTTGTTACCTCAGAACTTTCGATTGGGTGAACCGATTTTGATGGTTCTTTTTTTATTTGAAAGCTGGTGCTTCCCGTGTCCGGTCCAGTTCTGACAATGGCATCCATGAGAAAACCATATATAAGTCTTTTATGGAATAGTTTTTTTTGTTGGAGTCGGTTTTTTTTTGAAAGAATTATATATAGTGGACTATTAGGTATCGAAGTAGCTTTCCCTTCGTTAGGTACCTAATTAAAATGAAATATCCATATCTTACTCATGGAGACGAGGTTGACTCCATGTTGACCACGTTATAAACATATAGAACACAATATTATTAATCATTCTTCAACCACAAATATTTATTATTCTTCTGATATTAATTATGAATATGAATGTAGGATTATTAAAAAAACTTGTTGTTTAAATAGTTGAGTTATGATGTTTATTTAAAACTAGCAACCCGGGGCGGCTTTGCTAGGTCCAAATTATACACCTAAACCTTCCTCATGAATCACTGTGTCTATTAGTGAAAACCGCATGAAAATCCGTTCAGTTGTTTTTCAGTTTATAGCAAACAGACAGACAGACTTTGTTTTATAATATGTAGTGATAATTAGAACTTAAAATATACTACAAGAACAGTAACTAATACTTATTATAGTAATGTATGATATTTAAGTCTAATACTTAAATATCATAGATTAGATTGGATGATCCTCTTTTGAAAAATATTGTTGGTTATTTTTTAAACAACTTTTTTAATATGTCAGGCATAGCATCAAGTCGTTTGATGTACACAGCCTTGTCAAAATATATTCTTGTTATAACGCAAACACTTTTGGCTTCCTGTTGGAAAAGTTGCCAAAGGCAGACCATTTTCACAGCTTTGTCTGGTCAATTTAGAAAAATTTTGCTTCAAATACGAGTGATATGTTATGCAGTAACGTGCATGATCTAAGTGAGCTCACACATCGCATATAATTTCTATGACATTATGTAGATGGAGTTAATTTCCCAGTTGTTCGAATAATTTAAATTTCGAAAAACTTAGTTGCAATACTTTGCCAGCATCTGTAGAGAAAAGCGTAGCACTAAGTAATTTATATGACCGAAACATAATACTGGTATCTGATGGTAAGGTTAATCGGCCCTTGCGGCCTCATTGCCTATCACACTGATAAGGGCACACCTACTTGATACAACGCATTACTGCCACATTCTTATGCAAGTAAAGCTAATTTTATTAAAAAAAATTATGTGGGTTTCAAAGAAACAAGATTATTTCGTGGATCGTGGACGCAGTTTTGGGAAATTCTTGTCTATTGTTGAATTAGATTTTGAAGAGTAGAGCTACATTCTTTAAATGATTATTTTCGTTTTTATTTTTTAACAGTAATATAGAAAACAAGCACACAGCCCGTCTGGTACCTACACAGTAAGCATAAGTGGTGTCACTGGCGAATAGTAATCCTTTAATGTCGAACCGAATTAAAAATTAAAAAAGATTTCCACTGTTCATCTCCCGGCTTCATCATTAGATCTTGTCGACTCTTCAAAACGAATCATATGAGCTCGAACTCGAGGGGTTTACTACTACGTGGGGTACACTGAAAGTTTTGACTAACTCATTAATAAAACAATTTACATGTAAAGTAATATATTTACGGCTTTTTGAAGTATTCTCCATTACATTTTAAATACTTTTTCATTCGGTCAAACCATTTTTGAAAACATGAGGACCATTGGTCTAAGGGCATGTTTTTCACATGCTGGTTGAAAGCTGTCACGGCCTCTTCCGGCCCGGTAAATGTCATCAAATCTTGAATTTTTGGGAAAATAAAGAAATCGCATGGTGCCAGGTCTGGACTATGTGCGGAATGGGTCACTAGCTCTACCTTTTCAGAAGCCAAAAATAACTTTGTCTTGTTAGCGGTGTGCGCCGAAGCATTGTCATGGTACAATAGGATGCGACTTCTTGGTCGTTTTTCCCAACTTTCTCTTTGGAAAAGCCAAAGACACTGGGCAAATAAATCGTGGTCTACTCGGCATTAACAGTCTTTTGTTCTGCTAGTGGGATCGTTCAGAAAAGACACGTCCGGGAGAAAAAAACGCAACCATTTTTTGCCTACGTTTCTCGCCTGCCTCAATTTTGTTGGTTTGCTGTCACCTTCGAACACCCATACAGAAGACTGTTGCTTTCTTTCCGGCATGTAACAATATATCCATGTTTCATCTCCTGTCACAATGCAATGCAAACACAGCATTCGAGCGTCCGTGATCGTACTTTAACAACATTTTTTTACACCAATTAATACGAGTCCGTTTTTGTTCTGGGGTGAGTTCATGAGGAATCCAGCGGCAACAATGTTTTCTAACTTTTAAATATTGATGTAAGATTTTTTGAATTTGGCTCAAAGCAATCCCCAAATGTCCTCGAATCTCCACATAGGTGATACGCCGGTTTTCTTCTATTAGTTGCCTGACATTAGCCACATGTTCCTCAGTGATCGCAGTTGAAGGCCGACCTACACGAATTTCATCATGGAGAGAAACACGGCCACGATCAAATTCTGAGAGCAAATTTATGAGCGGCCAGGAGTGCAAAACTTTCAGTGTGCTCTATTTATCCACTGAATAGTTCCAATATCCACCTCCTGCCTTCATCATCAGATCATTTCCAAGATGCCAAATTATAGTTATTTAAAGTTGTAAGACATATTGTTTAAAATTTTAAGCTTTCTCCATTTATTCTATGTATAAGCTGTAAATATTCAAATATTCACGTTTCTACGTTCGCGAAATTTTCTTAAAAATGGGTACAAAGAATTTTATTCACGTATTAATATAATGATAAAGCTGAAGAGTTTGTTTGTTTGATTGAACGCGCTAATCTCAGGAACTACTGGTTCGAATTGAAAAATTATTTTAGCGTTGGATAACCAGTTCATCGAGGTAGACTATATGCTATATTTAACATCACGCTACGACCAATAGGAGCGGAGCAGTGACCATAAACGCAGGTGAAACTGGGGGACGGCAAGTTTACAAACACATACACGGGACAATACACTACCTTCTATCAGATGAATAAACTTTATAGTAAAGAGAATATAGGTATTGAAGAAACCTTGTAACAACAAGGTTGTTGTTATAGGTATCCACAAAAGATAAATACAACAATACATAGGTATTATGACTGCAAATTTTCATTCATAAAATGAACTATACCTATATACCTGTTGTTTAAACAAGCATCATAATATTATAAGAGTTTATTATAACGAGTTCTGCGCTGCGCTGACGAAATGTACTGTTATATTACATAAGTAATATAATCTGATATTTGTAGTATTAATCTATGTCATCAATTTTAGACCAGTCGACTGTCATTTTATCTATAATAATAATAATAATAATATATCTCTTTATTGTACACCAAAATAATTTTAAAGAGTAGGTGCACAGCAATGTTGGGTTTATACTAATATAATAAAGTTGAAGCTGAGTTTTTTGTATGTTTGTTTAAACGCACTAATCTCTGGAACTGTCAGTCAGATATAAATAATTATTTTTGTGTTTGATAAAGTATTAATCGAGGAAGGTTATTCTATGTATAAGCTGTAAATATTCAAATATTCACGTTTCTACGTTCGCGAAATTTTCTTAAAAATGGGTACAAAGAATTTTATTCACGTATTAATATAATGATAAAGCTGAAGAGTTTGTTTGTTTGATTGAACGCGCTAATCTCAGGAACTACTGGTTCGAATTGAAAAATTATTTTAGCGTTGGATAACCAGTTCATCGAGGTAGACTATATGCTATATTTAACATCACGCTACGACCAATAGGAGCGGAGCAGTGACCATAAACGTAGGTGAAACTGAGGAAAACCGCTAGTTTAATTATATGTATCAGTTGTAGACGTAAACTAACAGTGACGTAACCGTATATTTCCAAAGTGTTAATTCTATTTTGTAACCTACATATAAAAAGTACACAATGTTTTGAAAAATCCTACTAATATTATAAACGTGAAAGTTTGTGACGTTGTATGAATGTTTGTTGCTCTTTCACACAAAAACTACTGAACCGATTGCGATGAAACTTGGTATGTAGATAGCTGGACACCTGGATTAATACATAGCCTATTTTTAGCCCGATATTAACACGTCATTGGGAGTTACGCGGGTGAAACCGCGGGGCGCAGCTGTGTCTAATGTTGTCATATTCTGTAACTCAAATTTATATTTTTTTCGAAAAACTCACAAACATAATTATGTATTTATACGGGAATTAACGCGATCACGGAAATCATCAGCCTATGACCACGGCCAATGCAACCTGGTCGAAACGTCAGGCAATTCAGAGGTATGTAATACCTTTTCGTGATCGCGTTAATTCCCGTATAAATACATAATTATATCATGGAACGCGAAAGTTTAAAAGTTAATAACTAACAAACAGTTTTCAACTTCAGTTGCATTGCGATTGTAATGAAAATCATCGTGTATTTAAACTGTAACTACTTTAAAAACATGTAACTCATTCTATGGGATGCTTGTCTTGTGGTTCGTTTGCCCTTCAACCGCAGGCGTTGCAAAACGATACCTATAGCAAACATATTTATCTGATAGCAGTGTTACTCACTCCGTACCGCGGTACAATGGCGTTGTACTGAGTAATGCCAGTTATGGTTATGAGTAATATGGGCATAGGACTTGAATGTTAAGTTTTAAGATACTATAATGTATGCCAGAACTATTTGTTCTGAACACGACTATAAAATACGAGGCTTGCAATTATAGTAACTCTGGATAAGCTCTTATCGTTACAGTTCAACAAAATGCAATGTGAAATCCTTTGATTATAAATGAAAGGTGAAATATTGTCTCTCAGTTTCTCGGTGTTTTAACGTATAGCATTTTTCAATTAACATCCGAATTAGTATTTTAATTCAAATACAAATAAAATCACTTGTATATTTAGGTTTTGTACTATTTCCAGGCAATTTTTATTCTAATTGTAAATACTTTTGAATAATAATATAATAAGTTGTTTCTTATTATTACCCATTACATTAATTTAGGTCACATACACAGACACACGCACGCACTCACGCACGCGCGGTCTCACCCACAGACACACACACAAAAATCCATTTAGTAAAAGACTCGCAATGTACACCTAGAAAATTTAATAAGAAAATGGTTTAGTTCAGATTTCCCGCGTTCTCCTTTCTCCCCGAAATTTGTAATAAAATATAATGTAATTTCATTCTCTATTCCTTCCGATTTTTGAATAACGTACAGTTTATCCATAGCCATTAATTAGGTATATGTTCAACACGCATTTTCTACGAGTTTTCTACTGTCAAAGGAATATCCTATTATGATTAAGGAATATTTAAGGAAATCCATAAGTAAAAAAACAGTGTAAAAAAGTTTCGGAACATTTCGATTCCTTAGAACGTAATTCAATATTTATCTATAACAAGACCTTTCCATTCTCTATGAATGGATACGTGGATAGGGGTCGATGCAGGATGTATAATGTAATGAAATCGGCATTGGCTGGTGAGAAAATAATTATGGAATTCTTACGGCCATATGAGGCAGATATTTCTACGTATATCGGTTGTTTACATCGCCTCAGAATCGTCTCAGGTGATTCAGTCGGTACAATTTCGCATTCGAAAGGGGCTGTCACGAATTTTAGTCTCATCCAACGCATTGACTTTCCTTCATTTTTATTTTTTGTTTCTTATCAACTTTTTATACACTTCAAAATACAATAGCGGCCTTAATGCCTTAAGAGATGAGAATGTCTGCCTGAATGATACCGCTGGTATTTTTAAACGCACCTGAACTATGAACTAAACGTTAACCAAATAACGCTTTCCTCGGTTGACAATGGCCATATATAAATGCAGATATTTATATACTTCATAAATACATGTTTTAATATTCAATTAACGATGCCCCTTAGCACGATATTACGTACTGTATAAGTTGCAACGCGCGACGTGCGCACGCGTCGCCAGGTACCTACAATAACGATCCCCAGTGATGGGGACAATCAAATTGTATGATTATTTACCTTGAATGAGCCTATTATGTGCCGCTTTGTGTACGTGATCGATTTGCTCTGTTGTGCCCTCGGAACTTGGGTAGATATTGATGAAGTTTGTTTATTTATTTAGATTATAACTACTTCCTGATGTCTTGGCCGCATGCCAGTCTCAGAAATATATACCATTGCCGATACAATAAGACATAAATATTGTGTACCAAGTAGGAGGTATGGTACTATTTACTTTATGAATAAATTTCTGAAAAATGCAAATGAATTAAGTCTAAGATACTTCAACAATTACTCAAACGTATATGTTTACGTTCGTTTCGTTACGTTTTGTTTAAGTTCACATATTGAAAAGTAAATTAGAATAAACATAAAAGTCTACTTTCAATGAATTTGAAATACTTAAGGAATACTAAACTGAATGTCGATTAGTAAAACCATCAAGATTACTTCCAAAATTAGAACACGCATGTGGCTTTGCTTAGGAGAAAATGGTGTATAGTCCCACTGTACAAGTACTTCTGTATTTTAAACGTGCGAGAGGTTTATTTTATTTCTAATACATATTATCATTAAAACCATTTTGTTCACATCACCATTGATTGAATTATAAAATCAGCGCCGGGTCGGCACAGGAAGCGTGACGAACGTTTGAATCCAACCTTCCTGTTGTCGACATTTAAAACTGTTATTGTACCGTAATTGTCAGCTGCTCGCCATAGATCGGAGAAAGTCTAGAGGTCAGAGATTATGGTCATTGGAGAGAATGTGATATCGGTACTATGTATGGCGTGGCCATATGACCATAGTCTATATCTATTTTGCTAGTTTTACTCAATTTGTTAATAATGTTTTATCCGTTGTAACTCCTTCTCGTCCGCTTAAAATGTAAACTGGCCAAAGCATGATTTCTCCTAATCTTTATTAATTGTATTAGTTGTAAAACGGAAATTAAAAGATTGTTACGGGTTAGAAAACGCATGGGTTTACACACTCTTGGTGTTGCAAACACTACAGTCATGCAAATAAGTTTCGAACACTAGTCAGTTCATTACTATTCACCACATTTACTATACATTTTTATTCTTTCTTCTCTTCTAAAAACATTTATCTATTCTATATAATCCTAAGTATATGGTACAGCTCCTTGATTATTGACTTCTGACCCAAGTAGCCAGTCGACTTGATGATTCACAGTTGTACCAAGTAATTGATGTTATCCCATCAGCCTTGGGGAGCACCGGGTGATCGCACATTAAATGAGATGTACAAATGATGCAGTACTTAGCCAGAATGTTTTCTTACGGTTATTGCAGACGTGATGAGCAATTGGGTTAATGCGATGTTACTGCACGTGGTATTAATTTTGGAGAAAAAATCTTTAGGCAAAGTTAAACACTGCCAGGGATTAGCAAAGTATAGTTTTATTGAAGTGAAAACTTCTTTAGGCACGTTGTGCTATGGGGAAAAAGCACTGAACTCGCACCGTCACGTTAATAATACATATATAGATCCACTAGAGGGCGCTAATCTAAACATTGAGTTCTGTCAGCGCCTTATAAATTAATCTTTAAAATTATAATTAGTTCAATGAAGTACTTATTATGTGCGCAATTCATATGGTAAAATAAACAAAAACATAATTGTAATTAAGGTAAAAATTTATAACGTCTATAGTGCTCAATAGCGAAAACTATTAGGTTTGCGTTATAAATTTTTGAGCAAAAAAATATAAATTGAGCAAATTCAACTTCAACTTCAACTTTTGGTTAGTGGCTTTGTGGAGTTACCACAATTTTGCCAACGTCAAGTAGGTAGAACAAATTCAAAAATTGCGTCCGAACGTACGTCAGTTTGATGGACGTCATTAGTAGATGGCTAGAAGGCTAGAAGGTAGTTATTTGACAAATTTAATAATAATTAGTTCAGAGGTGTAGTCATAAAAAATACGAAGAAGAAATAAGATTTGGGGAGTAGGGTACATCAGATTTCTGCTCGAATGAAATCCACCCGATTACAGAAGCGCACTTACGCGATTTTTGACCCCCCCCCCTGTCCTTGTCACAGGTGGTCACTTATTTGGAACCCCGCCTCCTTGGTGTGACCTCACATACTTTGCAATTTTACATCTAGAAGTGAAAAGAGCAATTCTAAAATTATTTTTTTTTTAATAAAAGTTTAGTTGCTTAAATAGTCTTTCGTTTACAGGTAATGTTTTGTTTTTAAGAAGAAAGAAGCTTATGACCCCCCTTGTCACACTTCGTTGACCTCCCCCCCTCCTTAACGTGTGACGTAATTTATGGATGGCCCCTAATCAACTAAACTAGAATATTTAACACAAAGAGGATTAGTCTAGATGTATCTCAGTATATTAAACCTTTGTATGACGCAAGATAAACAAGACTGCGTGTGGTCGATTTGTTGGAAGATAGATCTACGGGTTATCAGCAGCATGCCAATCTGTACGTGCATATCTGAATTAAAGGAACAAACCTTGTTTTGATAATACAGTAATCAGACTTGTCTTTTATTAAAAGCTTCTGCAATTTTTTCGTGTTCACATAAAGGTGACAGTAAGGTTACGTTAGACATTAATAATTATAATCTGACGGACACATGTTTTAAACGACAGAAGCATTTATTAAACCCAAAATTTTTGATTAGGCCGCATGGTTGGTGTGATAGCGAGGTCCTTAGTTCGATTCCTGAGTAAGGCAGTTGTTATCTGATTCTTCTATTAAGACATTCTCATGTACAGTAAAGTTTTATTGGCTCGTGGGGCTGCAATTCCTGAATGTGGAAGTTATTATTGATTTTTTCTGTTGAGAAATTCTTGACTTTTATAGACTCACCCCTTAATTACGCGAGAAAAATACAATAAGTAGTACATAAAAATAAAAGCTTTTGCGATATTGAATATATTGATCGCGGTCTATTTCGAGGGACTTGACGACTGGACAATCATCAAGTTGACAAAACTACATTTCGAAAGGTTTCAATCATATTAAAAAAAAACATATTCGTGACAGTATGACGTAATTATGTCACAGGTCATGACAATATTATATCAAAAAAACTATTATTAAGAAAAATAACATTACGTATTAGAACGATGTTGTTGTTATTACTTTCAAGTTAATTTGTTCTCTGATATTTTAGTATCTTCGTGATATTTATGAGGCAATTATAACATAAAAGATACGTCTTATACTCGTACTGTAATTATAAATATTATTCTATTTTCATTTGTTTATCTTTTCTTCTCTACTTTCCTATTAGACATCGTCTCTCCATTTTTCCATTTATCTATCACATCTTTCACCAACCTTTAATTCAGCTATCTTTTAGATTGTTTATTAGCCCGGTTTAGGGTCTTCTTTTACTCTTAATGCTTTCTATATTTTTATTACAGACTCTTCTTAAAATGTCACGTTTTAGAAACTTTTAAGAAATTATTAAGGCGCCATTTTTTATCTTCCTCTAACATACTTATGACTAATTTTGGTCATTCTTGTCGATGACACATTTTTATAATCAGTACCAATAAATTAACAAGACGCAGCCAGAATCCTCTTTTTGCTGCCGCGTTTACTTCTTTCTTAGAAGACTTATAGTAAATACCATAGATAAAGTTCCTAGTACAGAACATGGAGTAGGATATATATTGAAACAATGACTAACATCAAATATGGCGGTTATCAGAAATTCTTTATCGATATGCTATCTTATCGATTAGTGACACACAAGCAGGTGAATGTTTACTCTGTAATTCCGGATCTTTAATAAAAAAATGTAGAATTGGATACTATTATTATGCCCTTTTTTACAAATGAATATATTTATATTTTTAGAATGTACATTTAAAAAATATAAATTTCATAAATGTCTGATTAAGGGCCGATTTTTCAATGCTCAGATCACAATGAGATAGCGTTTACTGACTTTTGAACTTTCGCGTTCCATGATATAATTATGTATGTACACGGGAATTAACGCGATCACGGAAAGGTATTACATACCTCTTGAATGACGATTGAATGAATTGAATGACGTTTCGACCAGGTTATACTGGCCGTGGTCACAAGTTGACTCAGTGCAACCTGGTATAATGGTACCAAAATAATGAAATGAAATGTCATTTATGGGTTTAAGTTTTGTGACGTCAGGTCTCACCAATCTTAAAAATGTTGTCGTCATAACAAGTGAATAATTTACATACTTTAATCATCCCAGGTGTATCGGAACTTTTACATATTATTTTCACATACCTAAACAGTGAGTCAGCACGGTGGCACCCACTGATTACACTTTTCGGAAGTAAAGATAACTAGGAACCTGAACAACAGGAAACAATGAGTCTACCTGCTAATAAATGACATTGTCTCTTGAAAAAACTGTCGAGGAAGTCATAAGTAATTACACGTTCAATTTTACGATTTTAAACTTTAGAATGCATTTACAAAATTATATTATAATCATAAATTTGATATTTAAAATACCCCCGACTCGTAAATCCCTTCACCGATTACAAAAAAGCTAATGATCTTCGAACGGCTGAACAGATTTTCTTGAATTATGTCTAAGAACACTCTCGATCAAATCACCTTTCAAACAAAAAAAAAAACTGCACTCAAATAGGTACATCCGTTTGGGAGCTACGATGCCACAGACAGATACACAGACACACAGACATGTCAAACATATAACATCCCTCTTTTTGCGTCGGGGTTAAAAATGCTGTTAGAAGTGTTAGATGTGTATAATGAAACGTAGATAGTATGGAATAACTGAGTATTTCTTAGTCGAAAGACTAAACAAAAGTCTATTTCGCCTGAACCAGAGCTCACACCCATGATCTCAGCATATCAATCGTATACAATACATCCTGTGCTACCAAGACTGTCGGACGTCATTTCAAATTAAACTATCATATATGTTTCTAACTTAACTCCTTCAAATAACTTTAACACGCCTTTTTCGTAATCCACAGGTCTTAAACATCATAATCTTGGTGCTGTACCGTACCGGTTACAATGGAGAATTCCTCGGAGTGGGTGGTACGTGGAACCTTAACGAGGAGAAGAACCCTGACGCTGAGATCGTGGCTTCAGGAGTCATCGTGGGATACCTGATCTACACCCTCGTGCAAGTCGTTACTTATCTTTTTGGAACTACTGAGCATAAGAGGTATGTCATACATGGTCACTCATGGCCGTAAGCGCATTTTTTTTAAATCCCACTAATATTATAAATGTGAAAGTTTGGATGGATGGATGTTTGTTATTCTTTCACGTAAAAACCACTAAACCGATTGCGATGAAACTTGGTATGTAGATAGCTGGAGACCTGGATTAACGCATATGCCACTTTTTATCCCGATATTCGAACGGGATCGGGACTTACGCGGTTGAAACCGCGGGGCGCAGCTGGTTTATAATAAGTATTTTAACTTTGACGGTCCTTGTAGAAATATTACTGTGTCAGTGATGTTATAAACTTACGCTCTTTCTTACTTCAAGAGGTTTTTTTATTACGGAGAGATATTACTTCTAATACTGTAATAAATATTAGATATATACTATATCTGATATTTAGTACAGTTGAGAAATACAACAGCCAACGACCCAAAAGTAGGTGGAAATAAATTGAATTTTGAAGATGTATTTGCAATCAGGGTATGTTGGATTTGATGACAGGTATCCTTTATCAAGGTATAAAGCTAAGCTATGAAGATGATGATGGTGATAAAGTAAATCATGATATAATAAGTACATTTTAAAATACTATAAGTTAGGGCTGCCATCCGTCCGGGTTTCCCCGGATTTGTCAGTTTAGACGGCGTCCGGGGAGCGTCCGGGCGGGGTTTTCAAAAAGTGTCCGGGTAAAATCCGGACACTCTGTGCGAAGGGGCAATTTTACTTGTTAGATAAATCGTTAACAAGCTAAAAATTTAAATGGAATTCCTTTTTTTTTTAAGGTGTCCGGGATAGAATCTCGATTTCACCCACGTGTCCGGATTTTTTTAAGTTTTTGTCCGGTGTCGGCAATTTAAGTGATGGCAGGCCTACTATAAGTGATAACTTTATTTTTCCAGAGCGTTATCCGACATAGTGATGAACTTCGTGGGCGTGTTCCTGTGGATCGCTGTGGGAGCTGTGGCCCTTCACTACTGGGGAGGTTATCAGGGAGAGCACCAGTTCCAGTTTGTCTTCGCTGAGAGACAAGTACGTACAACATTCAATGGTTTAGTAAAAAGTTTATTGAGTGTTTGGAAACCATTGTGGTTATTAAAGCGATCACCTTAACAACAACCACCTCATCGAGTGTAGGTTTGATCTGTGTTTGGGACCAACCCTCTTTTTATCCTTTGTATGTTTGTGAAGTGCCGCTACGTATTATTTTTTAATATGGGAATTATAGATTTTGATAGGACCTATTATGTAGTATCTTTGTTATCAAAATAATAATTATTTCGTAAGAAAGACCTACTCTAGAAGTTTTATCAATCAATGAAGGCAATTTTCCGGTAACTGTGAAGATGGACCCTGGATTACACATTGGAATAGTCATATTCTTGAAAAAATCGGTCGGGGACTACCAGAAACTAAACCTACTAAAGATCTTGGAAATCTTCAGTTATGTTCGAGTTGCTTTTCATAGTTGAAATCTTTTTTTTTCAGATCGGTTTAGCGGTCGGTGCCCTCTGCGTAATCAACGGCGCAGTATACCTGTTGGACACAGCACTCTCCGTCATACACTTCACGAAAGAGATGTAACTTAGATACATAAATAAATATATTTTTATTTAGTTCTAAGTATACCTTAGCTTAACGATCGAAACTTCATAGTCATTTAACTAAAATTCCGATTTCTTGACATTTTATCTATGGATTTTATTTTTATTTTATTTATATATGATCTATGGATCGAATTAAGAAAAAGGTTGCAACTCATTGACACAATTTACTTTTTGATAAAAAAAAATGGTGTTCGAATTTTGAATTCCTTCGAAACTTGAAACGAAACGAAACTTTATGTAATATTTTAAGACGAACGATGAAAATGTTCTTCGTTTGTCATCTTGCACTCGATGTTCTATTTTGACGTATTCACACAGGTCGTTTGTGATTCGTACGATTATCAAGCACAATAAACATGACACGCTCACAAAAAAATTTTTTTCCCACCTTTCATATGTATACATATTAGGTTAACTTGAAACCTGTTTTGTATGTCATTTTAATTTTAAATGTAATAATGTACTTTTATTTTGAATAAACTAAACAACAATATCGTTTTACTTTATTTTAACTTGGAGCTACGTCAAGTGGTTTGTTTCAAAATGTAGGCCTACGGATAGTACAAAAGGGATATGTTTAGTAGTGGTCAACATGGCACCTCCTTTGAATATTAAAAATATAATATTTATTGTATTTTCAGTTAGGCGTAAATTGGAGGAGTTTCAAACTCCTCCAATTTACGCCTGACTGAATTTATCACGAAATCCATGACAGTTAAACTTTTCTCGTTTGAATTTTTTTTAACATTGCTGTTTATCCTAGCATAGAAGTAACAGCAGTGGAAGTGGGTGTGTGAGCCCTTTAGTACATAGTATTCAATATAACGAATACAATATTTTGTTGTTGTTTACCCTATATTTATTGACTCATGTTTTTCAGGACATTACCGTTAATCATTAACTGCTAGTCACAAAACAAAGTCTGCGAGTCACTGAGATTTCTACATGACTCACATATTAATCCATAGTTGTCCTTATTATTAGCTGAAACTTCCTTTAAACTACGCCCACACTGATTCAGCATCATTAGCAACGTCAGAATTGTTTGCAACGCGTTTTAAATATTAATTGTTTAAAAAAAAATTAACCATATGAAACTTCAAGTAACAATCAATTTCACATAAAAAATGTTTCCTTGTCGCAAATCTGTTGCTTTGATTTGCTAGCTCATTAAGAGAATCGCAAAACGTGTCGCATCAAAATCATTAGAGCCGTTCCGAGATACACGAAATATATTATTAGATAAATATATGCTCGTTTAAAATGATTAAATACTATCAACCCTTCGCACGGGCAGTAGAGACATCTTGAACAATAATCATCAAAATTTAACCAATTTACACAAAACGATAACAAATTATATTTCCTAAACTTTCCCCATGAATCACTCTGTCTATTGGTGAAAACCGTATGAAAATCCGTTCAGTAGTTTGTCAGTTTATCGCGTATTTGTTAGACGCAGACGCGGCGGTGGACTTTGTTTTATAATATGTAGTGATTTCAATATTCAGTATAGTTCCTTTTTAAATGCCTAATGAGTTCTTTATTACAATAGTTCACACCTAACTTTCTATTTGAATCTCCTAATGAAACGTCAAATAACTATTGAAGCAATCAATTTTTCTTTTATAATAAAGATTTCAGACCGAACCAGGTAACGGGTTTGAACCCTTAGATAATCACGCTTGTGACTGTACTTAAGTAACACTGAGTAAAGTATTACATGCTAAAGTTTGCTTACTTAGAATATAACGCTCTGGGGTGCTTGGTGAGAAAATCTCGTTGTTGTAGACATATCGCAAAGTAAGTGGCACGCATTTTTTCTTTTCTTTTATTGTGAGAGCCGATGCTAATCCCAGCTAAGGATCTGAGGATGAGGTGGGAATGGTTCACGTTTAAGTTTTTTCGTGTCTTTATCTGATTAACAGAGATAAAATTTTGGAATAGGGAGGAGGTACATGGGTTCGCAGTCTCTGGGTTTTTCAGGGTAGTAGACACGGGCCCCGGCCATAAGTAACGAAAAGATTCTTTAAAAAATTTAACCAGATAGCCTTGGGATAGCGAGCAGGCAGGCTATCACCCGATAACCGGGTTTTAGGAGGCAGCATGTTCATGTTAATGCACCCTTCTCTTGAGGGAAGGAGGGTTTCTTTCTGCTTTAAGAAGACGAGCTTGTTTTTTCCTTGCTGGGGTTGGAAACACCTAGGGAAAGGAAAGGTGATTCTGACTGTTGAGCCCGGCCATAAGTAACGAAAAGATTCTTTAAAAAATTTAACCAGATAGCCTTGGGATAGCGAGCAGGCAGGCTATCACCCGATAACCGGGTTTTAGGAGGCAGCATGTTCATGTTAATGCACCCTTCTCTTGAGGGAAGGAGGGTTTCTTTCTGCTTTAAGAAGACGAGCTTGTTTTTTCCTTGCTGGGGTTGGAAACACCTAGGGAAAGGAAAGGTGATTCTGACTGTTGAGCCCGGCCATAAGTAACGAAAAGATTCTTTAAAAAATTTAACCAGATAGCCTTGGGATAGCGAGCAGGCAGGCTATCACCCGATAACCGGGTTTTAGGAGGCAGCATGTTCATGTTAATGCACCCTTCTCTTGAGGGAAGGAGGGTTTCTTTCTGCTTCAAGAAGACGAGCTTGTTTTTTCCTTGCTGGGGTGGGAAACACCTAGGGAAAGGAAAGGTGATTCTGACTGTTGAGCCATAGGTCGTGGGTTTGATTCATACCCAGGATAGATGATTGTGTGATGAACATGATCATTATTTTGTTCTGTGTCTGGGTGTAATTTATCGATAATATGTATGTATTTAGTAATATATAAGTTTATTTATCAGCAGTCCCGTTACCATAGTTTTTAGTATAGTATTATGTTATCTGTGCCATACTACAGGCTCTGCCTAGTTTGGGATCAGATGGCCGTGTGACGCGGCCGGTGTGTGAGATGCGTTAAGTTATTATTATTATTATATTTTTAAATCCTTCTGTTTTCAATTTTTTAGGATCTAGTCTAAATTATTCCCCTTTCGCAACGTCACTAACTACGTAAGTTTCTGTACAAGGGATTTATTTGTGTATATTCTTTTCACTGGGATTTTCCTGAATGTAATAAGTTTACCAATAATTTATTTAAAGTTATATGTAGCGAGCATAATTATTGTAGTAAACATATTAATATTTTGTAAAAATATATTTAAGTACAAATACAACTGAACAATATACGTTTATGATTATTGTAAAATATATCCAAAGCATAAAATGTACGTAATTAATTCTTCCTTTTCTTAGCTCAAAAGCATTTTTTTTAGTTTACGACTTTGTAGATTATAAATCAACATAACTTTTTGTAATTATCGTTTTTTAAAGACTACATTTTATATTAATTTTGAAATAAGATTGAACTTCGGTATTGCATTGAACTGCAGCATTTTAAAGTTTTCAGCAGTATACCCCCTATGGCTGAAATGATAATAATGGTAATAGAAAAACGTATAGTTTGTTTTTACACAAGGTTTGTTTTGAAATCGAAGCGCCCCCACTGGAGTATCCCAACCTTAATTAAAAATTACCACAGTCCATGTCAGAGGTCTATAAACAAGGTCCACTACAACTATGGCAAGAGAAACCTCCTTTGATCCTTGCGCGGCAATGCATTTACTATTTTTTTTTAACTTTTGGGTTTTCAAGTAAAGCGCCTTGCACTGCAATTGTCATTCGTTAAAAGAAAATGGAAGTATTATATTAACATATCATACAAAACAGGAACAGGATACAACCTAATTTTACCAGATAATGGTAGCATGGGATAACTACCAGAGGTCAATGCAGAGTCAAATAAGACGTGTCAAAGGCTAAGAACAGGGGTTAAATGCGATCCGTCGTAATAACTACATGATTGTCACAAAGAAGTCTGGATTAGTCTATGATATTTCGTACTGCGAACTCCACGATAACTGTTTGGCCGAACAGGAATATCTTGTCCAGAAAAAAACACAATGTCAGTGTTATAATAAAAAGCGCGGGCTAACGGGTATCATTTAAATTTTCGTACATCCGCTTTCTTGCTCTGTAATAGATTCACAGCAGGCAAATAAAATAATATATGTTTGATTATTGTTTAATAATAGACGATATAAATTTGAAAGTGGAGTGTTTATACGCGAACCTGGTCACAATAGCGCCTGATTCGAAGGAGTTTTTGTGTGACGTCGTACTGGAAACCGCCAAAATTGCTCCACTAACAGAATCCGTAAGTAATATTTGTTGTTGTTTTGTGAAGATGGATACGTATTATATTTAGGTGTTCAATTTCAAAGACGTGTTTGATAAAACACATTAAAATTATTTAAATACGTCATAGACCTCAGTTATCTTTATAGTTTTTGATGCTAGAGATATTATTAGGGTACGAAAGTTATACATATAAGTGCAATTGGCACGTAGTACCATACATAGTATTTACATTGCTAGCTTTTCTGTTGATTTTATATCAAGGCACATGTAAACTTATAGCTTATACTCGGCAAAAAGCAAGCCACAAACCATAACGAGATATTAATATGTAAAACATTGAATTAAAGTAGGTATTAAGTTAAAATGAAATAGTATTAAAAATGTTAATTAACGTCACTATTGGTCACAGGTGCCCAAATTGACATATCGTTGGTTAAAAGGTAAAACTCACTAAGTGACATTTTTGGTAAAAATTACTTTATTTCATTATCGTCTCTAATTTGGTTTAATTTGTCATAGGAAAAACTCAGCCATTGTTCCATTAACTAGTAGTATCGATAAAAGAATTTAGAAAAATATCTAAGTAGGTACAGTTTCTGGAAAGTTAATCTTGTAATCAACTAAAAACACTTAATGATTTTTACCTTTAAACCAACGATATCTTCTGTTTTGCGAACACATATTTCTCGACAACAACATATTTTCTCGAAATCCCTTTATTTAAAACACGGAGAACTGACTTCATTACCACGTAAAATGTGTTAAGTTGTATACAAACATAAGCTTAAAACCAACTACACTGACCTAAAATGGTTATAATATCTACATGATAAAAAAAGACATTCACGTACCATTACCGCAACTATAAAGTACTGTATATATGACTGTATTAGTAAGGCGGTAATGGAAGTGTAAGTAAATGTAATGTCCATATTGACATAGTGTACAATTCAAGGCGTGTCACGCATTAGCTGCTTCAACGCACGTACTGTATGGTGCATTGTTGAGGACAAGGTATTTATGAATTAATTTTGATGTTCTTGTTTAGTCATAAACAAATTTTATTTTTACGTTTAAAGAGGAAGAAGTAGGTCTTTCATCAGTAAAATTTAACCCAATATCGGTAATAATAAATCAAAAGCGCCTGAAAATATTGCACTACCGGCCCCAACAGCTCTACCCGATACATTCAAATCAGGTCTCATAGAGGCTGAACAGTTATGAGAATGGTGGTCTTTCGAGAATCTGTAGTGCTTTTCTTTTTTCGTTCTTTAATGGGCAAAACTAGAGAGCGGAATTCTAAGCGTTCTTGCCAACCTGCCAATCCTAGGTCGCCATTAAGGCTCGATAGCACACGCAGTCGACATTGTAAGCCCCCATTACAGAGTGGACTATCATGGCAGTAGAAGAGAACGCCGTACCGTTTCTACCGATTGTAAAGTGCCCTGATCATACTGTCCAGCGGACTTTAGTTTAATCAATTAACTAAATAATATTTATGACCAATATATAATAAATCAATGTAAAGCAAAAAATTAAATCTGATAGCCCAGTTACACTTCCGCCTAATCGATCACATCACTAGTAGATCGTGGGAATAATTATATACATCAAATTGTATTAAGTACTCAGGTACGTATCGAGTATGCACGACTATTTTGATTCAACAGATATACTTAGAGTGCCAACGAAATGCGTTTTAATATTTATACGAAATGAACTAAAGTCAACTTTCCAACCGCAAAATATAAGATTGTAATCACTAAAAACTATTTTTTTTATGTGATATATCAACAAATTAACGACTTTCTTTCTTTCTTTTCCCTTCACTTGTTGTAAATTTCATGATTCTAAGTCAATCTGAAGTACCCTATAGGTTTTGATTTACCTGCGAAATGTTGAAATTTGTTAAAATATATGGCTTAATGGCCGTATCTTTTGATTGCGTTGACTTAGAAGCTTTTTTGCAGCTTCAAGGGACCGCAGACTGAGACAGAAAAAGGGTCTTGACAGACATTTAGTTAGACGGACAACAAAGTGATTCTATAAGGGTTCCTTTTTTCCTTTTGAGGAACGTTACCCTAAAAAAAAGCAAAATTTTAAACAAGTGACTAAGCTTTTATAATAATAATATCGTTATAGTTATATAAAGTAAAAAGTAATTATATTTTAGGTGAAATAATTTTAATTGCATACATCGTGTAAGGAATGAAATAAAAGTTTATTTATGTGGCGCGACCATACTCGGCCATAGTGCATTCGACTGCAACATCCGAGGTCGCAAGACTCGCAAGTTGGATTGCCGATATCTACAATATAATATTTTTAAGCAAGAACACGTTTATTTGTGTTCTGAGATTTCAATGTGACTGTATAGAGATCACGTGGTGGTTGAATTTCGACCATGTTTTTTTCAATATAACTTGAGCTGTCATTGTATAGGCTTACTTACCATGACAGGTAATCACATACACTGAACGCGTGTAATTTCATTAAGCCGTTTTCACGTAATTTTTAAAGTTGTAAGACATATTGTTCAAAAATGTTAGCTTTCTGCATTTCTTCTATATATAAACTGTAAATATTCCAAAATTCACGTTACTACGTTCGCAAAATTTTCTTAAAAAGGGGTACAAAGAATTCTTTTCACGTATTAATATAATGATAATATGTATGTATTTACAAAACAAATGTATCTAAGGACGTTCTAGAACCCATATTAGAAGCTATGCTCCGTCTGGATCTATATATCGCTGTATAATGCGATAGAATATTATAAAAAAAAACGACATTTTAACGTTTAACTTGACAACTGTTTACTGATTCATTTGTCTAACCGGCCCTTTCGGCCACCTCGCTCATAATCGCCTTCAACCCAGTTTCGTCAGTAACAGTAGTTGTCATTAGCGACGCACACGCACACCGCACGACTAACTGTAGCTAACTAAAGGGACTGTCATTAGCATTATAAGTAGGTGCCCGCTTATCTGGTCTTTAGTGGGCTTAAAGGAAGATTTGTTTTTATGCAGATTTTGTACATTATTGTAGGAATTCATTGGTTTGTTCGGTAATGTTAATTTTTCCATTAAGTACTAGATCGCATTATGATTTATGAAATACAGAATATGATTGATGAACATAAATAAGACAAAACCTTCCCCTCGAATACGTGAATGAGTACACATACCTGGGACAAATTATGTCACATGAGGATCACACTAGCAAAGAAATCAAAAAACGTATAGCCAACAGCTGGGAAAGATACTGGTCACTGAAGGAAGTGATGAAATCCACTGAACTCAATACAGCAATTAAGCGGAAAGTGTTTAACACCTGTATTTTACCTTGCCTCACTTATGGATGTGAAACTTGGTCCCTTTCAAAACATCACAGAGATATGCTCAAATACTGTCAAAGAGCCATGGAAAGAAGTATGATTAGTATCAGAAAATAAGACAAAGTACGAAACACAATTATAAGGTCAAAGACTAAACTAACAGATGTGCTTACAAAAATAGACCAACTATTGTGGAAATGGACCAGGCATACTCTGAGAAGCAACCAAGAAAAGTGGAGCAAAATTGTCACAGATTCGTATCCTAGAGACGGTAAAAGAAGAAGGGGAAGACAACACAAAAGATGGGAAGATGAGCTAAAGTTGATAGCGGGTCCTAACTGGGGAAGGGTCGCTAGGGAAAGAAATCAATGGGAAATGTTTGAGGAGGCCTTTGCCAACAAGCACACTGAACTCAGAGATATATTATAAACTTAAGGAAAACTTAACTAGTTCAGGATAAAAGGGCTTATTATTATTTTACTAGATCACAGTAGTTTTCAACTCTATTGATTTCGTCTACTGCCAGCCTAATAAAACTAAATTTTATTTAAGAATAATAAGAACCTCGACTAAGCAATCTAGTCTGCAGAAAGTAAATGTTTAGCGATATCCCAACATGTTATGATTTGTTTCAGGACACTTCAGTTGAGTTTTCTTCCCACTACCAATCTTATTTTTAAACTCATTGAAAACTACAATACTGAGTAAGGTCTATGGTCTCCAAGGGTTGGTTAGCTGCGTAAAAACTATTTCTCATATTATATGGAACTTTCTGTAACAAGAGTTCTGTTACACTGCTCACCGCGTTGTTTCGTTTCCTTGTTAATTATGATAAGTTTTTACATCAATTATCATAGTTTTGTAAACTATAAAACCGCGGTTTAATGGCTTCTGTCTTAATCAGCAGACCATCACTACCAAGCCTTTGTTGGACTCGTCAAAACGAATAATATGAGCCCAAACTCGAGACGTTTACTAGTACTCACTGAAGAGTTTCACTATCCATCTTCTGGCTCCATTCTGATAATGTCAGCTCCAAATTATAGTATTGTCATTTAAACTAAATATACATACAATATTGCATATCGATACGACAATTAGAAGTAGGTTAAAATGATTTTCAAGTTTTGTTAACATAATTCTTTTTAAGTGAAGCTACTAATAAAAAAGCGTGTTAATATAGAATACAAATTAGTCAGTCTGTGGTTTTGTTTATGTCTGTTGATTTTATTTTAAATATCAATATAACACGATAACCCGTCTCAACCTAACTAATTACTCTATGCAATTTTCATTAATTCCATTTAATTATCTTAACAATTTTTTTAAAGAATTTATGAAAATACGCGATTTTTTTTCCACCAGGAATAATAGCAGATGATGTTTGATGTCAGGAGATCCAATTCTCCCGTAAGTAAAAACTTTTTTTTTTTAGTAATAACGTATATGATTGTATAGAGTATATTATAGTGTGTAGTAGCAAAGCGTAGCCACCACACACATTCGAATAGACAAAAATCATGTTTAGCGGGACACGAAGTTCATTGAGCCATTTGTGGGACACTAGACAAGACAGTTTGTGTCTTGGTTGCATTGTAATTTACTATGAAGTTTAGGTTAAATTAAGTTTGGAGTTTGCAAAGCAATATCACATGAAATTGAGATCAATCTGAAGGGACTTTTTAGCCGATATCATTTGTTGGTTAGATGTAATGGGGATGAGAAGAGTCCGAGAAATTATGAGAACCGAGAGGATTGGACCTTTTTGAAGCAATTTTCATCTCAAAGAGTAAGAGTAATACAACATGTCATTCTCAAGTAAATGTTATAATTAAAAGAAAGTACCTGGGAGACCTTTGCTCGGTAGCTTTTTGTAAAATCGAATTTTTTTTTGTAAAATTGCATTTTTACTGAAAATACAACTATGCAGTTGAACATGAAATGCAAAACTGTATCTGTATACAAAATTTCATCAAAATCATTGGAGCCGTTTCCTAGATTCAGATTATATATACATATACAAGAATTGCTCGTTTAAAGGTATTAGATATGGTCACTGAAGCGGGGACTTCAATTCTTAACAGTTGAGCTCGTTCTTGAAAGCCTGCTATACAGATACAATTCAATACCTACCACATTAAAGATACAATTCAATAAAAATCTTACAACTATTGCTTTAAACGAGTCGTAATGAACAGTTCTTTAATAACATAACACTGATCTTACCTTACGCTGTTGACTAATTCAGACGTAATATTTACGGTAATTAAATATTCTTACTACCTACCATTATTACTTAATACTTCCCGTTTTATACTTCAGGATATTAACATAAGTAGATAATTACTCATTACGCACGCGATGTTACAGTGAACCAGTTAAGTATGTTCCAAACAATTACAGTAAATCGAGAGGGTTAAGTAAACAATCCTCTCGGTTTACTAGTAATTACAAATCAACAAAGGTGTCTAATATAATTAAAGAGTATATATATGATCTGTTAATACGGGACAGGTCGTGTCATTCAGCAAAAATAGGTCATTGTAACAACAGCCTCAGAACGCACCCCGCGACACAGGCTAGTTGGCGCCAAAATTGCCGCCATGCTGGCGCCTAGACGCCAAGTTGACGGGACACGGCCTTTAATTTTATGTATACGCAGAATACTATATTATTCTATTTGTTTATGCATATTGTTTTAATTAAAAATAACAATAGCATGCAAGATAGGAATGATTTAATTAACAAATTGTCAGAAATTAGAAATTTCAAAAAGTTAAAAAAATAAGTGTAGGTTATTTTTTTAACTTCTTTTAGACACTTCTGGGTAGGAATAATAGGAAAGACTGTTCAAGTTTTCATAAAACTTTTGACAAACGTATTAAAAGTATACCTACGCCTCACCTATTAAATCCGTGCATTCTCAAAAAAAAACAAGAAAAAGTAAATTAGTACCTAGTAGTACAGTACTACGATTAAATTGAAATTTCAAGAAGCGATGGGGATTTCTAAGTGGGAGAGCCATGGAGATCGCAAAATGATCTCCGACCTCCATGAGCGCTGGCCTGGGGGTGACGAGTGAGGCTGCTCGTTACCCTAGCAGAAGCAGGCCTGAGATGGTGGCGCGATGTGTTCCGCGCGCGCCTCTGATGGATGGGGGGCGAGGCCCCCCGTACGTTTTGGTGTGTCTGCCTATTATTTAATAGGCAGCCAAGGTCTGCCGGGGTTCTCGGGGACTTCCTTCCTAGGGTATACCCGAGTCCCTTGCAATAGACCCACTTATGTTGGAACACCGTGTGGTTTTAGTCGGTTCGATTCCGACATACCACTTCATCGCTAGCCCCGGTGAAGTGATGACCCGTGGGGGTTTCCACACGATAAAAAAAAAAAAAAAAAAAAAAAAAAGTGGGAGAGCCATGCTTCGGAACGTGTGTGCCGGTTCGACCGTAGTGATACTTCGGCCTCGTAGCAACGCTTCGTTGTATTTCGCCGAGTGAGTGATTCCCTCTCCCCCTCCCTCCTCTTCCCTCCCTTCCCCAACTCCTACCTTAAAGGTCGGCAACGCACTTGTGACTCTTAAGTTGCAGGTGCCCATGGGCGGGGTTGTCACTTACCATCAGGTGACCACTCTGCTCGTTTGCCACCTATATATAAAAAAAGGAGGCACACATATGTTGTCAAAAGAAGTTTGAGTGTAACAAAGAAATTTAGGAATAAATTGTACCCAGCGATGAGAAAAAACTACTTTGTGCTGGTTAGGCCTGCAAGCTCTTTATTGCATGTCCAAATCCTAATATGGTGGTCTGTTAAAAGTGTTTTAAATTATGGTAGTAGTTTTAATATTGTGAAAAACGCAAAAGGTAGTTTGCAAAGTAAATTCATATTGAGTCTTGCCGACCAATCACCAAACAATGACCCATACTAGCTCAGTCTGATAACAACATTCGCCATGAGCTCAACAAACCTCATTGTTCGTATAGGCATACAGTTTAGTCTCACCATGACACTTATAGTATAATAATTCATTTATATGCACAGTGCGAGAGGATTTTGCTATAAAAAAATATTTATATTAACTACTTTTTGCCCGCTGCTCCGCTATTAACAGTGTCCTTTTCCATACCCCTGGCAACGTGTACCTACGCAAAATTTTGTTGACTAGTTAGAGTATCAAAGCTTAACAAACAAACATTCGGATTTATAATATTAGATGAGATGAGATGAGAAACTGAAGGTTTTGTTTTATATTCTGATTTATTGGACTCAAGGTTTAAGCAGGCGTCGATGCAAAATTCTTAGCAATTTTAATTGCATTAACATTTAAGATTGTCTACTTTAGCGATAAGAACTCTTTGATTATCTCACATTATCATCTTTTTTTATATTTATCTATTTCTTTTATATTTTTCTTAATTCAATGTTAATGAAAATTGATTTTTTAAACGATATTTTAATGAATTTAATGATTAATTTTGCAAAACAACTTGTAGTTTTCATGCCGTGAATCATTTGTTTTAGCTAAACAGCATTTACGTAAATTAAATACCTACTTGGAATTTAGCTTCTTCGCAAACATACAGCATTGATTTTCCCGTTTTTGTAAGCAGGTACATTTACAGTACGTAATTGCTACCTACATCAATGGCCTTCTGACGCATTATATTTTGTCACGGCCATCATCAAGGTTGATCCTTGTAAAAAAATAAGTACGATATTCATCATTGTCTGTTAAAACACCTGGACAGATTTGATTTATTATAATCATTTAATTTGTCACAATATCAACTACATAGACGTGAAAAACAGGTTTTAAATTATACTTAAACACTGCCCGCTTTAACTTTAATTTTCCGGGTAACGATGAATTAACCTTTATTTATATTTTCATTCTGTAGGACATACATTTTGAGATGTAGAGCATGCATTCCCATTGCATTCTCGGGCACGTATTTACATACTGTTACTGATCACGAAACTCATAGCAGAAAAATCCAATACCAAATTGCTCAATCAGGACCTTACTATCACATTTGATGTGTGAATCGAGACTTAATCGCGGTAATCATTAGAAGGTACAATACCTTTTTTGGTTACCCGATGTTTCGATCGAATTGCACCGATCGTGGTCAGACTTACTATCACACGCAAAACCTACTTACTTATACGATACGATACCACCACTAGGGCGTTTAATTAATATCTTTTTATTGTTATCATAACTAATTGTTCATACATAATACATCGGTTAGTTATCTTGTAACTTCTGATTCTAGATTAGATAGATCTGATTAGCGATTGATTGATATAATAATGTGGTCATATATATAAAAAAGTTATGAACATTGCATCTTTTCTACCTTTCATTCAGTCCTTGCGTGATACGATATTCCTTAAGTTTATTAAGGTATATGATAGAGATATAGAGAATGATTAAGAAGTAAATGCAGCTGCTCTGCGAATTTTATCTACAAATAAATCATCCAGTAGGTATATGTATATAAATCATTGCATGAAAGCAGCGGATTTGCTTGATAGGTACTCTATAAAATATAATCCAATGATTAAATACGCATAACGCGTTAAATTGTACCGTGTTCTACATTTACTATTTACTAGACAAGACGTTCTAGAGATTGGCGCGTTCAACAAAAAACAAACGCTTTATTTTTATTGCCAAAAAAAACTGAAATTTCACAGATTGGCCGCTGCACTACTCTGAAAATGTTATCAAAATCTGTCAAGCTGTTTTGAGTCTACTCTCATACACACATCGATTTTTATATACATAGATATTGGTATATACTGAGATTTTGTCACTCTCTCTAGACTAGAGAATATTAATTCAGAAGCTTATACAAATGGCCTTAACCGAATTATTTTTCCTATTGGTCAAAACCTGGTTGACGTAAATGAATAATGTTAGGTGTCCCATAAAAACAATTACCATTAATTTATTGAACCTGAAACTTGTATTGTTTGTATTTTGTCATAATTACTCATAATTTCTACTGAATTGGATCAATTATGGTTTCTAAGTAGTTTCTAAGTTCATGACGTCTGAAATACAGGAAAATTTTGCTAGATGCGACGTTATTTTACGTCGTTACTAATATTTTACAAAACGCAAAATAAACAAATAAGTAAAATGTATTCATATGTCTTGGGAAATTACATGGGTTTAATTACAAAAACTTAAACAAGAATAAAAACATACGTAAAGAATCATTTTCATATTATTTACACACGCAATTGCATTAGTTTAAAAAAATATTATAAATTGTTTTGAGTGATTTTCGAGCCCTTCTTGTTTAATTGTATTGAATACACAGTCCATATTGTAATCTGAAGTCGAATACTTCACAAAATTCATTTAACATAGTCACACCTCAAAGGCTGGCAACACACTTGTGACTCTTGAGTTGCAGGTGTTAGCGATAGTCACTAACCATTAATAGGTGCTTGTTTGCCCCATATACGAAAAAAAAACAACCCCTCATCGATTAAAATGAATCCTGTAGTACATGATCTTTGACAATTATCATAAAAGATGTTTACTATGTGTATATCTGTGTATATCGTCCGTAGTTATAATTTCGCATAGTTATCGCTGGCGATGGTCGTGCGTGCTCAGGCGCATGCATGTGTGCAGTTATGCGCGCTGACTTCTAGACCGGAAAACGCTAGAAAGTGGCTTTTCAATTCACGAATAGCTACATAATAAATGCGTTTGCGCCGATTCAACGCGCATGTTGGTAAATCAAATGATATCCTTCCTCACGATGATTTCCTTCACTGTTACAGCAAGCAGTGATGATTAATCTCAATTTAAGTGAGAGTTTTTTTGTAATGGTCTCGAAGGTTTGTGATGCCTGCTGCCAGGCAAAGCTTTTAATATTAGAGAGTTAGGTTATAATTCGCCATAGACGATAAACCTAGCCCTCTAATATTGAGAGCAGGCCCATGCCCATTACTGGGGCAGCTTATAATTGCGGCAAATGTAAGACAGAGTCCATTTTTTTTAATACTTTCATTTTATTTGTTGTAAATCTTGGTCTATAATTGTTTAATTTGTGACTACATGTTGGGTATACCTTTTATCTCTTTGGATTTCAAGGATTTCAAAAATATTACTTAATTTTTTTACTCTCATCGATAGTGGAGACTTGTCGGTACCCAATAGAGGATGAATGGGAACATGTAGCAAGTAACCCTTTTAGCGTTGATCACTACAGAATTAACGTATTAATTCAGATTGATTTGAAGATTTGTAAACGTGAAAATTGTAATATCTTTCACATAATAGACTCTAAATAAATACTTATTTTATAGGATCTATAGTTTAAATTTAGAAATATGAATAAAAACATTAAATATAAAAGTCGAGTCTCCGACCAAAAGGAAAAAAATATGACACAAAAACGAAACTCACTATCTATTATAGAGATATCTACAAAAAGAATAATTAAATTAGCATTGCAATACACATAGTTCATTTATCATTTTCTGACTTTTTCACACTACATGTATGAAATAGTCAGAAAATGAGAATATACATCCACGCGTACCAAAAGTTTACTGGAAAAAGTAAATAGTACCTAAGTAAATTTGTTTACTTTTTATTTGGTTACTACTCATTTTCACATAATTATTACCTAGTTTTTATATAACGACAAATATGTACATTGTATGTACCACAATGTTTTTTTAATCTACCACAGATAAAGCGATTGTGTAAAAGAACAATAAACAACATTTTTATACATTTCACACAACTATTCCTGGTAAAAAAAAGATAGGTACCTAAAGATAAACAAAAAAGGAGAACTGCCGTATCTGAACTATGATCTATGGTTAACTAAAGCGATCTGATTGCAGAGACTTGAGATTTCAGTCATAAAATATGAAAGAAAACAGCCTACTGCAATAACGGACAACACTATTTGTAGTACAAATAGTGCTGTTCCATTATTTAATCAATTACGGTATTACGGAGCTGCGGAGATGCCTGTTGGACTAGTGATGTTCTTTGATTGTCTATTAGCTATACGAAAATAGAACAATCTTAAATACTTGTATGGAACTGTTTCGTAACTAAATGTTAAGTGTAAATCAAAGGCCCATTGCAGTTTTGTTGTTCAATAAGTCGAAAATAAATAATAAACATTTTGGCGATAAGAATTGTACTTGTTCAAATAATTTTATAGGATGATACTACGTTGTATTTGTGTACTAATGTAAATAATCTACAACTTTTTTAAAATATCCAAATATTAATACTACTTGATTCTTTGTACTAACAACTGCCTACATCACAAATGCATTATAATGGTAAAGTTGTATTTACACGTACAAACAGCTTCACAAATGAATGAAAGCTGTTTACTCATGTGCTACGCATTACTACGCCACCAGTTCTACGGCCCAAAGACCATTAAACGTGGAGCTCCCATGACTCTCCCAGCGCCATAACGCAGGACGACTTAAGGAAAAACAGCAGGACAGTCGGAGCTCATTAGATTATTTTCAAATGAAGCATAGAGGAGCGCAGATCGTCGAGCAAGCGGTAGTCGCTTCGCGCGGTACGCTGAACGCACTCGTGCTTGCACCGAGCTTAGTAAACATCGTGACATCGAAAGCATCTGTATTTTTAAATATCGAAGTGCAAGTGTTCTGAAATCAAATATAAACACCTAGTGCGTTCACAAACCAAGGAGTTCTGTATTCCTGTCTTTGGTGAGATAATTTTAATTTATTTATGTAATTATTTTGATCGAAAATTAGTAATTAAATTTATTGTTAGTTTATTTGTACCGGTACCTGTATTACAATATTTAATTAGATTTTCTTTGTTTCAATCGCCTTTCATGCGTGGTTACACAATAATTATACCTTACACTCTATTGGACATATCTATATAGACATACATTTTAATAGACAGACAGTTATTAGCGTTACGGTTTTTTTAATGCATAATAGTCCATTTCTTTATGCAAACATAATTATGTACTTTTAACGACCACTAACAAAGAAAATAAATAAATGGGCTGCATGTATGTGGATATGTTCAAAAGTTTACTTTAACATAAAATTTCCTATTGTTTGTAAAATACCACGAATTATTTCACGTTCCAGTCCACTTTTAATTGTCGTGTTTATAAAAAAAATATTTGCTTTGGAAAGCATAACGCACGAGTTGCGTTCCGTTTCAGCGATTGGCATTCAGCCTGTTTACGATTTATGGTTTGTCGTCGTCTGTGTAACAACTTTTCTAATATTTAAGACACGTAGGTAATTAGGTGTGTTAATAGTAATGGAAGTGATTCCTTTAATTTATGGATCTGACTCTAATAATAATGATTTTGTATGAGTTAGTCTTTATGTAAAGTTAATTTTCTTATTATAGGGACTTGAGATAATTATAGTAAGTATCTAGTAATTTAGTAACTATAATTGAGTAAAGATTGGTTTTGTACTCACTTTTTTCTTTTAAAAAAGACAACTCCCGCATTAGGAATTACTCCTGTGTCGCGGGGGACTTTATAAACATACAAACAACGGACACAAAGAACACCCAGACTCGGGTGGGAATCGAACCCACAACCTATGGCATAGCAGTCAGGGTCACTAACCACTAGGCCAACAGGCCAGTCCATGTCCTCTTATGTTTTATTGCCGAAAACTTTGATAAAAACGTCTATGTAAAGAAAAAATTGTTGTAAATTTGACTGGTTTTCGAGTTATATTATACAAAATATACAGACAGATATAATAATAATAACATATAGTACAGAGTGTTATTATATTACCCTTAAATACGATCATACAAATATATTCCCTCGTATGATATACAATGCGTTTTATATTTTGTTAAATATAAAAAATAATGACACATCGGAAGCAGAGGTAGCGTAGGGGTTAAACTTATTAGGATCGAACTTAAAATTGAGATATTCCTAGTTCAAACTCGGCTTTTAAGGTAACTTATTGGGTTTAAAGTTTAATCTTTACACCCAATAAGTTACCATAAAGGTTTAACAATACTAGTGAGACCTAGGTTACGACAAAACAAAAAACCGGCCAAGTGCGAGTTGGACTCGCGCACCGAGGGTTTTATGTATTTTATTATATGACTAAAAATTAACGGCTTCGCAATTTTTCCTTTATCTGTGCTGTAAGACGTTCCTTCCTACCAAATTTCAAGATTCTGAGTTCACAGGAAGTACCCTGTAGGTTTTGATTCCCTTGCGAGTGTCGAAAATTTGCGGCATAAACGGCTGTATCTTTTGATTGCGTTGGTTTAGAAGTTTGATTTTTTCACAGCTCCAAGGGACAGTAGACTTGAGTATTTGATATAAATTGCCCGCTTGATACCTCCACGCGTTCCTGAGAAAAAGGGTCTTGATAGACAGACGTACAGAAGACAACAAAGTGATCCTATAAGGGTTCCGTTTTTTCTTTTCGAGGTATGGAACCCTAAAAACGGCTAAGTCAATTTCAACACCAATTTCCTACTGTGCCGACGGACTCAATTTTCTTGGTTAATTTCACGCAATTGTTTCATACTTCACACTTGACTAGTCTCCAAAGATTTTTTATTAAATGAATCATTATAAGGATAAAAAATATGACATGCAGTAATAATGTTAGTGTCACGCAAATTGTATCATCGTAATTATGGTCATTATATGATACAAAACACTTTAAATCATAGCATATAAAAGTAGGTACCTACTACGGCATTGAAAAGCTTCCGTTTGCTTGATACATGAAACGACTGACTCATTTAGATAAAATATATGTATATTGTAAAATTAAATAAAAATTGGCACAAATATCCTGCTACTTAATAATGCCGTTATTTTATGTGACATACAAAAGATAGGGAGTACTATGATATTTATAAGGAAGCAACTATCTTTGCATGATTTCAATGAAAAAATAATTTGATTCTGGACCCCAAGACGCCCTAAGAAATATGTATATTCTTTCAGATGCTTCAAAATTACACCATAACAAAATGAGGACAAACAGTGACTTCGCTGAAAGTATTAACTTTGGTACTTTCAACAAAAAACTAATAGTCGTGAACAGAAAGCAAAAAATACAAGTAAAATAGAAGACCTCTTTCGTTTTGAAGTCACATAGAATACTAACGTTGGCCATCAATGCCAGATGCTCAAGCTTAACAGATAATGTTTGTAGAAACTAAATAAGGAAAAATTTACAATAATGAAAAAAGGTTCTTACATCTTGTACGATTTTCAAGTACATTGCATCAAGAAGATAGATTTCTACAAATAGATAAATAAAATAGACGTGAAAGTTGATCATAGGGAATAACCTGTATATTATCTATTTCTCCTAGGTTTCTGAGTACGGGGGTGGCGCTCGAGTAGTTTGGGCCATGTCGGCAGGAGACCGAGAAGCGGAGGCTCAAGCCAAGAAGGGCGATGAGACAGCCTCCAACGACAGGGATAGCAGAGCAGCTGCCGCGCTGAAGCAGCACTGGTGTGTAGGACTCAGAGCTCTTGAGTTGGTAAGTGAACTTTAAAGATAGATTTTAGAACACTGATACCGAGAGTAAGGTATGACTGTATTCCAGTCAGTACATGGAAGCACTTATGCACCTATGCAAACTAACACAGAGGACAAGAAAAGAAAGTATCAAAAGTATAAAATTTAAGTCATTATAATGAAGAAGCAGTAGATCTATAATTCAAGATCGTTGTTAATACTGAATAAAATAAAATAAAAACATTTTAGGTCAAATTCGAAATACGGTCCATGAAATGTATAACTTCACGCTCTAATCGCAAAACTAATAAATCCAATAAAACGTCAAAGCATTTTCTAGAACATTCCAGATAAAACATACAAAAGCGTTTAAACTATATAATTTGCAAATCGATACAACTGGACTCGATAATCGCATAGAACTAGGCGGCCGGTTAATTACTTGCTTGCATGGGAATTGACCGCTACGTTTCATCCAAGACATGTTAATTTGTACCATGAAACCCTGCCCTTGAAATCAAAGAACGCTTTGTTGGGTTTAATTATATCGATGATGCTTCTTGTAAAGGGGTACAATATTATAATTTAGACGAACAACAACTAGAAATAACCATTCAAGGATAAATACAAGTAGTATAGAACAACGTTAAAACAGATCAAGATAAGGAGGAAAGTAATGAATACATCAAAATCGATGACAAAGTAGAAACAGGAAAGCAAACAATGATTAAAGAATGTAAGCATTATAAAACAAACAATATACAAGTAAGGCATGATACTTTGATTGTCTTTGTAGAATTAACTCAACAATTTTGTTTATCATTGCATACGATTCTCAAAACAACCTACGATTTTAAGAAGATTAAAATTACTGACATTCATTATTTGAATTTTAAACTCGTGATATGTGTTTTTGTATATATATTCCATACCTTTACCTACTACAGGTATATGAAATACACCGTAAGGACCGTCAAAAGTGAGATTTCAGCTTTAAGTACTTAGGAAATATAATATTGAAATTACTTACAGCAAGTGCTGGCTATTTTAATTAAAAATGCTAGTACAGTTGAGGCTAACCATGATGCGAGAAAGTAAAAACCATATAATAATCATTTAAAAAGACGCTTGTGGTATTGGAAAGGCTCTGCTTGTGGTATTCAACAATAACCAAAAGGAGAAAACACTAATGCGATCACCGCAGACGTACGGAAGAAACTTTCAAATATTTTTAATACACTCAGTTATAGTGGAATCGGGTAAAAAACTTTATAATCGAACACGATAAGTGATTAGAAAAATTGCAATACGCTTATTCCAAATTTTCCTGCAGCCTGCAAGTCTAAAAAACATTAAAAACAGCCGGAAAGCATATATTTTAAGATTTCAAAATTAGGTAATGGATTATAAATAAGTAGAGGCTGGAAACAACCCTGTGTCTTAAGGGACTTAAACATATTTGAAATTAATTAGATTAAGTCAATTTATTTTTCCCATTTTATTTCAGATAATAGCCGTCATCGCTATCGGCCTAATCGTCGGTGCTCTCTACTCCCCTGACGTAGTTCAATCAAATCATAGGCACATCGCTCTCATCTATGCAGCATACTCCAGTAAGTCACACTACGAAACCGCATTTTTTTTAAATTTAATTCATTAAATCGTATCGGTATTAAATATGTCAATTTTATAGTAAAATAATTTGAAAACTCTTTTATTTCGTGAAATATTTTGAACTTTTTCTGTTTCTAACAAACAAATGTGTGCACGGAAGCATATCTCATTGAAAGATAAGTACTTTTGGACGCTATTGTATTGAAACCATTCTTCCATATCTTTTTTTTTATCTTTTCGTTCAACAATTCGACAGGCATAAGAAACTGCTTGTGGTCGTGCTAAAAACAAGCTGAAACCATGACCTGATTTGTCTCAATAGAATTTGTTTTAATCTTTCAATTTAACAATTGTCTGAATCGATTCTTACACATTTCATGGTCGATCAAACGGCAAATCCACAAGCTGTAACAATTAACGAATTATCCAAAGTGGTTGACAATTGAACGTGTCATGAAATTCTCAAAATATAAGACCATTATTTTTCGTAACAAGAAGAAGCTAACTCCATGGGCTGCAATCAGTATTAAATCTTTGACATACATTTGAGCTCTTAATATTGCCACCTCGTCCATGCGTTTTATTTTTAGATACCTCGTTAATTAATTTTTAATTAAGTGCAACAAGTGCCACTCCTACTTTTTATACTTGCCTTGTGTTTTCCTCAAGACGAATATAACTATTTTCTACTTGGAAGAGTTGAGTCTATTGTTCCTTCTAAAGTCTATGTTGACGTGTTCTACAATCACTTGGATGATAAAGAAAATAAATTTCATACTATTCTGCTTCTATAAAATGTCTAAGCTAATAAAAAACTAATCAAAAATGCTATTACAGTTATAGATTTATACTTATGACAGTTATGAGTATTCCGTTTTTTTTTTGGTAGCTTAATACGTGAAATATAACCGCAAGTCGTTTTTCTTAAAGGTGGATCTAATCGGTTTCACTTGATAGTTTATTAGAAAATGAGGTATCATTGAACTTTGCGTGTGAAAGTGAAAACTGTAAACACTTGTCAACGTAAACCGTCAACCGTAAACCGATTTACGATAACTTCCTCTATTTAATGTCGATGGACTCAATTTATTGTTCACAATAATATCCGTAGCTTTTATTTGTACGCCGCGCCGTTCGATTTGCTTCGTGAGCTCTTACTTTGGACTTAGTGGCAGTAACTGTTGCTATAAGGATACTAATTATGTCACAAAACTTTAATTGATATCTTTAATACCAATATTATTATTACCGACCTTATTAGGAATATTTCGTGCTTTTAACTGCATGTCAGTTTGATTTCTCCTTGTCTCTGTTTAACTGAATCTAGAACTAGAAGACTAGTTCAAATAAAATGTTATCACACTCGTATTCATAATAATCTCGGATTGATAATTAAAAAATAATGTAATCATCCAATTGAAGAAATCAATCACTTGATTATTTAAATTAGTTAGGTTTAATATATCTACTGCTTATTAATCAACTAGGTTTAAAAAATTAAATTAAGGTATAGGCAAAACTAACTATACTAGAGATCGCGTGGCTGCTGTCATTGTATAGATTTACTTACCATAACAGGTAATCACATATACCGGACGCGTGTAATTTCATTAAGCCGTTTTCACGTAATTTTTAAAGTTGTAAGACATGTTGTTTAAAAATTTTAGCTTTCTGCACTTCTTCTATATATAAACTTTAAATATTCCAAAATTCACGTAACTTCGTTCGCAATATTTTTTTAAAAGGGGTACAAAGAATTCTCTTCACGTATTAATATAACTTTACAACAATTCTAACAATGTTATATCTATCAGGCTTCATCATCATTACTGGCGTGCTGCTTATCGCGAGGCTGTTCGGAGAGACGGCCGGATGGAGGACCTCCATTGGGTTCTCAGTACTCGGTGTCATCATGTTCGTGGCAGCTGCTGCCGTTATATTCTATGGTGAGTATTTATGCTCTTTTATGATATTTATTTGTGGAAGGGGTGGGTTGTAGTTATACAATGTTCTCTTAAAATCTTCAATGAATAATAATACTATATCACATTAGTAGTCGACCATATTCTTATTGTATTTCTGTCTACATAATATTATATTCCACAAGGTAATCTAGTAATTTCAATAAACAGTTAAGCGGCGAAGCGTTGACTAGAAGACATAACTAATACACATAATATGTGTATTACTTATGTCTGTATAGTGTAACGCAAGGTATATTATACTTCTATCTTTTATATACACACACACATATGTATGTACACAGGTTGTTGTCGGAACGAGTTTTACGTTCGTGAGGAATTTTCAAATATGTACATTACTGATTATACAAATAGTTTGTGTAATTATGTAAGTGGTGTGCTGTGTCATAAGCAATAAAGTTTGACTTAAAATTTACTACGAAGTGGTCAACATTACGTGCCACAAAATTATTTTACGTATTTCATCGGACGTGTATTCTATGTTTGTATGACGCTACGTACTTTTGTTTTATCTGTGTGCGCTATTTTCGCTCCAGTAGGCATAGACAACGGCCCTTCCTTTTGTTGCCTTATACACGTTCAGAGTTACGTCTACACCTTTAGACTTTTTATACAAGTCCATAGGTTTCGGGAGTTTTTGACCTGATCTTTTTACAATAAATGATAACGAATATGGTGGTTTTGGAGGATGACCGCGATACTGCCCTTTTACTTTTTGTTTTTAATTCTCATTTTTTTTTATTTGTGTCCATTCACCATCTTGGACAATCTAAGTTACTTCTTGTTCCTTAATCTATGGTCTTTTTATATTCTACGTATGCACTTTAAGCGCGCTGTCTAGTTTTAAGTTTTTACTGGTGGTAACATTAGTTACCTACCTACCAAAAGTTAAATTTTAAGATTAGACTTAAAGAAAGCTTTAAGAGATTTTTTTATTGTTCAGGAAGTAAACTTATTTCAAGTTTAACACTTGAAACAGCACCAAATGATTTAATCTGGCTTTCTTTGCGTGTCGGTTTTAAAGTAGGTATACATGATAAATGTAGATAATTAACTTTGTATAGGTACTATAAAAACGTTAGCTCGTTAAATAAATGATACCTAGTAAGAATCTCTAGTCACAACTAATATTGTACAATGATAATTAATATGCGCCGTGCATGAAAGAGCATACTAAGCCTTATTAGGATGGAGCCTTGGCGCTGTCTATTTAAAAGTGTAGACAATTAGTCTATGGGGACTTAGGTGAGGCGTAACTTCCGTTTCTTTCTAATACAACTTATGATTTAAAATGAACCGTTTGTGTAATGTTCGATAAAATAATGTAAAATAATATTTTTGTCGGATTTATTAGCCGTGAATTAACGATTTACAATAAAGTAGTAAGCTCAAGCCAAAGTATATTTTATAAAAAGAGACGATAATATAATTTTCTCTACCTCAAAAAATGGAAAACTGTTGAACATTTCCTATTTCTAGCCTGTCCTAAAAGCTTCCTCAAGAATTGGTATAAAGATTTTTTTAAATCTGAAACAAAAAATACAAACTTTCTGAAAGAAATTGCTATCTGCTCTACCTTAAATACTTTTTAGGCCGTTACTATTTAGATAGTTGAATTTAAAGCACGATCTTTTGATCTTCATGAATTTTTATTTTATTTAAAGATTTTTTTCTTTTACAGATTGGCACAGGTCCTATTATGTGAACGTGCGCCCAAACAAACAATCATACGATCTGCTTATATCTTCTGGAGTGTTCGCCGTGATAGAAGCTGTGGTGTTTCTCGTACACGTCTTCATTACTTTCAAAACGGAGGCCGATTATTAAAATGAAATACGACTGTTCTACTTTTGACATTTACTTAATGCTTCAAAGGCTGTTTAATCTATTTTAACATTATTTTATTTTTTATTTGCGCGCTTTTCTTTATTTTCAATATCAATTTAGATTTTCTTTGATTATTTAATTTACATAATAATAGTTTCCCAATCCCGTTGTTAGCCTACTTATTCCAAGATCTTTTTAATTTAGTTTTGTTTTAGAATATTATTAATTTATATCATAGATAAGATTTATTAATCATGATAGTTTTAAGTGTATATAGACTATTAAAGTTGCCCCGAAGGGTAGCTAATGCTTTTTAAAAACAATGAAAAATTATTGCCCTATGCAGTAGCTAAATATTTATGACACATATTATGACGAGGCATCTATTTTTCACGAACATAGGCGGCTAAATTTTATTCAAACCAACCGGGTAGCTAATATTATAAAAGATTATGGCAGCATATACTGTACGGTCTTGTTTTATATTAAAATTAACGTAGAACAGTCTGTTTTATTTTTTAATAAAAAAACTGGCAACTTAATTTAGAAAGAAAACTTTTTTAAATTAGGAAACTTACTTTGAAAATCATAACTAAGAGCTTTTGGTATTCTATTTTTTAAATAGGCAGTCTATTTATTGCAGCTATCTTGTTTCAAATATCTTAAAAGCAGCTATTTACAAATTGCCTTTTGATTGTTTAGTAGACCATTTAAAATAGTATTATTAGTGTAGTTAATAAGGCAGCTAGCATTTAGCCAAATAAAGAGTGACAATTGCAAGAATTTAAAAATGTTGCTTGCAAACGTTGCACCATTTTTTATCAATTTTGACCGTCACTTCCTAGGGACAACATATTAGGACCCCTTACCCATGGCTTTAGGGATATCCCTAAAGTCATGGGTAATGGGAGTGCAGGGAGGTGATATACAAGACCTCCCTGCAGTCTTTTTTATTAAATTTTTTGTCTATCCAACGCCATCGGATGGCAATTTTTGGTTGTCCTATGCGGAAACTCCACTCCAGGGCAGCTATTTAGCATAGCACCGGGTTATTAAAATAGTTTAATAACAGTGCAATAAAAATGCTTACTGCAAAATAATAACTGTTGTTCTTCGTAATAATAATAACTGACAGCTATTTTTGAAAACTATGTAGACAGCTTTTATAGGTGCAGCTATATTTTTTATTAGGCAACACTTTTTTTAATGCTTTTGATATTTTATTACGTGCAGCTCTTTAAATTTTTAATATTGGAACTTCGGCAACTTCTACAATATTATTATTGTTTTATATTGGTAGCTAGACATAGGTAGCTAGAGTTAATAAAACCATACGAACAGCTATGATTACACATTTAATTTGCAACTAGTAACTATAATTTCAAGTATGCAGCTCTCGATTTATAAAATATATATATTTTTATTCTGTAGCTAAATTTGTTGATTGGCAGTCTGTAGTGATACATTAAGGCAGCTTTTATTCGTTTTTTTTCTACTTCAAAATTGTATACAGTCAGACATTATGATTTGACTAATATTTTGCGGCACTTATTTTTTATTTGAACGTTTTCTTTTTATGTTGGCAGCTACATTTTAATTAGGCATAGTACAGTTAGGCAGCTTTTGTTAGTTTTATTGCAGCTATTACCAATTTTGGGTTAATGTTTGTGTAAGTTTTGTAGTATTTTAGTAATAATTTTTAACGACAGCTTATTAATGTTTTTTCATGTTGGCAGCTACACTTCTTAATTAGGGCAATCCTGTATTAACAAATTCGGACCGATTTTTTTTAAATTTACTTACTGGGTAAGTATTTATAGATATTTAGTAGACAGAACGTATAAAATTGTATTTATTATGGTGTTGGCAGTTATTTTTTGATTTTATCCAAATTAACATTTTTTATGTTTTAGCTCTTTTTTTTGTGGTTATAAATTTTAATACATTTGGGCAAGCTTTTAGTATTTCATTAAAATAATTCGGAGTCTTTTTTTATCAACGTCATAACCTCTTTAGAAAAAGACAATGGCAGCTACGTTTTGGTAGCTAAAATGAAAACTGTTGGCCTCTAGTAATATACAGCTTCTTTAATTATTTAATAAGGCAGTTTATTTCATTTTCATCAATACTTCGGACACTTTAATGGTTTTTTAATGGTTGTTGTGTTTTTATGTTTGTTCTTAGCAAGCTATATAGCCATTATCAGGCATTTAAAGAAATACATGCAGTATGTTTATCTTGATCAAAATGTAATAGCAACTAAGTCTTGTTAGCTAAAATGAAAATTGTTGTCCTTTCAAATAAGTTAACAGCTATTTTGGTTATTTTTATTTGCAGCTATTACCCAAAAAACAATATAGGCAGTTATTTTTACAATAATAGTTTAAAATATAAGAAGTTGTCCTTTCGTAGCTAAATATATGATTATTATAATCGGCTTTAATTTTTTTTTTGTATATTTGTAAGGCAGCTATCTTCTTCAGTATTTTAGTTAAGCAGCTAGATTACAATGACATTGCATCAAAGACAAAATTTATTTTACATATTCATGATTTTTTAAAGGCAGCTTTCCATTTTTTATTGAGATTATAATATCGGCAACTAGGTACTTTAGTAGAATTTAGACCACAGTGTCGTATGTTTCAGTAGAAGATATTTCGGCCGCAAGTGCAACTATAAAGATAATTAAGATTTTCTTCTAAAATAGTAAGAATAATATGTATTATGGTAATTTTGAATAAGATTTTTTTTTTTAATGTGGAAATAGAATGCTAGAAAATAGTTAATTTAAGTTTTTAATAAGTTTTATTTTAAAAGTACTTTTAATATTAATAAAATTGTTGGTAAACTATTAATAAATATATTTAGTCGCATACTTATATATATTTAAAATGAAGTGTTATTACTATGCTATTATTACTAAAACATTCTGGTAATTCAAATGAATTTTCGTTAGTGTTTTCCATCAACATAATATGGTCTTACCATTAAAAATTAAATCAGGAAAAAAGCCACATTCAATCAGGGATTCGAGTTTGAAGCGAATTAAATTCAAAAGAAAATGTAAAATGTACTTCAAGAATTTACAATAAAAACTTTCGTGAGTGGTATTCATGTTTATTAAAGAGTATACGGTTTTACTCACGTTTGTATTTCGGAGATGCCCGACTAGTTTCGGACCCAACGGGGGGCCTTTTTCAAGGAGTAAAGCGTCCTGCCGCGACGGTGTCAGTCACACAGTGTGACGCCTGACACCGTGAGTAAAACCGTATACTCTTTAATAAACTTCAAGAATTCAGTTCAAATAACAATCTTGGGGGAGGTATGAAATTTTTTTTTTTATTAATAGTAAGGATAACCTTATAATAAATAGATAAAGCAAAACCACCGCTGTTTTAATTATAATCAAGAAAATATTTCCAATAATGCACATTTATATTATACTTAATTTTATAGCAGTTTTGGTTAATAACGAAAAAGTTTGTAATAGTTTAGCTTAGTTTGTGTTTAAGTTGTTTAGTTTTATGATGAATATTATACTTTGAGGGATAAACCAAAGCAGTAATCAGTATCCGTCCAGTGCTAGTTAAGTTTTCTATCAAACACTTTATATCTACTTCTATCCTTTAAACTTAAATATAAATAAAAAACTTCAACTACACTGTCATGATCTGATTAATTTTATATTTCGATATTAATTTCTTTTTTATATTTTAATTAAAACTCTTACAATTTCCTTTTTAAGTAGGTATTTGTTATTAATATTCAAAGTATTTAGAATCATAAGTAATATAAATTCAAATTTATCTTAGATTTTAAATAAATGTTTATTGAGTATTTTTCATCATTTAGTTGTAATTTAGGTAAAGGTAATCACATGAGTTGTGAATATTAACATCACATAGATATAATAAGCATGTAAATAAACATATATATATAACTTTATATAACCGGCGCTAATGTTACCTTATTTAATCCCCATATTAATAACAATAAAATGGTACTCGCGTCATACCCAAACTAAACTCTGTTTCGATAAGGTAAAAAAATATAAATCTCATGTATATGTTGTGTGTAACAATTTTATAAATAAATGCATAAATAAATCTATTGTTTCATTTATAATTCAATCCATTTATAAAAGGTTTATATATATATATATATTATATTTCGGAAGGAAAAAGATGACACAGATTATAACTAAAGATTATTCTATAAAAGATTTACAAAAAAGGTTGGAAGACTATATAGTTACATGCATTCCCTGCATACTAGGGAGCCGTAAGGAGGGAAAGCAGGAAGGCTTTTTACACATTTTGGAGAAGGAAGATGCTCCATTACATACTATTCATATTGACCACCTTGGGCCTATGACTGAGACTAAAAAGCTGTATAATCACATACTTACACTGGTAGATGGTTTTACAAAGTTTGTATGGATTTTTCCCACAAAGAGCACCACCAGCAAAGAGACAATAGATAAACTAAAAATACATCAGCAACATTATGGAAATCCTAATAGAATTATAAGTGATAAAGGTACAGCATTTACGAGCCAAGACTTTAAAGAATATTGTGAAGCAGAAGGTATAAGACACAGCACAATTACTACAGGAGTGCCTCGTGGTAATGGGCAGGTTGAGATTATCCACCGTACTATTATTTCAGTTTTAACAAAGCTCAGCGTAATACAGCCAGATCATTGGTACAGGCATGTAAGCAGACTACAGCGCTCACTAAATAGTACTTGGCAAAGAAGCATAGCTTGCACTCCTTTTGAACTACTAATTGGAACCAAGATGAGGATTAAAGAAGATATTCAGCTTTGTAATATACTGTTGCAAGAAGAGAAAGATTTATTTTTACAAGACAGAGAAGAACGAAGAAAGGAGGCAAAGAAGCATATTCTACAGATACAGGAAGAAAATAGACGTAACTACAACAAGAAAAGGAAGGAAAGTACCACCTACAAAGAAGGCGACTGGGTAGCAATCAAGCGCACTCAATTTGGGTCAGGGCTCAAGTTGAAGCCAAAGTACCTAGGCCCATAAGGCATTGTTAAAGTCAAGAACAATGATCGATATGATGTGGAGAAGATTGAGTCAACTGTGGAAGGACCTGGTAAGTCATCTACTTCAACTGATTATATGAAAAGATGGCCAGATAGTGCCAATACCTTTTGAATATACCAATTCACCCAAGTTCGTTGTTGCCAAATTTGTATTTATTATAATTTTGTTCTTTATTTAGTACCGATTTTACTAAGATAAGGCATTGCATTTGAGAGATAAATAAGTTAAGTAATTATTTGTTTTAAGTTACTATAGTATTTAAGCATAATTTACTATTATCCTTACTAAGTTTTTTGTATGTTAGTAACTGTTGAAATTATAATTTCTGAGGCCAGAAATATTGTCAGTATGGCCGAGTGTAGGATTGTAAAATATCCAAATGTATTCGTATTGATTTGTAGTGCGTGTATCCGAATTTGGTGTGACAGAGAGGGATGAAAGGAAAGAGCGAAAGGGGAGAGGAGGAGGCATAGGGCGATCTTTGATTGTCTTACGAACGATGGAACGAGTGAGTGTGCGAGGATGACGATAAAGTAATATAAGTAAATGTGTTATAAACAATTCAACAAAATAGACGGTTTATCAAGCAGCAAACGTCAAGAGTATTATTTTCCAACCCCACACATATATATATATATATATATATATATATATATATATATATATACAACGTGTTACAAGCAGAAAGCTCTTTGTGACTTGAACTTAGAATGTGAATACTCACCGCGTCCTCCTTTGGGAAGGTTTGCAAAAGGCGAATAAACCAAAACTCAGCTCAGCTAGGGAAAGTCCATTTTGTACACATACAACTTGGACCACATTTTTTCAATAAAACAAGGTAGGGATAATCAACCAAAGGCGTTGGCACAACTCAGTATGCAAGTACACATAATTATAGAAAAATGTGGTCTCTTTATAGACGAGGAACTATTTTATTTAGGCGCCACACCGGATGGATTGTGCGTATCTCACTATTCGTAATTAATTCTGATACCGCCACACAAACAAAAAACTAAAATGTTTTAAATTGGATAGTCAGGTTCAGGTCGTGATAAACCAAAACCATGAGTGGTATTACCAGGTACAGGGCCAGTTGCACATTACAAAAAAAATATGTTTATTTGCTGTGTGGACTGGTCCTGAATTTCCATTGAAAGTCGTAAGGGTTGTTAGAGATAACGTTTTTTGGCATGAAAAAATGCTTCCTAAATTGACTCGGTTTTATCAAAATTGTGTATTGCCTGAAATAATAGACCCTAGAAAAGCAAGATCGAAGCCTTTACGACAAATATACATTTAACGTAAGAAAATATATTAAAAGAATTTAGACCCCACTACTTACGACATAAACTATAACTATACCTATAACTATATATGTACTTACGACATAAAAAACGGCTATATTAATGATCTTCCCCATATACTAGATAGTAAACCCAAAATAGCATTATTTGCTGAATGCACATCATTAATTTATAAAGTAGATAGACGAGCCAATAGCTTTGACGATGTAAATAATATTTTTCATCGAGTACATGACTGGTTTACTGCCAACAATTTAGTGCTAAATGGGAAAAAAACTAAATGTATAAGATTAACGTTAAACATAGTGAATGTGACATCTTATTAAATAAGCAAAAGTTAGATTTTGTAAAAGAAACTGTTTTCTTAGGGTTATTGCTAGATTTGAGATTACAATGGGGCCCTCACTTAACATCTCTTTCGAAGCGGCTAAGTTCTGCACCATATGCTGTAAGGAAAGTTTGTCAATTCATAGACATAGACACTGCGCGACTAGTATACTTTAGTTATTTCTACAGTGTCATGTCATACTTATATATATTTAGGTATTTTATTATTGGGGCGTGGTGCAGATATAGAATCGATATTCATTCTGCAAAAAAGAGCTGTGAGAGCCATTTATAATATACGTAGTCGCGAATCCCTTAATGGTATTCCTGACGGTGCCTTGTCAATATATTTATGAAAACATAATTATGTTACTAAAAATGGACATAAATTAGTTCAACCAAAATTTAGGCTAGCAAAAGTGCAAACATCTTTTATGGGGTACTGCGTTAAATTCCATAATAAAATACCTGATATATTCTTCAACTAAATGAGAAGAAATTTAAAACTTGTATAAAATGCACGCTATGTAAACGAGCATATTATAAACTAGATCATTATTTAGATGATAAAAATGTTTGGCAAAATGCCGGTCCTGCATTGACATTGTAGTTATGATACGCTTTGTATTTCTTGTTATTTAGAAAAAAAATAATTGGACATGTGAGAACTGTGTAGTCACAAGTATTTAGTTAATTTTCTATGTTGCCTAGCAGCTCTGTGATTTTCATTTTAGAACAATATTATGTTACATTATCCTCACATTAAATTGCACTAATAAGCAATGTAACAAGTAACTAAAATAAAAAAACTTTGTAAAAAAAAACTATGTTGAAAAAGAGTGTCCTTGGAGTTTTTGTCTGTTCGTCTCCATAGGATCTGGATCCGTTTTGGAACAGGCAACTAGCTTCACGACCGACTTAAACTGACGGACTCCTTCTGACAATTCAAAAATACCTATAATGGGTTTCCTTGAAATAAATAATTTTGATTTTAAAATGCATACATTTTTTTATGTTTTATCTACACAAATATTCGTGTTTTATTTTTAGTCTAATTCTACTGCATAAATGAAATCATTTTTTTAATAAATCTCTAATAAGGTGCATTACGATTTTAACAGCTCAATCCTAATCCAAATTTCCTATATTATATTGAACAATTATTTTGTAGGGTGTAGAGCTTATCTTCACTCAATTTAGGTTATGTATTTCGAGTGTATGAATAGTATAGACTATTATTATAATGACAGTTCCAATTACAACATCTTACTACAGTTAAATAGTAGCAGCATATTTTTTTAAAGTTATTTATTTATTTAAAAAAACTTAGTACTATGTTACAGATAATAGCCAAGCTGCTAAACTATTATCTGTAACATAGTAAAGTTTTTGAAATAAATAAAAATATTAAAAAATATATATATTAAGCATCACATAAATCTCGTCATACATTTGAAAACAAATGCAAATTTAAGTTATGTATAAATAATTATGTCTGTATGTTTGTAACTATGTATGTATCTAATAGATAAGTACGTAAGAGTTTCAATTGTATGCATTAAGTATGTATATATTTGTTTGGCACGCTGTGCGTTCAAGTGTGTTTAGTTAACTTGAGGTGTGATATTTAGATTTCTTTATTTTTTAATAATTATGACTCTCATTTGTATCTGGCATGAGTCGAAAACGCTCTGTGTACAAATGTTTTAGAAAGAGATTATATACATCTACATTAACAAAAGCAAATGAAGCAAGGCCCTACACCTGCCCTAAATAAAATTATAATATAATTATCTCATGTTATTTTGTAGCAATCGATATACGAGTATAATAAAGGAAACCGAATTTGATTATAAAAAAAAACAATCAGTAGTAGGACTGCATGTCAGAAGTGAAAACAACTTCACAATGTACTTGCATAAACATACACACACACATCTGTATATATATAATTAGGTTAAAAATAAAAAGTAGGTAATAACATTTCTAAATGTTTGAATTTCGAATGTTATATTTTTTTAAATATAAGAAACTCGGCTCCGTCTTACCAAGTTTCGATCAGGTCACGTGTCCTGACGCGAGTTTAACATTTTTTAACCATCCCAAAAAGTGAACAAAACCGCTAAAGAAGTTTTCACTTCTTTAGCGGTTGGCGGTGGCAGCACTGAGGTTCTGACCAAGAATGTTAACCCCCCCCCCCCCCTCCGCTCTTTCTCTTACTGTGGGTGCCGTAAGATTTGGCTAGGGACAATAAAACCATAAGGTGTGCAGCGTCTACCGCGAAACCACAAAACCCCAAACCCGAACACTGCGCCCGCCTACCAAGCGTGGCGAGTATTGGTAAAAAACCCGCAATGAAAGCAAACAGAATGATCAGGCCAAGAGTCTCAGGCAGCCCTGCTATTCCTGGCTACCAACCCTTTAGACGACAATTGGCCCTGGTAACACACAACATTCGCACAGTGAGGATTGGCGAAAAGATTGACGATGATGAACCAGAAAATTGTAAAAAAACATGTTGAAAGAGAGTGTCTTTGGAGTTTCTTGCCTGTTCTCCTCCATAGGATCTACGTACTGGAATAGACTATCTTCACGACTGACTTATTCTGACTGACTCAAAACGTTGACAATTCAAAAATACTTATTGGATTAATTACCAATAGGTATTTTTAAATTGAAATATTTAAATAGTTTTTATTAGTTTAAATCACATTTGTATTATGGAAATAATGTTATTTAAAATACCTACCTACTTGAATGTTTTTAAAAATAAGAAACTTCATACTATCATAATCTACACGAGAAAAGCTGCAGGCGCATAGCTAGTGGCTGGAACATTACGCATTATTAACAATATTTTAAGACAGGAAGTAAAACAAATAATTTATTAGCAGAAAAACGATCATGATTGCTTAGTCACTGCGGTAACACAGTGTCGGGAACTCGCGAGTCCAACCGAGTCGTCGTCGTGCGTAAATACCTAATTTTGTAAAATGCAATTATGTGTTATTATAGCTCTTAACGTATAATTACTTAACAGGTTATCACAGACATGATTTGTTTTAGGTATCTCTATGTGTATGTTCGTACTTATTAAACTATAACATCAGTAATGACATTGTATCCCATTATACAATGCATCTACTATACAAAAGGCATACTTATGATTACCGAATTATGCGAATTTTGTATCCAATTATACAATCTGGCAGCCCTGCAATCGAGTGAAGTCTGAGGTGAAAGATTCCTATTAGCAATGTGTAAATAGATAGTACGTGTAAGTACTTAGTTAAGTAAGTAAGTAGTTACTTTGCCATATCATAATGTCTGTTACTTAAATACCTAACCTGCCTACATAACAAAGTTGACATATACCATTTTTTTTTGTTTTTTTTTTTTTTTTAATGTGTGGAAACCCCCACGGGTCATCACCTCACCGGGGCCAAACGGCGAGGTGGTATGTCGGACTCGAACCGACTAAAACCACACAGTGTTCCATCACCGGATCTTATAGCCGGGGCCTCAGGTGTACTCTAGAAAGGAAATCCCTGTGAACCCCGGCAGATTTGGCCGCCTGTTAAACCAGGCGACCCCACTATGAGGTGCAGATGGTTCTATCCCCTCTAGTTTTGAGAGGCGCGCGCGGAACACGTCACGCCACCGTCTCGGGCCTGCTTCTGCTAGGGTGACAGATAGCCCCTTCTGTCGCCCCCAGGCAAGCGCTCATGGAGGCCGGAGATCGTTTTGCACTCTCCGGCGCCTGGTGCGTCTTCTGCGGGATGGAAGAGTACTTGTTCTCTCCCGTTCCCTCTCCGCCGCTTCTTTGGCATCCATCACTACCTCACAGAAAGAGGCGGCGGAATCCCATGCACTCTCGCTCTGGACCATTGACATAATCGTAGTCTCTAGCGAGAGGCTACCCACACCAATGGCCGCCGTGAGGTCAGCACGCTGCTGCGCCCACGCAGAGCACTCCACCAGAGTGTGGAGTGCGATATCCTCACGGCGGCTCCCGCAGTGGTGGCACACAGACGTTGGCTCCCGGCCTATGCGACACAGGTACTTCCCGAAGCAGCCGTGTCCAGTGAGTACCTGCGTCATCCGGTAGGAGAGAGCGCCATGTCGCCTCTCCAGCCAATCCTCCATGACGGGCCTTACCGCCCCAATCGTGGCGTGCCCCAAAGTTGACATATACCATGCGTTTCGCTGTTCACTATTAATTGTCCTGACAATATGAAAAAAATATGTAAAACACAATGAGAAAAATTAATTCTAAATTTTTTATAGTATCTTTGAAATTCGAATTAATAATTTACCTACAATAGAAAATGCAAAAACATAACGCAACAATACAGTTTTATTAAAATTTGGCCAACTATCAATAGTCAGTACCTACAAACTCAATAACAAAACGATACGGTTTTGTTATTGAGTGTTACTTCAACGTAGTACCAGTAATTGCCGCCAGAGGAACGGCGACAATATTGAATTTTGTCAAAATAAGAAAATTGGATTTAAGAAGCTTTTATTAAATTTTCCCATGTTTAGGATATTTTATGAAATTAGAAAATAATTTTATCAAAAACCTAATATTGATTTTCCATAAACTTCAATAACAAATCGATACCCGTAACGCGATCTATTGATATTTGTTTAAACCATTTTTCCTTTGTTGGAGATGGGACCCCATGACGCGGACGAAGTCGCGGGCACAGTTAGTGTTATATATTAAGGTTACAAAAGGTTCATAAACCTTCAAAATCGTCATTAGTTTTTATCACCATCCGTACTGATAAGTCGGTTACGTCTGTTACCGCATGACGAAATACAAGAAAGTATTCTCGTATTCACCCATTTGACTTTACGTTTAAAACCCCATCATGTTGAGCACCTATAAGGGAGATGGCGGAATGAGACATTTATGCTCATCACTCAATTATTTGTCCAGGGTGGGAATCGAACCCACGACCTCTGTCTCAACCAGTCAGGAAGGCCAGGCCTTAGTGCCTCAACCTTGACTGCAGAAGACCTTACAGCAAGCCTTAAGCAGCGCGGGTCGTACATTCCATATACTTGACCCCGCGTCCATTAATGACGGAGATCATTTAGCGATGCTCACCTCTTTGCAAAAAGAATTACATCATCATAAGCCCTCACTCTGGACATATATAATACTACCAATTCGCGTACATATTTATATATTTTGCGCGGGACCCTACTTCTTTTTTCAAAACAAAAGTAGCCTAAGTTACTCCTTTAACACCAGCTATCTGCCAGTGAAAGTCCCGTAGAAATCGGTCCACCCGTTCCGGAGATTAGCCGGAACAAACAAAAAGACAAAAATTTTAAAAACTGATTTTTAGGCATAAGTATCGTGTAAATAACTGTATGAGCATAAAATAGGCAGTCATAGGACTGCCGACAGAAGTGAAAACTTAAACGAAACGACGAACTTAAAACGTCACATTAGCAGGTTGGTGACATTAATTAATAAGGAGCTGACAGAACTCAATGTTTAGGATTAGCGCCTTTTAGTGGATCTATATATGTATTATTAGCGTGACAGTCACGAGTTCAGTGCTCACTTTAAAAAAAACATTATTTTGACATTACAAACAGACACTTCAATTTTATTTATTTGTATTGATTATATTATTCAACTAGGGTACTTTGACCAAATGCCACAAAGTTTTATTGCCGACTATAGTTAAAGCGCTGTAAGCTAGATCCTCCCGATAGTATGCGGGACGCGGGGCGGGTGATGCGCTCGGCTTTACACGATACGATGTACTAACTCGATATCTTCAGATTTATTTGTTTGAGATTTAATCTACACACCATGTAACAAAAATGGAACTTATTTCCATGTATTATAATGTCAGTTTATGATAAGTTTTTACGATTAATTGTGAAATTTTACTACTTCGTTAATTTTTGACGTGACAACGTCTTATAAATTGGTTTGCCGGGTGACACTTCAAGAAACTGCGTTACGCTCCGCTCACGTTATGCGCTCACAATGAGAGCGAGTGAGAGGCACGCGTCCCTTCCACTCGGGCATGGTTAGCCCGCCTAAGAGCGAGAGAGACAGACATAAAAAGTGAAAGGCACGCGTCCCTTTAAATATAATTCTTTGTATAAATAAATGTTTTAAATTGTTACTATTATTTCATCCTTCTTCCTACTATACGAATGAATATTCACATTAAAATTATTTTACCACTCAAAGTCGTTGTCACGTAAAACTTTCGCCCGTATACCGACTTTACAGGCAACCAATTTTTTTAATAAAATCACCTTATCTTTATCATGTATATTTTATGTATTCAGATACAATTTTATAATGAAGTAAAATAATCAATTTTCCTTATTAGAACTTTATACAGTAGAACCTCTGTATGTCGAACTTCAAGGAAACGCCAAATAATTCAAGTTATAGAGTTTTCAGCTTATTCGACTTCTAGAGGTTTCAATTCTTTCTTTGACAGTTTTCAATTTTTTTCATGATTCATTCAATTACATTCTTGAATCTTTGAAAAAATATATATGTACTTACATATTTTAAAATGATGATAAATACTTTTGTAGTTTTAAATATTTGGCAACATAATTTGCGCCTATTTATTTTTTTGTGATGCATAGTCTGCAGATTATCCATGTTGCAAAATAATACCGAGTCTTAAGAAAAATAACGCGTTCAACCAAGCTTTCACGTCAGCACTAGCTCATAACCTAAAATATATTATACTGCACTAGCTAATTGGTTGAGGCTCGCCGCACGTCCCGCAAACCATCGGGAGGGCCAAACTTACGGGCGGTTTGACTATAGATAGCTGACCAGCGCAACTACGTCTGCGTTTGTAAATTTTCGCCGTTTTGGCAACATTTTTCATTGATGGCTCGCTCCTATTTATCGTAGCGTGATATTAAATAGCTTATAGCCTTCCTCGATAAATTGACTATCCAACACATATATATTTTTTTGAACCAGTAGTTTCTGAGATTAGCGCGTTCAAAATTCTTTATAGGCCGTTTGCCTATTCTTATTTTGCTGTCTTTGCTTAAGAGAGAAATAGAATAATTATCTAAAACTTTTCTAATTTAGGTATTTATTTCTTTAAATTTTACGTTTAAACGTTTTCATGGGTGCTGTTGTTGATCGTGATGTACTTATGTACAAGAGTCAGTGACACTAGTGAAGAAGCGGGGGTGGATGGAAATATCCACATATACCTACATAGATTAATAGATAGATAGGTACCTAATTATTTACTGAGATAAAAATAAAATATCTAGTACTTATGAGCTTAAAGTGAAAATGGTGATCAAGTTGCGCTATTCCTACCTCATTTGGTTATAAGACAGGTAAATAATCAAAATTCCCTTGTTATTTGAACCTAGGTCTAGAAATCTTTAGATGACGTCAATAAAAAGCGACATCAAAATCTGTATTTGTCATTTAAATATGTATCGCCAAAAACATTAATAAAATCCTAAATCAAAGCATAACCTCAAATAAAATTTTTAATGTGGGTATAATTTGACAGGTTCTCATTTATCCAACCCTCTTTGATTAATTATAACCACTAACCTTTTCAGCTTTTGCCAAATAAATCCACAATTTTCTCCAGGTTGAGAACTTTTTCTGGTCACTAAAGTTATATTGCATCTCCTTGGATGCATAGCGGGTACTCAGCGGCGACCGATAATTACAGAATTCAGAATTTAGTAGTTCAACAGGAGCGTCGATAGAAACCATGTTTAACACGGTTTATTAAATTGTATTTAGTTAGAAACAAACTGAGCGAACAGCTGAAATAAACGTCAATAATGGTTACCAGCTGACAGTTTAATGAATATAACCTAACAAACTCAAGGTCGATCAAAACCGCGGGAGAATTCGATAACGATAACAAGGTTATCAAAAGTCTTTGTCGCATGACGAAACGCAAATAGCTTATGATCAAAGTAGGACGGTTGTTATTGTAGTATTTAACAACAACTCAATATTACAACATTGAAATACGTTCTTACTTGCTTTTACGTACCTACCCTTGAAATTTATAAGTAGATCATTGTACCTACTATTAGAATGCCCTATGCTCAATTCAAGTTTGAAAAAAATAACGCTTTCCCAACTTGACTTAGAAGGCAAACGGCGTAATACTACTATTATGTATTCTGAGCTAATACTTGAATATGTCACTTGGACCAGTGCGTTGGTCCTTCTCCACGAACTCGAGAACATATCATCCCCAAAAGTTTCCCTTTTTCAGATCTATACGGACAGCTCATTGCAATTTTCGAATTCATTCCGAATCAGAATATTAATAACTCGACACATCACACACGGCTGTCTGATCCCAAACTAGGCAGAACCTGTACTATGGTAACCAGACTGCCGATAAACATAGCAACATACCCAGACACAGAACAAATAATCCTGCTCATCACACAATTATTCGTCCTGTGTGGGAATCGAACCCACGACCTCTGGCTCAGCAGTCAGGATCACAAACCACTAGACCAACAGGCCAGTCATATCTCTTATCATTCTTCGATTATATGTATACCTACTATATAAGTAAGCAAATCTTGTAAAAATTTAGTTTTGTTACGGGGCCCAAGTCTTCGGATTCTACCCTTACTTTAAGTCATCATGTGTCTTCAGTTTCATAATTTTTTTGCGCTTTATAAATACTGGAATATGTGCATTTGACAGTGGAGTTTTCTAATGTGGTATATTTTTAAGATTACGTTTGGTTTCAACCTTCACCATATAATCATTGTAACCGTTTGGGCGTATTGCCCATAATGACTACTGCATTAGGGGCAATAGGCCCAAACGGAACAAGGAATCGTTCAAACAGTTTTCAAGTATAGTATATTCGAATTAAGAGATAGCAAAGTATTCATTTAGTCCAAGAAATAAAAAAACAAATTGTAAAAATATTCTTTATTTACAAACTATTTTTTTTATAATTTTACTATACATTGAGCTGCTGCATGCATGAGTATATTGCCTTTTGGCAGTATGTAAGGCACCTTTGATAGGTATCTAAGAATCAAAACACAAGATCAAACTTCAAATAATCGGAAAAAGAAAATAACTTGCATTACAGGATCTACTTCATGTAGTGTGCGTTCACTAAGGTATGACGTCAATTCAGTATACTGCGAAGCCGTTCCTAACGCAGTCAAGTATACTGTCAGTTGTCAATTCCAGTGCTCACAGTACAAAAACGGTGACGTTTATGACGTCATATATTTCAATACGATACTGTGGCAGTATACTGTCAGTCTATATCCAGAACGAATTTCTCCCCAGTACGAGCACTGAACAGTGCTCTCATCGTATATCGGTACATACTCATAGTTTCAAACAATATTGTTTAAAATATGACAAGACCTAAATGATAAATACTTTTATATTGCTTTGTTACAAACAATTAAAATACATTGAAAATAAATAAGATTTATATCAAATGACATAATATTAATTTACTTAAAAAAATGCGTAGTTAGAGCAAAAGAATCTCTAGGGTGCACTAACCATTGATTTCATAATGTAAGCTATTTTTCATTTTTTTTGTGTAGATACGCAATTTCGTACTTAAAGGGCGCCAGTCTTGCACTCAAGTACAATGTTTTATTTATGATGTACTTAATTAAATACTTTGAATAGTTCTTATCTATGAAGCCAGTTTGATTACATTCTTCTTCATTTGTAAAAGTAAGTTGTAAAAATATATCTTGTCTCTTTGCAATGAAAATAAACATTTTTAATATAACAATGGTGTGATTACAAATATACTATATTGCACCTTATGCCTTATTCTTAAGCGCCTTCATCATTTTTTCTAACTTCATAGCCTTCTGGAGGTCTCCGCTGATCTTCAACTTTCCCATCATGAAAGCTGTTGTAGGCTTCAGTTTTCCTAGAAAAAACAACAAGATATGAGCATTTATTCATATTATTCTTCATTTAGTTACTTGTCATTATAACCGCCTTAACTAAATTATTTCCTTAAGTCGGTTGCCCTTGAAAACCCTTGACTTTACTAGTCGAGATTGTTCATGGTCTTACTCGAACAATAAGTACAACACACTTCTGAAAGTTAACATAATTATATAATACTGATACGAAAGCCTTAATTGACCCGCGGGCGCCATTCACTTTATCTACTTGTACAATAGACAAGTGGATGAAGTCATGGATTACCTTAATTAAGACGCACGCCAATTTTTTATGCATAACTATGTATTTTATTTTATTTATTTATTTTATGTAGTAGAACTATGTATTGTATATATGTATGTAGTCTGTCTATCAATAAGAATGTTCTACTGAGTTCTACAAGTTCGAACAGTGGTCGAGTCAAGTAGATAGTACGAAATGTTTCAGGAAAATTCGCGAACTTTCTACGAGATGTTTATATCACTATATAAAGACGTTGCAACGCGGTATGGACATTCAGTTCTAGTTGAGCGATACTACGAGTAACAAGTGCGAAGTATAGCGAATAGTTCTAAGTTTTAAAGAATTTGTCTAATTAGGAAACTACTATATCGAACGAAGAATGATCCTTAAAGAATCCCATCCCAACTAGGCCAGACTATAGACTGGCCGACTGGTCTAGTGGTTAGCGATCCTGACTACTGAGCTAGAGGCCGTGGGTTCGATTCCCATCCAGGACAAATAATTGTGTAATGTACATGATCATTTGTTGTGTCTTGGTGTAATTTATCTATAACTAGCAACCCGCCCCGGCTTCGCATGGGTAGCATAGACATCTTCTACAACCATCAACATATTTCAATCAATTTACACAAAATCTTAATAAATTATACACCTAAACCTTCCTCATGAATCACTCTGTCTATTAGTGAAAACCGCATGAAAGTTCCGTTCAGTAGTTTTTCAGTTTATCGCGAACAGACAGAAACGGCGGGAGACTTTGTTTTATAATATATAGTGGTATGTATGTATTTAGTAATATATAAGTATGTTTATCAGCAGTCTGGTTACCATAGTACAGGCTCTGCCTAGTTTGAGATCAGACGGCCGTGTATGAGATGTGTCTCAAGTTATTATTATCATACAAAGCACCCCATTACCTGACATTTACATCTATCTTAAAAAAACTAAAAAAAAAAACGTATGCATGTACCAGCGAACATATCAGCGAAGTTTTTCGCATCCATGGTGAGCGTGGCGTCGGGCGGGTTCTTGGGCTCGCCCTGGCCGCACGCGCCATCGCCGTTCTTCAGGTCAATGTGCCACACTCCTTCCTCCTTACCTAAATATTCATTGTTACAATTTAACTTATTGACATTTATGACAAGCATTTTGATCTAATGAAAGCTAAACGAAAAGCTGACAGTATGTATTATTTATTATGGATATTTAAATAAACTTTATTTAACTAGATAAAAGTATAACTTCTTACGTGCGTACATAAGTACACACACACTTTTTTGTGAAAACTATTTAGGCATAGGGAAATTTTTGGTCAAGAGTAAGTGTTCCAAGAAATTGATAAGATTGTCTAATATTTTTCATCTATTTTTTAATTTAAGGATGAATCTATTCCACTTCATTTTATAACTGTTATTTAAGGACAGACCCTAACATCCTAAACGTGTGTCATCCTTATAACTATAATGTGATGTGGAACGAAATCTTTCATCAGTTTATTTCGCCCGCCCAGTTCTTCCTAACTTTTAGAAAATTAAAGCTAAATAATAGCTAACTAGCTAATAATAGCTAGCTTAAAACAATAACTATTTTCATAAAACAGGCGGTAAGTTTAGAACTATAGTGTACTTTGAAACACTAAGCTGTACACAGATTCTTAAAAAAAATAAACAAAATTAATTATATCGGATTAAAAATTATTGAAAAAAAAGATAAAACAGCTTAGATACCTTTAACATTAAATTGGTAAACAGCTTGCGTTTTCTTGACCAACTCTGGTGAGAGACTTTTGCCGATGGACGCGAACAGAGTGTGGATCTGGCCGCCTGCGGGGTCATCCTGTCGACATGGTTTCTTGTTTTTAAAACTGTTTCATACAACAAACATTCCTAGATCTAATCAGCCTTTTTAGTTGAAAACATACATAAGTGGGACTAACTTGCAACATGCCAATACCTGATAGAACAAGACGTTTTTGTCAAATAAGTAATGATTAGTAACACGTGTACAAAACATACACAAATTAACAAAACTTTCGACTTAGTTTAAAACTGTGATATAAACAACACAACCACAAAAAGCCATGCAGAATACCACTATAGCAGCCAAAAACATAAAATTTTATTTAATAGAATAAAAAGAGATATTAATTAGTGAGTAATGAAAAAAAAAATCACATTATTTAATAAATTTTGATTATTCAGACCTTTTTTTCCGTTAACTTTGGCACACCGGGAACATCCAAAAAAAAGTCGAACAACAAGTTGTCTATATTACCTATAAACAAATAATATACATTCCTCATTTGAATTTCAAAAAAATAATTTTAGCTGGAACAGTTTCCTGAACACTTTTTCCGGGAACTATTTCGTTTTTAAAAAATCCGTATTTGTCTATGACCTTAACATTCTACAATCTGTTAGTCATTATTAATTTACACTGGAGTATATACAAAATTAGGATAAATAATATAAACTGGATAGGTGAGGTAGAAACATGTATACAGTACATGCTACAATATACATAATAAAAAGCGTGCTGTAAGCAAATACAACATTAAGTGCAATTTTTTTGTGAATGTTATCATAGACAAACCTTCTTCTTCTCGTAGTTAACCGCGGAGGTATGGTACTGTCTCATGGACGCCGTACTGACGGTCGCCCTGTGTTGGCTCAAAGACGCCGGATCGTCCAGGAAACCGTCCAGTAATAGGTTATCGATGTTTTCTGCATCAAAAATATCTCTATGACTACTCATAAACCCATTGACTTATAAAATATCAAAACTGATCGCAGTCGATCAAGCAATTCGTGTTTAGTGACACATAGTTTCAGTTTTTTGAATGATTTAAAATGTACTTAATAGTGTACATCACGGGCCAGTCGTTTAGTAGAAAGAACAACCATATTGCCATACTTTGCGCCAAAAATAATTAGGCGCCGGAAGCGTGTTGTTAAGAGATATCACAATAAGAATGAATTAATGGCTCTAGTACAATCTAACAGACTCTCTACTAATACATACTACTCCATACGACACATTTTGTTCGTCAAAAAATAAGTAAGGTCTGGCGGCCCTGGGATTTTGGTCTATTAGATTGTAGGTACTAGAACTATTTAATCTAAAGCATATTTCTAATTATTTTGTTGAGTGTCGCCCACATGTTAAGACCAGTGTCGCAATAACTCCATTTCCCCCTATAAGCGTCTTAATTTGCCTTCCTCTCTTCCGCAGTCCAGTCTGGCACCTGCAACCGGCGCGGTAGGACGCCTCACCCCTTGATAAAGGGCCCCCGTCGGGTCCTAAACTAGTCGGGCATCCCCGAAATATACACGTGAGTAAAACCGTATATCTTAACTAATATTTATAGAAATTTGTTTGTAAACAAATAAATTCTTCGTAACTTGCTCGATGACGTCTCTGCTTAATTTTTTTATTACTACTTGATACGTCGATTCAACTGGCATCTTCTGTGAGAGAAGTATTGCTTCTGCTTGGATAAACCACAATTCGGTCATTTTTTCCAAAACCTTGGTATACGTGCGGTTAAGGACACGGCCGATACGCCCTAACCCTCAGTGACGACGGAATTGGTATCTTCAAACGCCAGTTACGATTAAATAATACACGCGATCTCGCTTAATACCGATAAAAAAAATTGTCGTTGCGTCTCTGCACACAAATAAATATCTTGGTCACAGCCCACTAAAGTTACCCAATTTTCCCCCTTTAAATTGAGACGCAATATAGTAACAAAGGGAAAAAAGTACAAAATTATAAAAAAAAAAAAATTTCGATTGTTTTCAACAAACAAAGTATTGTACTTGTTAATTTTTTATTTCCTTGAAATATTACATAGGTATAACTAGTTTTTTTATGTATTTATATTTACTTTCTCTATATCATATTTAAGATGATGTGTATACAAATTCATAGTTTTTTGAGACGACACACGCTCTTGTCTGTCAGTGAGGCCGCGCGGTTACGTGATTAAAAGAAATTTGAATGTTGAATTAAATCCACGTTTTAGACTAAAATTTAAATCTCTTAACAAAACAAATATTTACATACTGCAAGGTCATTTAGCCGGTGGTCACTGTCTTAAATTTGTCTACTAATAAGTGCAATATAAATATAGACAGAAGTGACAAGTAATAATAACTTACTGGGATCGCACGCATATGGCGTTAAGTCTTTAACTCCCGCTGCTTTGAGGACATCTTCGTCAATGGCAAAATTACCCGTATATGTTTTAGGGTCCCTGTAAATATATAATCAAATGTCAATCTCACAATATTGATGGCAATGTTTTTTTGCACAATTATTATGGATTATACGTGAAATATAATAAATTTATTTAAAATAATTAAATCTATTTACAAGAAATTGATGAAAATATGGCGTCACATACTCACAAAACAAATAGAACCGAATTGAGAATATGAAGACATAATATAGCACAAAGCGATGACCAAAAATAAGCTAAGTATGTATTAAAGTGGAAGTTAATTAAACATGTTTTTTTAAAGATGTGTTTAAAAATTAAGCAACATCACTTTCCTAATCTAAAGTTTCAATATAAAAATTTATTGATAATTTGAAACACATTAGGTACATAATAATGTATAGTCCTACTATACTGTACTATAATATTTTAAACGTGAAAGTTTGAGGATGGATGTTTGTTTCTCTTTCACGCAAAAACTAGTGAACCGATTGCGATGAAACTTGGTATGTAGATAGTTGGACACCTGGATTAACACATAGGCAACTTTTTACCCGATATTCTCACGGTATCGGGACTTACGAGTGAAACCGCGGGGGTAGCTTGTTAATAATGTATTTTTCTTAGGACACAATTAATAGCGCCGCTAGTAGGGGCTAAAAGGTTTTCTATTCTATTGTTTTATTCAACATTGTTTTTTTTTTCAGCAAATAATAAACTTACTTGCAAAGCATGACGTAGGCAGCGTCAGATACGATTTCAGGTTTGCGACTGGTCGAGGTATCACCTGTTAACATCTCAATGGCAGCAGTCGCGATCGCTGAAATACCATAAATGACACTTGGAAAAAGCCCAACCAAATTACAAATAGGGTTGTTGAAAACTTTTTGGAACTGCTTCTATTTTATAGCTATGCCTTTATTTAGCGCTATAAATAATATTCTACTGAAAATACACTAAATTGAAAAGTTAGTTACTTTTAAAATTTCTCACTTAAACACTCGCATCGCATTTGATTACGTCACTAACCGATTAACTGATAGTTTTCCATAGAGTAAGTAAAAATTTAGTAAAAGTATGATACCAAATGACAGCTGTCAGCTTGATCATCGGTCATGTTATAATAGTTACTAGTTTATCGTTTTTAAATCTGTTTTAATATCTTTACTATTACTTTCTAAATTAAAAACATATGGTTTAAGGTTTTAAAACATCACAATCCACTACTTTTAAGACCCGAATGCTAATTTTAAGAGAGTAACACTATGGTAGACTATGATAAACCCTGCCGACCGAGAGCCGACTGCTTCTTGTGTAAAGTTTAAATCAAAATATTAAATAGGTAAAAACCGACAATATTTATAGTGGGAGAGCCATGCTTCGGCACGTATTGGCCGGCTCGACCGGAGGGACACCACGGCCAAACAGAAAACCGGCAGTGAAGTAATGATTTTATTCCTTTTCGCCGAGTGAGTGAGGTTACCGGAGGCCTTAACTCTTCCCTCCCCCTACTCCCACCTTAAAGGCCGGCAACGCACTTGTGACTCTTGAGTTGCTGGTGCCCATGGGCGGCGGTAGTCATTTACCATCAGGTGACCCGTCTGCTCGTTTGCCCCCTATACCATAAAATAAATAAATACCTAATTTTTTTTCTGAACATTGTAATATAACCCACCATATTTTAAAAGATTTAGCTACTTGATGAACCTAGTCAGGAGATGACATGGATTAGTTTTTGTCAGTTAACTATGTCTTACTATGGGTTAGTTTGTGTATAATTACCAGTCTTAGGCCACAGTGCATTGACTCCAATGTTGAATGGTTTAAATTCCCCACTCATGCCGAGCACACACATCGACATTCCATATTTAGCCATAGTGTATGCCACATGGATTGAGAACCTTAAAAAATTTACATTAAGATAATTAAATAATAGTGTCACCTATTAATTAAGAAGTAAAGGAGTTACATTAGTGTTACAATAGCATCATTCATGTTAATTGTTCTGTCATTATAGCTTTCAACTAATATGTTATAATTACTTGCAATACAGTATTGTAACAGTCCACTGCAACATCTAATAACATACTGGGTGTAAGTGACACTGTACCGAATCTTGAAATAGTGTATTCAGACCATCATTCTGAGTGGAAAATCATTGGAAATTTCTGCCGGCAAATTCATAATTTTTTTTTTGCTTAAAAGTGATATCACAATGAGTAAACAGAATATTTTACTGAAAAAAATCAGCAAATACCACATTCGGCCAAAAACTGCAATGTACAAAATTTATGCAATCAGCTGCTTCGACGGCGCCGTGCGTTGAAGGTCATTCATCCTACTGTACAGTACGCGTGTTGCGTTACACTGCGTAGTTCAAAATCAAACTATTGACTGTAAATCCTTAATCTCGCATTTTTATGATGAACTGACTTTTGTATTGTGATAAGTAAGTATCCAAAAAAAGACGTTTTTGTAAGTTATTCGCGACGGTGACACTTACACGCTGTATATATTAACGGCTATTATCATATTAGTAAAAGCTTACCAGTAGGGATTCATGTTAAGTGGTGGGGACAGGTTGAGAATGTGGGCATGATTGCTACCTTTCACCACTGGCAAGCATAATTTTGACCTGTAAAAGAACATTTTATTTTACTTCAGTATATTCCTGCCCAATAATAACCCGTAATATCTAGAAGTGCTTTTACCCATCTTTACATATAGTTATTAAAATAGCTCTCAGTAATGTAGTTTTCAGTAGACTCTAAAATTAAAAAAGTTCTACCTAACCTAACAAACATGGAATAATATTTGAAGGTACTCACACTAAGTATGTTCCCCTGGTATTAATATTGTGCATCAGGTCATATCGTTTCATATCAGTCTCGGCAGTGCCTGTCAGAGAAATTGCAGACGCATTGTTGATTAAAATGTCAATGCCGTTGAACTGTAATAAATAATGTTTAAGTCATGAGATAGTTGAGTAATAGCAGGAAAGAGTTTTCTAAATCTGTAAAATTTTATTCTTACATGAAACCCTGAAACTTTAAACTTTAGGTAGTGTTGAAATCAACACTGCCTAAAGTCTCGAAACTGAAAGAGTGCTAATGTTTTTATTACTGTCTTAAGCTTAGCATAAAGGTATATTTTTATTTGAGTACAACTCAAAAAATTAAAAACCATCATCACTACAGTGTCCGGCCAAGTAGACCAAAAAACAACAGACACACCAGTAGGTACCATCATTTTCTCAAAGCCATTCAGGACGTTTTCGACCCCTTCTTGATTTTCGGAACATCCTTGTTGTAGATACAGTAAGAAGATTGAATTTTTAGTAACTAAGATGGCATAACATATCTGGGTATATTCCCAAATTTCATTCAATTTGAATCTGTAGTTTAAAAACGATTGCTAGTTAAAATGCCTTAATTTTGTTACTGGCCACTCACACTCACTCACCAATCATAAAAATTGCAAGATACTTTTAGCAGACACACAAGCTTCAAATTTTGAACACAATTAGTGTTTACCCTATAAAGCAAGGAAAACCTAAAACATTTTGTAATTTTATTCCCATGTTCTATATTTAAAAACTGCATAAAAAACTTTGTAATCCTATTGGTATTGGTAAAGAGATCTTTTTTTTTGCATTTAGACTAAAAAGAAGTATAAAAATAAATGAAATAATTATGTTGAGTGTAACAAATAAATTTGTGTTCCTATTGACCAAGGCAAGAACTAAAAACATAGCTTTCAAAGGATTTTTGCAGCTGATGCAGGTCAAAAATTAAACAGAAAAGTATAATATTGTTTTAACAAAAGTTATAAAAATAATACCATACATTTACATATGTTTAAATGTCACAAAACTCTTAATTATACATAGTATTGTTTCAAAATTTGCTAACTATAAATAAAAACTTCAACTTCAAGGACTTTGACTTCTAACAAAAACATGTTTTTTTAAGATAAATTGTAAACCCACAGCAAAAGTAAATAATTTCATAATAGTAACAATTACAACACCACAAGTTATTATTATAAATACTCAAACAAATATTGATGCCCCCCAGCCAGATGGACCGACAACGTGAAGAAGGTAGCAGGAATGGACTGGATGCGGAGGGCGGAGGACCGGGTACTATGGCGCACATTGGGAGAGGCCTATGTCCAGCAGTGTACTATGATAGGCTGATTGATTGATTGATTGAAACAAATATTTGACTAAACCTAAACCTACCAAAACCTAAACAGCAGAAGAGGCTAATGAGTGCTTACCTTTTTAACAGCCTCATCTACAGCTTTCTGTACTTGCTTCTCATCTCTGACGTCAACAATGCATGGTAGAGCCTTGCCACCAGCGGCTTCAACTAAAAACATTTAAAACATTTTATTTTCCATTTAGAAATACATACTGATTACACACACAATAATTTATTAATTAGCAAGATAAAATCTATATAATTATTACTTCACTTGAGAACTTAATAAGAGCTCATTGTTTAAACTGTCGTCAACAAGAGATACTTTAATAGCAGGTCAATGTGTCTGTGGCTGGAGTTCAAAGTCCAACCTAAAACAATACTATTATTCTAAGAAATTTTACAATGATTTGTGACTGAAAATGAATTTTACATGACCATAGTAGGTTTAATTAATACTTAATATGAGTTTCTAAGTACATACTTTCTTCAGCGGCACTGTATATGGTTCCAGGTAACTTTGGATGTGGTTCAGCGGTTTTAGCGGCTACAACAACGTTCGCACCATCTTTTGCAGCCTTCAACGCTATTGCTTTACCAATACCACGAGAAGCGCCCGTTATGAAGAGCGTCCGGCCAGCCAGTTTCCTAATTTATATACTTATTATAATATCAGCAAAAAGTGGAACGTATTAAATAATAGAGCAAAACTTCTATATTTCTTACCCAGTATTTGCAACTAAACTCATCTTAAAAAAAATATTTATCTTATTTAAAATATTCAAGTTAGTTAATTTCTTTTATATTTTATTTTTAGAAAATACAACTTGAAAAACGATCAAATTATCAAATGACACACAACTTCTACAACAAGACACAATATGTCAATCAACTAGGTTTGGGCAAAAAATATCGATATATCGAAATTTCGTTATTTCTTTTTAAAAATATCGATTTAGCCAATGTTTTTTTTATTCTATATATCGATATTTGAATTTTATTTTGGAGTATCGAATTCAAATTACGAAATACACATTTATAACACAACTCTGGCTACATGTTTAATGTTATTAGATATTCCTAATCTTAAAATATCCCGTTATAAACGTCATTAAATTAAATATAACTAAAGGATTGCGTAATATCGCTTTTTTACAGTATCATATCATTAGATATGATTTTCAATATCCAATTTTTAAAGTGACACATTGCTCAATACCTATTCAAGACTGAATTTTTTGATAAATATAATGTGAAGAATAGGATCATAATATTGTTGAAAAAACATGTAAACACAGTGATTTTATAGTAGTTTTGGCAAGGAAAATTTTATACTTAATATCAGAGGTCTGCGAACTACGGCCCGCTAGTCTCATCAATCGGCTGTTCGCTAATATTGCTGCTGTGATACGTTGAATAAAAAAACGCAATTGAAAATAAATCGGTTTCATTTACTTGCCTGAAAAATGAGCTAGCGAACGCGTTCACTTTTAAAAAAACATTAATTATTGATCGCAATGACTTAAAAATCTGAGAAACGACCATCAAAGTTTTGATTGTAAAATCGACGGGAAACTCAGTCTCAGTAGTGTGGCTGAATATTTCACATGTTTTAAAATGTGTGAAACATTTACTACGTAATTGTGATTGAAATAGTATTATTTTCTGCTGGAACGATTTGATATTGGTTTTTAAATCAGGAAGAAGCTGGTTTTCTCCTTTCAATCTTAAATTTAGTTCGTTCATATCTTTTGTCAAATCAACATAGAATGGTAACTTCCACAGCCATTCGCTACTTCCTCAGTAGCGGCGTTAGGGTAGGGCGCGGTTGGTCGACCGCCCAGGGGCGCCAGATATAAAGGGGCGCCGCAGGAATACAAACGGGTGTATTGGTAGTGGTCTAGTGAAGCTGTCTGACAAGTTAGATCAAGTAGCTGTTGAAGAGATTGTGGACGAAGTTTCCCGAAGTGATGAGCATTGAGTGATCCCCAAGCTGTGCTACAATTACAGATGTTGCTCAGGACGACGCCATTGGTGATATATAACAAGCACAAGTTCTAGATGATGTTAATAATGTTGTCAAGAATATATTGGATCCAGCTACTTGGCCACTCACTCGGAATAGCAAAACTATTGATCATATAATAGCTACTGGCCCATTGCAAAGTCACATTGATAATTATCCAAAGAATGACATGGGCCACATTTCTCTAATTTCCATTTCATAAAAAAACTTACAAACAATGAAACAGTTCAGCATCGCTGGTCCGTTTCTAAAGATATAATACTCCGTTTCTAAAGATCGCGTTTATTGTTTTTGTTGCCGCCTATTTGATAGTAGGTCGACGTCGAATTTAGTATCTGAAGGTTACAATGACTGGAAACACCTGTCTGAGATGATAAAAAATCATGAAAATAATACTTCTCATAAAAAGTTTTACCATTCATGGATTGATACTGAACTACGATTAAAAACAGGAAAAACAATATATTGCAGAGAACAAAATTTGATTAAAAAAGAAACCACAAGATGGAATAATGTTTTTTCTAGATTGATGCATATAACACTTTATTTAGCTGAAAATAATATGGCGTTCAGAGGTACTTCTGATAAATTTTATACGTTATGTGGATAACGTAAGTTCTTGGGCTTAGTACAACTACTAGCCAAATTCGATCCACTTGCGTTTAGCTGTAAAGAGTGATGTTTTTGACCACTACTGTGGAAAAGATATTCAAAATGAATTGATAGAGCTGATGGCTGTAAAAGTAAAGTCGGAGATCATATCACGCGCAAAACAATCAAAATATTATTCAGTTATAGCAGACTGCACCCCGGACATTAATCATGTCGAACAACTTTCTCTAACAATACGATTTGTTGACTTATCAGTTCTATAAAATGCTCTTTTACTGATATTTATCAGTAAAATAGCATTTTATAGAAGTTATACCTGTCGATGAGTCGACTGGTAAAAGACTTACTGAAGTCATTATTAATGTTTTAAATAAACACGGACTAGAATTAAACAATTGTAGGGGTCGGGGGTTACGACAACGGAGCGAATATGAAAAGAAAAAATATTGGGGTTCAAAGGAGAATTCTGGACCTAAATTCCTTAGCTATTTATGTACCGTGTGGCTGTCATAGCTACAACCTTGTACTATGCGATGACGCGAAGTCGTACGTAAAGTCAGTCACTTTGTTCCGGGTACTTCAGAGGTTGTTCATTTTTCAGCTCTTCATTGTTTTCAGCTTCTGTTCATCGATGGAAAATTTTAAACTGATCACTTAGGACTGTATACTTTAAAAAAGCTCAGTGACACACGTTGGGAAGACAAGACTGAGCAGTGTTAAAGCAGTCCGTTATCAAATTAGTGCCATTCATGACGCTTTAGTTACTTTGGCTACTGAAACTCAGAATACTGATGTTCAAGTGTTTCATGAGGCTACTACTCTAGCCGAACAGTTAAAAGATTTCAGCTTCTTAGTTTCATTGGTTGTTTGGTACGATATACTTTTTCAAATAAATATAGTCAATAAATCTTTAACATGGATCTCAGTAAATGCACAGAAATGTTGAAAAAATGCTGCGCTTCATTGGAAGAATATAGAAATACAGGCTTCAAAAGCGCCATTTTAACTGCGAAGGAGTTGCTGAATCACTAGAAATTGAACTTGTGTTTAGAGCGTCAATAAGAATTCAACGTGTTAAACGCCAAGCTGGTGAAACTGCTTGTGATGAGCCTATAACTTCTCCAGAAAAAAATTGAATTTAAATTTTTCATTTGAAGTTGAATTTTTCAACTGTCTTTTGGACACTACCATAAATTCACTCAATTAAAGATTTTAACAGTTAAATGAATACTCGGAGTCTTTTTTGTACAATATAAAAAAGATTCAAGAAAAACCAGACCTCACACTTTTTGCTGATCTGCAATTGAAATTAAAGTCTAAAATCTTATTTGCCTGATCAGAATGTCTCCTGTCTCCTCCTGAACTCCTGTCTTTATTTTAAATTTTATCAAAGATCGCAACTTGCAAGAGCTGTATCCAAATGTATGGATAGCATTGCGAATATTGATCACTATACCAGTAACTGTAATTATAAATTGAATTATAATAAATAAATCCCTTGCTTTTTTTTCGTATGGGTTTCAATGGGAGACAGGAGGCGCCGCAGAAATCTCGACCAGGTAGTGCTAAAACCGGCACTGTACTTCCTAATTCTGTAAATTCTGTAACAGGATGATGCTTTTCATTCAACAACTGAATGACTGGTTTTAGAACTACAGACACATCCAAATATTTGCAATGATGAATGACACTATTTAATACTAATGAACCTTTTGAACCACCAACATTTTCTACAGCCTTTGATCCAAGTGCAACCACTCCTTTATTGTTACCACACATGTTTTTACCACCGTCAGTTGTAGATTTCAAGTTCTTCCATCGAAGGTTCGTTTTATTAATGGCATTTTCAACTCCCTTAAAAATGTCTGCCCCAGTAGTCGTGCCGTGAATACTATCAATATCAAGAAGTTTTTCGTACACTTCATAGTTTTTATCTACTCCTCGAACGAAAATCAACACTTCAGCAGTATCTGAAATATGCACTGACTCATCCAAAGCGATAGAAAACCACTCAAGATGACCATTTTTGTCAGAAAGTTATAATTATATATTTTCTGCGATGTCACCTACACTCTGCGGGTAAAGTTAGAGACTACCACTACTCACCATAAGATGTAGTTCCGCGTCGCAATACTCAATGCATGGTACTTGAAATAGCTAATTTTAGCAAGCATATGTTGTTGTTCAGTGACTAATTTAGGTTTTGGTCCTTGGAACTTATTTGCGTAATCAGTATGGAGACCCTTGCTCTAAATCAATAATAGAATCGATAAAAAGTATTAGTTAAGTAAAAAATATTTTGTTTTACAATATTGTAATTTATGTCGTTTGCGTACAATAAATTAGAACTCGTGGTGTCATGGCACTTATTGCTCGCACTACGGTCACTACGATTCACTACGACCGACTTCATTCATGTTTTACACATAAGGTAACTAAGCAACCATGCCTCCCGCTTTAGTTTTAGTTCAAGATCCGCATTATCATTAACACTCGCCATCCGGTTGCCTTTCCAATCCGAATTTGACGTGCCATTACTTTAACTATTTCTACCGAGATGTTATAACCTGGGTGAGGTAGATATATTTCTACAAAACTCTGACTCTGCTACTAGGACGATGTCATCGGCAAACCGGTGTGAGGTGTACTCGCCGTTTATGTTGTTTCTCCGTCTAGTCGAATCACGCTAAGCACTTTGATATACCGCCCGTCGACATCGCTGTAGAACATCTAGGACCGCCCAGATCTCGATGGAGTCGAGAGCTTTCTCGGAGTCCACAAAAGCCATACAAAGTGCCTGATTATTCTCAGTATTGAGTTTCATCAGATGAGGCTTCAAAAAGTAATGAGCTTCAAGCTTCTGTTCCACTCAATAGCATTTTCTTTTGAATGTTGAAGCGTCGGAGGTCGCATCGTATCAGCTTTTAATATTTAAAGTGAAACTTCTTTAGAATCGTTGTGATTTGAAATTTGATGAAACGAAAAAGCGTCACGATAAAGAAAAAACCTATTCATAAATATGATTTAGCCTGCGAGAGAATGAGATAGAATACAAGTTTACAATGTTTCCAATAATTTTTGAAAAGAAACAAACATATTATTCATAAATAGGATTTAGCCTGAGAGAGAATGAGAGAATACAAGTATCAGTGTTTCCTATAATCTTTGTCTTTGCGCCTGCGTACTACCAAGCCTTCAGAAAATATGTCAATGTCAACGTGGTGTAATTTTTGTGTTAAAAATTAATTGGTTAATTAATTTAATTATTTAACACATCTCTGTTAATTTGACCAATAACTTTTATATAAATTATCTAAAATTAAATTTATTAACATTTTAAATTATTCAGGAGGTCATTATCTTTATCAGTGTAAAACTTTTGGTTCACACAACACGAGGAAGACAAGAACTTACACAAACAAAATGTTTTTGTTTTAATTGCCTGGCCAGTCCATCCAGTTAAAAAATGCCATCAATCAACAACCTGTCGTAGATGCGGGAGGAGACATCACTCACCAGCGGCGTAACTACCCCGGCCACCTGAGGCCCGTGGCTTATTCATCGGATGGGGCCACACGGACACACATCGATCGATGATAGAATATTCATCATCAGTTGTTACCACGCCAATCGGTCTGAAAATGCTACGATGCCAGTCAATCGATGATGGCATCGATCGATTGGTGTGGTGGCATTCTTAATGTAATAAAGCTTGTAGGCTCATTTTTATAAATTACTTATTAAAGTGATAAGATGCAAGACATTGTAATTGTAAACAATTTCTTTCATTGTAAGGACACGCGATCTCAGTTGATTAATAATTACGTCCAATATACGATAGAATAAGTGTGTTTATTTTATAGAAGCTTTCGGGATCTTGGAAACATCAACCCTCGCAAATTTCATTAAAATTACCTTTCTGTCATCTCGCCAACAGGCCATGATTACATACAAGGTAAGGAGAGGAGGTAAGGAAAAGGTCGAACCAAGTGTCAGGACCCTGGATGTTGTGATGAGTGGCTGACAACGATTCGATGAGGAGTTTACGGAAACGAGGTTAATTAGAAACAAGGAGATTGGTATTGAAATCGCCCATGATGATATGATATGGATATCCAACCCTAAAAATCCAGAATCCAATCGAGACTGGAGAAGTAGTCAACGGGAATGGGAATGGGGAAACAATAAACAAACAAATAAACAAAACAAACAATCAATTTGCATCCCTTGATGCAAATTGCCTCAAGGCAGAGTATTCTGATGAGATGGATTTACGTATCACAGACCTTTACGCCAGCGGAAACGCTTTAATCCGAAACTGCTTTACGCGGATAAAGCAGTTCCGGAGTGCTTTTTCTTCTGACTTACTTAACAAAAATCAAAACTTAAGGTTAACTGAGAGGTATACTCTAATGCTAGATAGCATATACTATTCCTCATGAATCTGGCTATCATACACAAAAAGATTTTTTTGACTACGATTGGTAGTTCCAGAGAAAAACTCTTCAGCTTTATTATATTAGTATAGATAATGTGAGTAATTTGTTAAATAATATAACTTTTGGATATAGGGTTAAATAAAAAAATTACACAGCTAACTTAAAGTTAAAATTATAAAACTATACAATTCAACAAGCTACGTTAAAACAAATCAATAGAAATATAATTATCAGCAATAGAAGAGTTTGTAATGTTAAAGAGTTAGAACTTTTCTTGTGTGCAGCTGCAGTATCAGTTGTCGCTTTGGGTTGCTCCTCCAATGGTAGAAACAGCTCTTCCATGGACATTTCTTTGAGGCGACAAACATCAGGCGCTTTCGCGTCTTTGTTAAAAACTCCCGGACACAGATGAATGTGCTCATTAAGGTCGACTTTGCTTTCCAAATGGAACATCTTAATTTCTTGGTGGAAAAATGTACCAGAATAGGCCGGGGACGGTCTTTGTTCTACCAGTGGGAGAGCCTTGCTTCGGCACGTATGGGCCGGTTCGACCAGAGTGATACCACGGCCTCACAGAAAACCGGCAGTGAAGCAATGCTTGAGGTTACCGGAGGCCCTAACCCTTCCCTCCCCCCTCTAATCCACCCTCCCCCCTTCCAGCCTTTCCCTACTATCGCCTTAAAGGGCGGCAACACACTTATGACTCTTGTTGCAGTTGCAGGTAGCCATGGGCAGCGGTAGTCATTTACCATCAGGTGACCTGTCTGCTCGTTTGCCCCCTATACCATAAAAACAAAAAGAAACCTCCAATCCTATAGCAGACATTTATGTTACTGGAAGTGATGTTCTCCATTCCTAGCTTATTGTGAAGCAACCTGATCACCGTTGTGGAACACTCTTCCTTCTCAACTTCCGGAACTCGCAAGAAGAGGATAGCCTTGCGTCTGTGCCTTATTTCCAAGCCTTTAATCTGACTGTGGCAATTTCTGATCCATTTGCGAAAGAGGCCAAGCATTTTGGAAGTGAGTTCACGGAACGTCCAGAACTCCTGTGCCACATTGGCCACTGTGTATTTTGCTGGCACTCTACAGTTTAACTGGGCCTCTAGTTCTGTCATCTTCCAGAAGGACGAGAGCTTCAATCGAAGGATGACAGAACTAGACCCACGTACCTAACACCCACGCACATTTTTACATTCAAAATGTCACATCTAGGAGATAGAATCTGCACAGGATTCTTCCTGTGCACTGGCATGTGAGATAGAGTAACACTTGTGATGTAACATCAGGTGTGATGCCAAAGTAATTGCTGAAATAACTGTTTGAATTAATAAAATATTAATTTTTCAAGTGTGTCCAAACTTTGCCTACCCTAAGCTTTTACATTTAGCATTTACATTTAAATGCATATTTGACATTTATATGTATTTATTTGATTTGACGTTCTTATGCGCCAGATAATAAACCAGACGGATTTAATTTCAATAACCTTTCTGTTATAATTACAGTAAATACATTAGGGCCCAGGAATCTATCTTGAAATATAGGAAATATCTATCTTGTAAGGAAACACTTTGAGGCTGTGGTAAAAAAAACATCTGTAGAAAACCTCTCTCTGGTTCTGCCTCTGCTGGTTTGGCTATTTTGAATAACGCGCCCGTCAATAGATCAAACAGTGGTCAACCTAATTTGAACGAGAATTTTCCCAGGACGATGGCAACAACAGTGAAGTCACTTTTTCTATGACCAAAATTTGATCCTGAAATTAGACTTCGTTATAGGTTCTTCCGTAGGTCTGTTTAAATGTTCCATTCTGTAACGGCCCTGTCCCATTAAATCCCTCATAATACTACTTCCTTGTTTCACCTTACATATTCTTTTAGCGACCATAAAGTGAGAGCAACGGTGGAGTTCATGGGTGATACTTTGATTGTGCCACAACTGTCGCTATGGCGTCCTCATAGTCGGAGTCGCTGCATTATGTAGTTCAAATAAAAAAGATAAGAAAGGATTTGAAATACATTTATTTTTGTGCATCATTTCATGAACCCACTCTCACTAACTTCTAATGTACAACACCAGATAGGGTGAATACATACATGATAATCTAAAATAAAACTTTAAATTATTTTATATCATAAGACATTCAGTTAGGCTTTATTATAAATTGCAATATTACTTTTATATGGCTCGAATCATTGATAATAATCTTCTTATACTTTTTCTTTAAGTACTTATATTTTCTATCTGTTCTATACACACCCTTTTTTATACACGGCCATTACCTACAGAATTTACAATTATATTACGATAAAATTATTGTAAATTACATAGAACTTGAGTATTGTATCTAAAATTAACAATATATAACCAATCATTCAGTCCATTCGCAATCATGTCATTAGATAATTCATAAGTAAAATTTAAATAACAAAATAATTCGTTGGAGATCTATCGTGCTAAAACATATACATTTTGGCTACAAAGTAAGCTAAATAACTTCTCAGTATACAATAAAACTCGTTTAAAAATGGAAAATAAAGTTATTTATAAAATAACTGTAATTATCTGCACAATTTGGTTATAATTAAAATTATCAAAATATATCTATAATATTAATTACAACTATTGATTACATTAATCTCAAATTACTATTTACATTTAGGTATACTACACCTATTTCCAATAGTAAATTGATTTTCACTTAATTGAATTGGAGTAATCAAACATTAGGTAGACAATACCGCACTAGGGAACATACAGGAAATATCGATGAAAGTCATTGTGAAAAATACTAATCACAAGTTAGAAGAATATATATATATTTTAGTTCCTTTCAAGGAAATGATATTGCTTTTGGAGAAATTTATTAATATTGGCAATAAAAAACTGTTAACTTCCCTGACAATAATAAAAGGGTAACCCTGTTTACCTCAGAGATATGATTTTATCAGTATTTTAATTGAAAATTAATCAGGCACTTCGATACATGACACGTTGTACGAGTTTAATTCATTTACAAAAATAAATTACGTAAATTTCAACAAATACTATGCAAGTTCAAAAAGTTATTTAAAAAAACAATTTCATTTCAACATGGCTCTGATAAAAAATATTTATTTATTAATCGTTATATCTGAAACTTTATGGTAGGTAAACCGACTATTATCTAAGATAGATAAGATTGATTTATAGATCTACATAAACAGCACAACAAGAATTAGAAATTCAACTACACAGGAATAGCTATAGCATAATCTATGACAGTCTAACAAATTATTACTTCAGGCTCAGCGCGACGAGAGGTCCTTTTTTGTCTTTGACCAAGATTTAAGTAAATAGGACCGGTTTGAGCGATTGCTTACACTCATCAATCAAATTCCTTCCATTGTCTTCCCTTCTTAACTTCCTTTTCCGTTCAATATACTTCCAATTTTCCCATCTTTAAATTCCCAAAGTACCCGGTTGACTTGCCCGCTATTACGTGAGTGGGACGAACTTAAAGTAGGCAAAATGTGGATATTTATTACGCCTCTGCTTACCCCTTCAGGAAGTGGCGTAGCGTGAGTGTTTGTATGTGTGTATTTATCATTAGGTTTTTACATCGATCAAGCCGGCCGGCGAACGGAAAAAGTCGCACTTAATCAGAAGCTTTGTCTCTAGGTGGACCCATTCAACAGTTATTATTTATTTAAGTAGTACTTATTTAACTCGGTTTTATAGATTCACAGGCAAATATTTCGAGACCTTTTCGTTATCTTTTATATTTTGAATATTATTAGAGATTTTTTGTCCTATTCAACTAGTAGTTGTACCATACAATGTTCATATTTTTGTAGTCAAATCAGTAATTTAATATGTCCTCTTGTTAACCTGAACCAACTTAACGAAAATCTTGGTCAAAATGAAGAGAATACTCAAACCGACATTTATTTCTGCCAACCGCATACTTCAGGAGTTACGACGTATGAAAAATCATCAACAATGTGAAAAAGTCAACTTGTTACTTCTTATTTCATTTAACTCATGGCACTCTGATTCAGAAACTATAAATTGCCATCAGCACTGAACCTTATTGAAATCTGATTGATAGAGATTAAAGCGACAATATTTTACAGTGAAAAGCACCATAAATTCTGTTATATATTCACTATTGTTACTCACAACTTTCACTTAACTATTTAAAGCATTAACAAAATAAGAATTGGCACCAAAACTGAAACTAATATCTTTGTTAGTCACCGTAGAAAGTTAACAAGTTGAAGCACCTATGAGGTTTAAGACTATATTATTTTCATAATCATATTGAAGGAATAAATTTTCTTCTTTTAGGTCACGTCATTGAATGGTATTGGAACGATGGTAGAGCGATTTCTCCATACAAATGAAGTGGAACTTGTATGGAGTCGCTGGCGCTTCGAATATAGACAATCAAATCTTTCAATGAAAAAATGTTAGAACGTTAAATTGGCGTTTCAATGACATTCGAATTTCTATGGTCGGAATGAGAGTAATATTCGGCCCTTTGAGAGCAATATAAGCAGTGTTCGGAATTTCAATTTAATACAGTTGCAGCCATGTGGGTTAAGGTGAGGTGTGAATTGCAGAAGAAAAAGAGATTTAAAATACTTCGTGAGGAATAAATACCCTTATTAAAGAAGATTATCTAACAAGATAGTCAATTTTTTTTATTCTACCAATGGGAAGATTCTCTATTATGTGGATGTACAAATTCGTTGTCATAGCAATGTGGATTCATAATTTTCTTGTTAAAGATATCATCAAATACTTAAACGACAAATATTGCATAGGTACTCTCGGTTTTCTTGGGATGAAATTATTTGCCATTACAAGATGTGAATAACGTTTTAACATCTTGTAATGGTGGTAATCTTTAGAAACCTTAAAATTGATGTATACTGCAGTGCTAATTTCAGATTTATGGACCCTTCTTTCTACGGTGACTAAACAGTTTCAACCACAAATCTATGCCACAAAACAATAACTCTAATCATTTGCCTATTAAACTAAACCTTTTATATGTAGGCGGGCTGCTTGGCAGAATGTTGCAATGCCGCTAATACATCATGTTTGAGCCGGACATATAATCTTCCTTTTCTCCATGGGTTTTGGAGTTGCAACGGTCTAAAATCATCTCGAAGGCATCTTTCCCTGGCGCCGATAACAGCTACGAGGCAAAAATCTTGAAGTTTTTCGGGACCATAGACAGGGCCTGATTTCCCTTTGAGCACGGCGGCCATGTTGAGTTGTTTGACAACTAGGTCAATGACTTCCCGCGCAGATGTCCGTGGAGTCACGTGGAGTTTTAAGGACGTCCCTGATGCCAAACCAGTTTCATACGCAGCGAATACCTGCAGAGTGAAAATACAACTTATAACATTAAATAAATCATTAGTTGCAAGAAAAAACGATAAAAGTATGGAAATTGCACTTATATACTAACTGTCAAGAATTATTCACTGCAAATATGACTTGTTTTAAAAAAAAGTTCAGACTACAGATTTATGTTTTGACAGAAGATTATTTAATTACTGAGCTAAGAAACCGTCGAGCATATTTTTTAATAAATAAAGAAAGTGAATTATTTACCTGCAAAATGCCCGCTTGGTCAGGTGTGCGTAACTCGGACGCCTTCATTTCCTCATCTTTCCTCTCATCAGTCTTTGGAACTTTATTGTTATACTCAGCATCCTCTTGCGTCTCCAATAACGGTTGTCGTTTGACACACAAACTAGACTTTGGAAAATCCTGACCAGTGTCAGTGAAGTCTACATCACTCTTCACATTCGTCATGCTCTTTGATGCTATGACGTTACAAGGGTTTCTATAATGATTCCCTTGAGGACGGATTTTCAAAGGAACTAAAGTTATTGGACAACTTTGGCTCTCTGAGTCACTCGAGAGGCTCTGAACTGATTCTGACACGTTACCTTTGGATGTTCTGACGCTTATCATGCTGCCTGGGTAATAACCTTTTACTGTCAGTAAGGGACTTGATGTAGTTGATGCGCTCGCGTTAATACTGTGAGGTCGTGGTTTCGGTTCAACGTTTTCGTTTTGAAGAACTAGCGTGTCTTCGCTTCGGGATGGAGGTAGTCGATTGCTACCAATGCTTGTATGGGAACCACCCGAAGACTTTATATCAAATTGAGAACTGCTACTTAGTATATTATTACTAACAGCACTCGATTGTGTGAACTGCGAGTCTGCGCTACCTTTTCGCGGATATTTGTTCGTTTCTGGGTTTAGATATTGTGAACTACATAAGTTAAGAGTAGATACTGATGTTTGTCGAGGGGATAGACTCAACTGTTGTTCAGATTTGCTGAATTCTGGGTGTAAGTTAGCATGGTTACCATTTCCTGCTGGACCAGGCCACGATCCTCTTCCAGGAGACGTTTTAGTAATTTTACCATCTCTTGAAGGTATTTGCAAGAAATCTTTAAAAGTGCTGTCATTTTCATTTATTTCTACAGGACATTCGGTCTGTGACGGAGTTTTATCCAGAATATATTTGAGCAATATTCCATAGCTTGTTACAGTTTTGTCTTTATCTCTGGCGAAGCCTATGAGATCCATGAGCCATCGTTCTGCTTTCCACACCGTGTTGAGGTTGTTTTGTAAATCTTCTAGTTTAGTTAGTCTCTCTTTGGCTGTCTGTAGTTCTGTGCAAGAGAACGCTTCGCGGTGTGAGTGGGCAGCTAACGCCACATCCAGTTCTAAAACACAGCTAAGTTTTGAGTATTTATTCAATATATTCGTATGGTAAGTCTGAAGGTGGATCATTTCAAAAGCCTGTATCGGCAAGCTTAATAGATCTCCTTTCTGGAGAAGAATTTCTTTTTGGCCGGGGACAGAGCAAGCTTGTTCTGCGGGTGGACAAACCATGATAAAACTAACATCGTGGTTCAGTTCGATAACTTCTAAATCGTATATTCGGTGGGTTACTATACTTTCGATGGGAATCTCCATTTCTTTGAAGAGTCTTTGGGAAGCCGAAGCTATGAGATCGAGGAACATTTCTTGAGATTCTGAAGGTTTCTCCTGACCGCTTATCGCGATACTGTTCATTGCTTGAGTGTCGTCAGTTTTGCCTGATTGGCTCTTTAGATACTCCCATTCCTCTCTGTTGAGAAAATGTCAAATGTTTTCATAACGGAATTTAATTTTATCTTACTATACTAGTACCTACCGATAATAATAGGACTCAGTGTCAACAAGTATCGGGAAGGTGCGAATACCACCTCCGGTATTCCTAAGATAACCGCTTACTGTTTATACCACACGTTTGTTTATCATAGTGGTATATTAAAAACAAGACAACTAAAGAAGAATATACGTACGCCGAGACATGTGGGTTATCTCTGACCCTGGTGTGCGGCGGCACGTTGGGCGTGCGCGCGGGCGCCACGATGCGCACCACCTCCACCGACGACTGCAGCTTGAGGTAGCCCAGGTACAGCCCGCGCGGCAGCTGCACGCGACACACCTGCACAATATAACATAGTCATATTTGTAATTAAACTACATTAACATTACTGTTGCGTGCGTCTTTGCTCATTTGAGGGCAAACTATTAAACATAATGCTTCTTGTGAAGACGAAACACGCGTCGAAGAATCACGTTGCGTCAGTGAAAGATTTTCAAATTATTGCATTGGAGGTACCTGTCACACCGGATATTTAGACTATTTGTTAAGGAAATTCGATTTGCCAACCCTGTCTAAGGCTATTCTTTGAGAATTGTGGTCTTGAGGGTGACTTGTGCGTTTTTCTTTTTAAATCTTCTACCATAATGTTGCTACTTAATACCTAATTTAATTAATTATAATTGTGTATGCTCACGTTGGTCTTTGATAAAAAGATATTTGAATATGTAAATTTGAACAGAATCAGTCTAGTCGTTCAATATTTTAATCCAAAGTCGTTTACTAGCAGTAATATATAAGTTGTAATGCATATAGTGGATATTGGTGTGTTGTTAAAATATTTTGTGAGTGGTGGAAGTGTGTTGTTAAAATACTCAATACTCAATACTCAATACTTTATTGCTGCCATAATGTAAATTATACAGTTGGTAAAACTTAAGCTAAGTATCAATTATGGACCCTGTCGGGCACTGCACAGAAGAGAGAGAGAGAGGGGAGTTATTTTTTGTTGTATTGATATGATATATTATTTTGTATTATTTGTTTAATCTGTAAGTATATATTATTTATATATTTTGGGTATATTAATAGTTTTGATAATATTTGCTGGGTAATTACTTCGTTTTATTTATATATTTGTGTTACTTATTCTATTTTATGATGCCATTTAATAACATTAACAAAAAAATCTGAAGTTTATAGTATCTAGTTATAATTTATAGATTAGATGGTAGCCGTTTGAGATTTGTTTTATAGTAGTAATAATACATAATTGATTTATTATTTATTAAATGTTTAGTGATTGTTATTATTATTGCACTGGGATTATATAGAATTTGGCTATGTTGTTATATATTTATTATATAGGGTAATTATTTTAGTATTATGTATTTATTATTAAACAATTTAATAAAGGTAATTATTTAGTTATTATAAGGTATGTCATATTTGATTTATTTACTTATTTATTTACTTATTGCACTTGATTTAGGTTAGGCTTGACTATGTTATCATACTAAAGTAATACTTTATAATGTGAAGATTTAATACTATTTAAGTAGGTAGGTTTTTTCTTCCATATACTCTTTTATAGTGTAGTAACTTTTTTGTAACAGGAAAAGTTTTAATTTATTAATAAAAATATTATGTTTTTCTTCGTTCTTAATTGCTTCTGGTAATTTGTTATATATTTTAATTGACATAACCAAGGGGCTTGTAGAATGCATTGTTAGTTGGGAAGTTGGGAGGTTAAGCCTATTTCTATGTCTAAGTGTAAATTTGGTTTGTTTATCTTCTCTTTTACTATAGTATTCCGGATGATTTCGAACAAATTTACAAATTTCCAAGATATAAATGCTTGGTAGAGTAAGAATTTTGAGATTCTGAAAATGGGGTTTACAGGAGTCTGTTTCTTCTATATTAGTTAATATTCTAATTATTTTTTTTTGTATGGTGAAGATAGTGTGTGCCTCTGTACTATTTCCCCAAAGGATTATGCCATAGCTTAAGCAAGAGTAAGCGTATGCGTAGTATGTGACAAGAGCGGTGGAAAGGTCTGTGGTCTTCTTAATTTCGCGTAGAGCATATGAAAATGTTGATATTTTTGACCGAACTTTTTTTACGTGTGGTTTCCAATTTATATGAGTATCTATAATTAATCCTAATAAGTTAAATTCTTTAACGACTTCCAATTGAAGCCCTTTGAAACTAAAGTTTATATTTAATGGTTTCTTTTGATATGGATGAAAAGGTATTATTTTAGTTTTTGAATAATTTATTTCTAAGTTATGTTCTGTCATCCAATCTGTTGTTTTGGTGAGTATTGTATTTATATTGTCATTTAAATTCGAATTGGTTTTAGAAGAAACTAGAAAGTAGTAGTAGAAAATGGTATAAGTGGATGTAAAAACGAAGTTTAAAAGCAAATAATGTACCTGATGGTAGGCGATTTGTTCATGTACAGAAGCCATGAGCAGTTCCCCGATGGTGTTGTCCTCGCTGAGCACGCGCCGCCGGAGCCGCGCGACGCCGGCCCCACCGCGAGTTCAGCGCCGACACCGACTTCACCGACTTCACGCTGTTCACGCACGACAACACTATCGTGCCGTGAGAGTCTCGAAGGGGCTTGTGGTACAGTTGGCCTGGAAATATCAATATTTGTGACGATTGCAACGACAGGGGTTGTACATTCTATTTCTGCTCAGTGCTAATATTTATATGGAAGAATATATCTATTTCACAGACACCTTACACACGGTCGTCTGATCCCAAACTAGGCAGAGCCTGTACTGTACGGACTGCTGATACATATTATAGATAAATTATACCCAGACACAAGAACAAAGGACCGCGCTCATCCCACAATTATATGTCCTGAGTTGGCATCGAACCCACGACCTCTGGCTCAGCAGTCAGGATCACTAACCTTTAGACAATTTTTTTTTGGTGTTTTGACGACCTTTGTGGCAAGGCAGTGGGAGCTGTAGAGAATTCGACTGCCACGACCAGGGGTCGCGGGTTCTACTTCCGCGCAGTAATTATCAGCTTGGTTTTCCAAGAAAAGATAAGTGTTCTGTTAAAGTACAGGCTCTGCCTAGTTTGGGATCAGACGGCCGTGTGTGAGATGTGTGAAGTTATTATTATTATTTCAGTGGTCAGGAAAATGATGTGAAGTAAGGAAGTGCTAACCTAAGTCTTGTATACACAAGGCAGACTGCATTTGCGCGGCCGCTGTGAGCAACTTCAGTCTGAAATGTATCGATGAGGACGTGTGCTTCTCCATGTCCGTTCGTAGCGCCTTCACATCATCCCATGCACACGATACCTAGAAGCAAATGAAAAAATATTGTTGATAGGAGAAATTAATGATATCAAGATCTAGGGCGTAGCTTAATCCTTTCAAAAAAACTCAAGCCTCTCGGTGTGTTTAAGGGTATGATGAAAAATGGATCAGCTTCTGTAAACATGTGGAATGTGGTGTCCGTCACCTTTCCCATTCCCTATGAATCTCTGGCGATCCATCATACTCGTATAACCCAACCCAAGAGGTATAAAACCAGCTAAGAAGTATACACCCAACTAGTGCTGTATATAACTTTTACACAGACTTCCCTTCTCAGGTAGAACATATGGGCGAAAATCTAATATTTAGTTCTATTAGATACTGTTTTGACTGTTTAAAATCGAACTTATAATTCAAATACTCATTCAAAATAATAATATATTCAAATAATTGTGTAAATTTGCAAAATAAAGTCTATTAGAATTAATATAATTATTCTGTATTAAATTTTATTATTTTATGCATGCAAAAACTGGCGTATCGCCGACATACACCACAGAGTAAAATTATTAGTTAATTTTTCTTTAAGTTGATATGTTGCTTGTTACGTCACACGCGTCATAAAATCCTAGAAGTTGGGAAGTAAAATTAAATAAACTAAGTATATTTCAAAGTTTTTTATAGCACTTTGTGTGAAACTTTTTTTATTACTGTCCTTTTTTCTTACAATAAAATAAACAACAACTGGGGGGAATCGTAGTTTGAATTAATAATTTATTGCTTTACTCGGTATTGCTTTTATATGGCTCAGGCCAAGCTAAACAATTTCAGTTAGAATTTGTGCTGTCATGTAAAAGTTACATGCGAGTATTTCCAACCTCTGTTTTTTTAATCTCATAATCTTGGTTTATAATTAATTAATTAATTTACTTCAACGACTAATTCACTATTACATTCAACATGTTAGAGTCAGACTTAAAGAAGTTCCTACACACCAATTACATAAAAGATTTGATTCAAATTATAGAAGTAACTCGACAAAGATATTAAACCTCCTATTCTATTATTAATTAATTTATTTAATACAATACTCGCGCATTGTGTGTTATGCTAGACAAGGATACAAAATAAATTATAATGGTCTTAATAAAAAAATACACACAAAAATTACAATATTAATTAGATTATGATTTGTAGAGAATGAGATAACCAAAAATATAAAAAATTAAAAGAATGAAGATAAAATAATTATTGCTATGGCAGAAAAAACGCGTTCCACGCTCCCGTGACTAAACCGTTTACATCTTAAGTAGAAGAATCATTTGGGTTATCATGAGCTGTTGGGGTTAGCGTACGATTTAGTCGATTTCATTCTGATCTATTGAAATAAAACTTTTTTTAACGGATTCTATCGCGATTTATTTGTTGTTATTTTACTATTTACACTGATCCCGACGTTTCAGTTGTTTTTCAGCAGCCATGGTCACGGGTAGACTAAGATAGTGGTCGTCTCATGTATCGAAGTGCAAAGTTATCTCAAAGTACCCGAAGTTTGTTGATTGTTGGTGTTACTATTTACGCAGAATGATCTCAAAGTGTCTTGAAGCCTTGCTGTGTTTTGATCTATCCAACTTCAGTATACTCTTGGCAAAGTGATATTTTTGACGAAAGGCGAATCCTTTCACGCCAAGACAAAGAAACACTGAAATATATTTTTATGTCCGAAATACATCTGTACATATAGCCAAATACCTTCATGAAGCCAGTGGGAAGTCAGTATAGATGCAGGTGGGATATGTCTCGTCCACTTCGATAACCGGTAGGAACTCCTCGCTCGTGACCAGCACTTTGTCTTCGTGGTAGAGTATACACGCAAAGTAGACGCCCCTGGAGTCAAGAATAGAAACATGTTTAGATTATGGATTTTATCAAGTTCTTCACGGACATCTGCTTTTGGATAGAAGGTCATGAGCCACGCCATAATAATAACTATTCTCAGGTTCCTTGAAGGGTTTTTTACAAGTCTCTTCAGTGAATTTTTGTTTAAAAAGGTTGAACATTTCAGTATCATACAACGGAAAGTTTAAGGTTCTTAAGAATTTCCCGGCATGAGTAAATATAAATATAGTAAGGCATTGACAAAATCTCAGTTGATGTATTTTCTTATATACAGGGTGCTAACAGCCTAGAAGCTCTTGAATACGAAGACAGACGATAGTACTAATGACACTTTTGATGATGTGTCATAAAAAAATCGATTCCGATGAAACAAAAATAATTTTTATCACTTTTTATTAGCATTATTCACGCTCCATCATGTTAGTACAGCTAAATGTAACGATAATTTCATAAAAAATACATCACTTCACTAAAAAAGAAACCCGGCAAGGAAACACGAAACATAACAGCATCTAGTGATGACGGGGGTCGTTCCAAGTTTAATTTTCAAGTTCGTGGTGGTTTGAGTAAGTACCCACCAGGTTTGAGCGTGGATT